>JANPWX010021771.1:3311053-3345912 GCA_024734555.1 Trochalopteron elliotii
GGCCCCTCAGCGCCGCTGACATTGAGAGAGACGCCGCCATGATGCTCAGCGCAGCTGCTGGGAGACGGCGGCGCCGCGGGGCCAAACCTCCTCCGCCCGGACAGGAAACGCGAAGGCGAGGGCGGAAAGAGGCGGCGGGAAGAGGCGGCGGGAAGGGCGAGCGGGGATGGGCCCGGGGGTAGGGAACGATGGAGAGGGGGCTCGGTAGAGGCAGGAGCCAAAGGCACTGCTGGCACGGAGGGAAGGCAGGTCTGATGCCCGGAGCTCCGTGGAGGAGCCATTTACGTGTTTGGAGTGCGGATGCTCCTTTTCCCCAGCTGCATGTTTGGCCCAGAAACATTTCCTGGCATTTTGTGACGCCATCTTCTTTATGGGCACAATCTGAAAGAGGAAATTAAGGTTGGCTGTGAGACGGAAATTCTTTACCGTGAGGGTGGTGAGACACTGGAACAGGTTGCCCGGGAAGGTTGTGGATTCCCCAATCAGTGTTCAAAAGCAGGTTGCATTGTTCAAAGCCAGGCTGAATAAAGCCTTGGGAAACCTGGATTAGGGAAACCAGGGATGTGTCCCTACCCCATGGCAGGGGTATTGGGACTAGATGATCTTTAAGATCTGTTTCAGCCCTTAACGCTGATTCTGTGACTCTCAATGGCAGGGGACAAGCTCCAGGGAGGGCGGGTGTCTGGGCTGGCTGGTCCCCCTGTGCTGGAGACCTCCCTCCTGGGCACAGACGCTGTGGGGACAGGTATTTTTGGTCCCATTCTTTCCCATTATGTTTTGCAGACAAAATGGTGCACCCTGTACAAAGACATGAAAGTGTTGGTACATCATCTTGCACCTGTTTTTTAGCACACTTCTTCGTTTCACTGTCTGAAATGGATTCACTTTCTCAGCTCGCTGAGACAAGAAAGCCTCTAGCATACTGTGGCACTTTCCGTTCTGTTCTATTTTTAAACCATTTTCAGCTTTACCTCCTATATTCAAGCAAGGAAGACTGACACAACCCCTCGTCTCTTGGAATCTTATTTATAATACATTAACTGTAAACCGGAAGTAAATACCAGTATTCACACCCTGCAGTCATTAGGGTGCTGTGTACATGGTTAAAGAAGACAGATTGCTATAAATCAGAAGTCAAGTATGATTCTGTTCAGTGCCAAAAGCTCAAATGACATAAAGTTTCCAAAAACACATGGTGCAAAAGCGGTGTTAGATTAGGATCTACAACATTGTGAAGAACTGAAAAGTTTTTCTTTCTAATGGTGAAAATAGATGGTATTCTTTAAATTACTCTCATTATTTCTACATTAAGAATCTGATGACATTTTGAAAAAAAAAAGCTTAAATGAAGTTTTACCTTTAATTTTGCTGAAAAAAATAGAAAAATATTTAGAAGATTAAAAAAAAAGAGCTAATAAATTCCTATAGGAGGTGATGTTGGTTTTGTTTGAAACTGTGTCTGCTTTGCTCCAAGAGAAGCAAGCCTTGTGCTTGATTTTGACAGCAGAGTTTGACAGGGTCAGATACAAAAATTCTGCACAAGTGAGTAAATTCAGCATTTTCTTGCCCTAAGTGGACAAAGACTGAAAAATAGTTCTAATGAAAACCTAAACAAACATTCAACAAATATCTTCTGCAGTATCAAATCAACAGAACATTAATTTTCAAAGCAACACCCATATATTATATCGTCCTAATGAAATGTCAGAGCCATTATTTCGTGGTCTTTGTATTAGGCAGTTGCAAGTCATCCTATCCAAACTTTCCACTGTAAAATACGTAATTTTCTCTTCCTTCTTCCCACTGAATATTTCTGATTTGTGGGGAAATGAAAGTGTATCCTGAATTTCCTTCAAAACAGAAACAATGCTGCAGAAAAAGGAGAAAAGGAAAACCTGTCTGAGCAGCATAATAGAAAGACACAGAAACAACAATTTACAGGTATTAGTATGTAGTATTTATTTACAGATGTGAGTATTTAAAATTAATTTTTCAATTGTTAGTGAGTATGTTCAAAGTCAGATGTAGTTAGACAGATAACAGTAGTCATTTTGTAGCAATGGTGAATTGGAACAGTTTATATCAGGTAGTGGTATCTTTTGTTAAATGCACGTAGGAAAATACCCCAAACTTCTGAACTTAGCAGTTTTTGTCCAGTAAGTTTGAGGGAAAGTCTTGAAAAATTGCTTCCCACATTTTTTGGGCTTTTTTTTTTTCATAGCTGTACTAATTATCAGCCTGAAAATGCATGTCTCTCACATCAAAACTTCAGTCACCTGCATATAAGACATAGCAAGAATATCTGCATCTCACAAAATTCATTAGTTTTTCTCTCTTCCAAGATCTTTGTCAAGTGCATGAGTGATGACAGCATTCACACCAACTCAGATTTACTTAATCTAATCCAAACTTTTCTCTTTTGTGGTGCTTCAGGTAGGAGTGTTCTGTCGTTTATGTAAGCAGGGAAAGATTTTGTAGCTGTTCAAAGGCACCAGTGTTTTGGTGAAGCCAATTGCCTTTGAGGGCTCCATTGTGAACTGAGGGAAATTTTCTGAGTCTGTCTATCAGCTGACAGATTATCATAGCTCAGCTGAAGATCTTTTGGGCAGATCCAGCTTTGTATGTTCTCTCCCTGCCAGGGAGGAAGCCAGTGGTTTGAGCAGCATGTGAAGGCTCCTGCGCTTCATGTGACCCAGTTCTTCAAACTCCACTTCTCCCTGCTGCCTGTCCTTTGGGTGGGGAAAGCACAGAGGTAGCACATGGCAGCTGGAATTTGAAATTGCCGCCTTATTAACGGGATCTGCCAAAGGAGGGTGCCAAATTCAGGAGCTGCGTTTGGCAGCTGCAGGGACAGGATGGTCCTGTGTTAGATCACGACTGATGGGCTTGAGCATGTGTGCAAGTGAACGTGCTGCTAATTGCTTGCACAGCCCCTGGAACCGTTTTGACCCTGACTAATTAGCACCATCCCAAACAATGTCTGAGCACAGTCTGGGAATGAGCATGGGCCTGGGACTGTTCCTAATAAGCCGTGTGGATGAGGCCTTTCTGGGTTTTGGTTGTTTTTTTAGAGCAGGGGAGAAGTGGAGAAAGAGTTTAGCTCTATGGATGTGAGCTGTGCCATGTAAGCTGAACTGCATCAGAGGTACAAAAGGATCCTTAGACTGTTTATTTACTGATTTAAATGTAACCATAGCATTTGTTGATGAAGTATTTTTGTATAGTAGTCACAAAATTATGAGAAACTATTTCAAGACAAATAACCATAGCTCTCCAGAGACAGCATTTGTGGCAATTCCAAGCACACAGTTTACTGTGAAATTAATATGCACCAACAGTCCCTTGCAGTCTGGTGCCTGAGAAAGGGAGAGACATGATTTTTTCCATCTCCCACTACTTGCCCAGTTTATAAGTAGATGTGTAAGATACTCCTACAGGTTGAATGTGTACTATTTTATCTGATTGGCTTAAATTTGTGTAAATGTATTCACACATATAATACAACACCTTTTTAAGTCATCATATCTTAGGTTAAACTCATGAATTTTTGTGCATAGAAGTCTTAGAAAATGGAGTGTTAAATACCATATTCCTCAAAATAGTTCAGTGCATCAAATTTTGAGGTGACTGCAGAACTATCATTTGAAGTCAGTACTTTCATGAAGGCTTAAACTTTTCATTCATAATTCTGGCTGCAAGCTGATCTTCTGTCACTGATATACTGTGAAACACTGTCCCTCAAGACTGAAACAGTTCATGTGCCAGCACTTATTGTGCTGTACAGTATGCTCACAGTTCCTATTGTCTCAACTCTCTGAGAAAGCTTATTAGCTTAACTACGAAGAGTTAGAGTCATATTTTCTCTTCACATATGGGAGCTGCACACATTGTGAAAATTGGAGAGCAAAATTTAACCTTTTACTTTTTCCTGCTAGTGTAAGGTTGTACAGCCTTACTTCATGCCTGAACAAACCAGTTCTGGTAGAAATAATTTCATAGTCTCAAGTAAACTACAGTTAGCAGTGACCAGCAGAACTCTTGAGCTATTCCTTAAGGTATTGTTGCTTTGAATTAGTTTGTTTTCTTCTGGGTGGCAGAGAGGAACTATGCAGGAAACAATAGCATCAGTCTCAATCTCGACAGTCTAATGGGGCAAAGAGCTGTTGGAAAAGAGATACAAAATACAAGAAAGCTGATTATATTGTCTAGAGCTGCATGAATTCCCAGTTTCATTTTTATTTGTTGGTTGCATTGATTTTACATACAGAAGCTATGGTTTTAGTGTTAGATATCTCTCAGATTCTGAACCTTCAGACAATTAAGTATGACATTTAACAGACTAAATAACATTCATTTACTTTCATAGGACTAGGGTTTGGCTTTTAAAATACTAAGTTTTAGTTTGAGAATTTTATTTTGAAAATGTTATCTTTGTAAAGAGCTTTCTCTATAAGTAGTGACTCTTTCAGCTTCATTCGATCCCAAATAATTTATTTTGCTGGTGAAATATTGGCTGCAGTTATGCTTGTAGGGGGTTTTAAGTATTTGCAGCAGGACAGAGACTATTCCTATTTAATCCTTTGCAAACCTTACAATGCTTTGGGTGTCAGGGTAAATTTAACGGGAGAATTTGTCCCAAATGTCAGTTTCTGCGTTACAAGATGAGTTAGCATGAGAACATGATGTTTTGGGATTTTAGTATTTATTTACATTCTCTACATGGCAGGCAGGTTGGTAAAAAAGCTGATGGTATTCTCAAAGTCTGTTTGATTGCATATGAAATGTAAAGTGCAGTTGGAGCTGTCTGGATTTAATTTCTCCCCCCCTTTGGTATGGGGGAATAAAATAGCTCATACAGGGGAAAAAAATTAAAACCAGGCTGAGCCAGCCCCATTGTAAGCTTCACATGCAATCAGACGTCCTTGCAGAGAAACTCCCCTTCCTGGCTGCACTGCTGCCACTAGTGAAACACAATTTAAAATAAAAAAAAAAGAAAAAAAAAATCACTTTTTATACTCTCTGCTTTCAAGTTAGACATTGACATGTGAACCAAAATCTTCTTTTTAACCATTGCCCGGGAGGCCACCAAAGAATCCCAGCTGACCCCCTGCCATCAGAGTGAGTGATGGTCGGCTGCTGGTGTTGCAGCTCACTTCCCCCAGGCTGCCACCCTGAGAGATCCCACCATCCACTGTCGGTGTGAGTGACATTAGCCCACTGGGCTTTGAAAACACTTTTCAGGTCGGTCACTGCGGAGAGATAGCTTCCTTCACACACACCATCAGGGTGAGTGACGTCAGGCCACTGGGGTTTAAAATACAGACCCTCAGGCTTGCTAAGCTGACACTGCTGAGAAAACTGCTTTTATTGTTGTACATCAGCAGGGACCTCTTTGTCTTTTTTTGCATTGTTTACTTAGAAGCCAGCCTTCCCATTCCCCGACTCCCACCCCAGACAATTATTAACATCTGTAGGGTAATTTCTATGTCTTCTTTCTTTCTTTTTTTTTTTTTTTTAACTGGAGGTAAAACAGATTTTAGTCTATGAATTTTTATAGCCATCTGCTTTCTCATATGATTTTTGAAAGATCCTAGGTATGCCAGAGTATTTGTTAGTGGAAGATTCTTAGAATAATAAAAGTGAAACAGTTGTTAGAGATTGTAGTCCTTTTAGCTGTCCAGATCAGACACTCCTTCTACTAATAGCGATAGTCATTCTTCCTTCTTAGCTTTTTGTGAGGTTCCTTGAAAATTAAGTCTTCAGGAAATTATTCCCTCCAGTCTTGACATAGTATTACTTCCCTTGTCCTTATAGTTCATGCTGCAAAAAAGATTTCTCTGTTGCCAACTATTGTAGTCTATATATGTAGACATTTTGCATAGTTGTTGAACCCTGACTTCAGATGATGATATTTTAGAGACTTTCTGAAATACTACATGGTATTTAGTATTAAAAAATCTGACCTAAACTGGTTAACATGGAATAAAAGAATTTAAAATCACCATTCTCTAATATTGCCAAAAACACTACATTATATAGTAATATCTAGTGCAGCAGAAGTACCATTTTTCTGACATCTATTTCCCTTTCATGAAAAATTAGGAAATGTTCCTTGATGTATGGGTGAAAAGTAGTGATTTATTTGTATCTATGAGATAGATATTCTATTAATATATACTATAGAGTTATTTCTAGTTTTGTACCTATTTATATATGAATATATAGATTATATGGAATATTCTATATTCCATATATCCCATATATCCCTATAAGATTTATATTTATATGTAAAAGATTTTAATTCCTTATGAAAACAGGAATCATAAGTAAACAAAATAAATACATGCATTTGAAAATTTAGAAAAATAAATTATGAGAGAGATTACTTTATTAATTATTAGTTTATTTAAAGGTACAAAATTGTATTGAAACAAACATTTTTTATCTAATTTGTGACTTTGTTTTCCTTTCCTTTGCTGTGGGCAATTTAAACCTCTTCTCTCACTGATCTGATCTTCATTTGGATGCATAAACTCATTTTATGCAGAGCTTTTCACAAGAGTAGTGTTAAGAGTACCGCTGCTCTGTGAGAAATTGATCACTACAAATGAAGAAAGATGCTTTTGAATGTTTTTGAGAGATTAGAGGAAATTATTGAAATATATATTATAAATATATCTCAATGGAGCAACCGTACTGTCCAGTAAAATACATGTGAAAATAATTTCATTTAGCCTTAAGAAAATCAAAATATGGAGGAGAAATGTATTAAAAGTGCAATGCTAGATCAGACTGAAGTCCTTTCATATTAGTCCTTTCATGAAAGTAGACCTCAGTGTAGTTACCACTGCAAGATGTTTCTGAGGACACTGGAGGCAAGGAGGGCATTTAATCTTCCACTCTCTAGTTTCTGTCATAAATAATCTCCATTATCATTAAAGTATTTCCTATTCATAGAAGTTATTTTAAAGATGGAGTTTGAATGAACTTGATTGTTTTCTCTGGCAGTAAAACACACAAGCTGGGTAGGTGTTTTGTGGGATATTTTAAACAATTGTCCTAAGTCTTGCATAAGTCCCACCTCACTTTCTATAAACAAGACTTTCAAGGCCAACTGCTTGTACCCACACCATACGAACTGAAGCAGGGATTGGACCCCAGACTTCTGCAATTCAGAAACACAGACAAGACTGGGAATCAAACTTCTGTGCTGTAAAATTTGCAAGACATTTAAAGAAGCGCTTTTGCATTTTCTCCTGGCTGAGGCAATCTGTGTGTGATTTGCAATTGTGCACCTGTCTTGTTGACCAGATGGAAGAAAGTGTTACTTCCAGCTCTCTTTGTGCTGCTCACAGGAGTTCCTGTGTTGCTCTGAGCATGCTGGTGGTATTCAGGCATTCGTGCCACCTCCATACCCCAGCCATCTAGCAAGATCTGGGAAAGGGCGGTATATATTCAGTGTTGTGCAGTTTTGGGATTCCCCTGCCATGGAAATCCCCAGGTCAAAAGACTGGCTATGCTTTACCTTGTGTGAGGATTGATTTATTTGTCACATACCTAGCACTGCTACTCGATCTGTTCAGAAATGAGAAGGGGCCCTGAAATGTAATGAGTTTGCTAAAGAGAAATAAAAACATAGTTTGCCTATCATCAATAAGGCCATCAAAGAAGTTTTTCCATTCAAGAAAAAGGGGGAAATGTGGGAAATGATTTTGTGGAGAGTTCTTGGAGCCTGGTGGAGGGCTGGCATGGTCTTGTGCATCTGTGTGCAAACCTTGAGGTGAGGTATGCTGACTTGGAAGGGCCATAGAGTAGGACAGACATTGTTGAGAGAGGAATTGAACTAGAAACAAATGATGACCTTGCAAATAGACTAGATATTTTGGAGAAACAGAACTATGAAAGATGTATTGTAGTGACACCCACATGGGGTATTTTAATAGATTATTGGATTAGAAGCATTAGTAGCATTGTGTGGCAAAAGGTGATAGGCCAAAAAACACTTATAATGTATTATAATTAGGAAATAGTTTGGATTCTGATTGTGATGGCATGAATTGTAACATCTGTGCCATCTCACCCTTCTCATGAGACTGAAAATAGAATAAAACCTTTTAAAATGCCTCTCAGGAGTCCCATCTCTGGGTCAGAAAAAGGGTTTTTCTGACACTGGGCCTTTTTTATTTACTTACTTTTTCATAATCAGATTGTCCTATGGAACCATGTACATTATTTTGGATCTTTGTTGTAGAATAAAAATTAAGTTTTGTCATAAGTTTAGAGCTTCAGCATCTTAAGATATACTGTCGAAACATTCAGTGTCTGTAACTGTCTGTAACTGTCTGCATAAAAATGAAAGATGGATATTCCGATAGCAGCTGGCATTTGAAATCAAGAGATTGCAAAAGAGAAGGCAACAGCCCATTTGGATTATACTTGCTTTGGCTGTGAGTACTTTGGATAAGGAAATACAAGTTTTATATTTGTCTGCCTTGTGCACTGGCATGCTAGAAGAGACCACACCTTGTATTTCTGCACCTTCTGTATTTGGATGAAAGACATAAGAACCTTCTACTGTAATGAAGCATGCTACACAATACTTTAAATTTTGATTGTGACCATCCCTGTATTATTTGCACCAGGAATGTTTTATTCACACAACTAGTTTCTGCAAAATTATTGTGATGTCAGAAAAACAGTATGATTTCTATAAAGCAGCTCATGTTTTTTTTAAGGATTAATGATTGTGTTTCTATAGAGTTAAGTTGCTGAAATACATATTAGCAGAATACTTATTAAATAGAATATTTCAAAAATGTCCAGGAAAGAAAAACCTGAGTGATTTATAAAAAAATGTGCTGAAGAATGTGTGACTTTACTCAACACACATAGTGAAGGAGCACTATGCTCTGGAGGCCTAGGAGCCTGCCACCAGGGTTGTTGTACCTCAGCCAGAAGGGGCTGAGACAGGTGAAGAGAAAAACCCTTGGATGAGGGTGAGAAAAGTCTCTCCCCCATGGGTCTTTGCAGCCACATGTTAATGTCCTGTAAATTCCGTTATTCCATTGGTTTATTAAGTTTCTGTCATCCAGTTCACCCCCTGTTCACCTTATATGTATAATCCCTAGAATGCTCTTCCCTTCCTTGATCCCAATTGGTTGTATTTTACTGCATTGCTCCACCCATTTTCCCATTGATTCCCCTAGTCCCTGGCCCCTCCTATGCACCACTGTACCCTCCCTATTGGACCCTGTCCCTGGGATCTGCCCCTTCTTCCCTGTATTTAATCCCATGCTCTTCGTTCTTCATCGGTTCTCATCCCTGGTGTGTGTTTGTGGCTGTTGCCTCTGTGCATATGCTGACAGTAAACAGCACTTGGATTTCCAAACGGGACCCCATCTCCTCACCCTAATTGTCAGCAATCCTTAGCAGTGGGCTCCAGGCCCTGAAAGTGCTGATCATTCTCAGGGACACACTGTTGGACGCTGCAACACTATGCCTTCCTTAAAATAACCCATCAAAGCAAAAGTGGCATTAATGCTCTGGCAAATGAAAATTACCTACAATTTTGCAATAAAAAAATTAAATTCAAACAACCCTCCAAGCACATAATTATAATAGAAAATAGCTTATGCAGTCCTTTTTTAATTTGGGGTCACTGTTCCTTTTTCATGACTAAATTGTTGCTGGTTTCGTTTTGTATCAGGTTTAGTTTTCACCAAAAGCAGTTGTATTGGAACACAAGGAAAACCCACTGAAATAAATTCATATTTCATCTGAAACAGAAAATATTATACACAAATAGGTCTTTTCCACTCAGTTCAGTGTTCCTGTCGAGTTTAGTTTTAACTAATACAGATAGCAAAGTCAGTCATACTTGTCCTTTGACTCAGATATTCACATGTCAGGATTTAATTGAAGAGATCTAATTCATCCATTTGTTGTGAAAGCAAGGCTTTTTCATACAAATGGTATGGTCATTACTTTTTTCTTCCTGCTCTCCAATGAAACAGTTAAGCATTTGGTAAAATAATCAGCTTGTGAAATTACCTCTTAATAATTCTTTTCTAATTTTATCAATTTATGTATTATCACTTTGCTTACCTTTCTTCCCGTGTTTTTTTTTTTCTCTGGCCTCTAAGTCTTACACTAGCAATTACCTTTCTTTGAGTATTTTTTTAAAAAAATCATTTTGGAGAGGTTATCGCATTCCATGAGGAAAGCAGAAACAAGTTTAAATGAGATACACTGCATTAAAAAGACTTGTAATCCCTGTTGTGTCTGTGTATTCTTCATGTGAGTTGGGAAAGTATTAAAACTCCCCTTCTTCCAGACTACTTTTCTCATGTATTTTCCATTTTATATAAATGAAGTGCAATGAAAAGCAGCCAGAAAACTAATTTTAAATATTTTAAAATTATAATTAAAGTTACATTTTCTTCCCGTCTGATAAACAACAGGCTAAATACTAGTGTAGCGCTCATGTTTCTTTCTTTTTACTTTATTTGCCATGTCACACAGTGGAGACTCTTCCTCATTTTCTATTTTCACCAGAAAAAGGTGAAGGGTAGTAGTATAATAAATTCCCTGTTCACATGTACATGTCAGTGATCACAGAAATTGTGACTAAAATGACAGATACAATAAGTGTTCTTCAGGGTCTTTTGTTAGTTTAGATTTAGGTCACAAAGTGTATTTCCCAGGCTGTCATTCTAAGAGGATCCAGTCTGACAACATAAACGTTGTTTTACTTTTCCAGAACACTGGTTTTGTAGAAGCATTGAATTAAGAGTTTTCAGAACTTTTGCAATGTTCCTAACAATTCCTTTTAAGACATAAAGATTAAGTTTTAAACAGTACTTTTCCTGCTCAAATCCTCTGCCCATGTTTCCATATGGTTTCATTTTAATGCCTGTTAATCCATACTATTATTGCTTGCCTCCTTTTACTGGAATTCACTGGAGGAAAGTGCTATTAGGGTTTTCCTTTTTGAGGAGGAGGATAGTTGTTCTGAAAAGAGAACACAAGATGAAATAAAAGAGTACATTTATGAACAAAATGGACATAATAATAAAGGTTTTCCATTGAGTCTCTGTGTTCTAGGGAGGATCACTGGCATTCTGAATGAGAACAAAAGCTCCCAGAAAAAAAATTAAGACATTAGCGACATTTGCTGGAAGCTTAAATTTCATCTTATGTCTCATATCTGTAATTCAGAGGAATCTTAGTAATGGCAAAAATATTTGTATCTGTTCTCTATCTATAATCTAAAGATTATTTTAGTTAATAAATGTAACAACTGTTTAAGTAGTATCTGACAGGATCAGACAAATTCAAGGAAGTCCTTTAGCCTCATATTTGGTTATTCAATGTATTCCTAATTTATATTTCCTTTTTTATATTACCATATTCAAAACCAAATACATTTTTAACAGATATTAATGTAAAATGCTTTATAATATTGCCTCATATATGTTTAAAACCCAGGTGTATTTTTGACATTGATGTTATATAGAGTCCTTCATGAATTCAACTGAGATATTCAGGGCCCTAAAGAAACTTGGAATGTGCTAATATACTTTGCTGAATTGAGGCCTCTAATTCCAATGACCTAAAAAAACCCTTCAAAAAACAAGGAAACAACTGCAAAAGAAAAAAAAGTGCAACTTTCGGAAGAAGATTTAAATAAAACTGGCCATATTTTATATCTTGGAAAAAAACAAATGCAAAGTTTTGCAGTCTCTTGAAATATCCCCTTTATTGAAAAAGTTGCAATTTGCACTTCAGAAAACAACTAGATTCCTAAAGTACAGTGAAAATTGAAAAGGAATTTTTACTTTTTCTTAGTTTTCTGTCTTTAAGAACACAGATAACAATGCTCAAACATGTCTCTACATGTTTCTGAATTTCAGTTTTTAGGGATATTTCTTGAAAAAATTCCAAGTTATGAAATCCGTACACCACATTCACATTTTCTGTAGTTTTATAATGAGCAATTGTTTGATTTGCCAGAAAGAAAATTATATATCTGGTAAACCCCTAGAACTTTCTGTATTGATACTAAACTTTGTTTAATTGTTACTGGTTTGCTACAAAAGCCCGGGGCGGGGGTGTGTGTGTGGGGGGAGGGCGTGTTTCAGGAATGTTTATATATATTATTTTGAATTTTGCATTGGTTAATTATCTTTATGGCCTTCCTCATCACCACACCTTTCAGTCTTTAGGGTCTCCCTACAAAGGCAAAGCCCATGGTTTCTTTCATATATTTATCCTGTTTTGGCTGTTGTCTCATCAGGTTAAAAACTTTCTATCACTACTTGGATTTTTGTGTTCAAATTCTTCCCTGGAATGCTTTAAAGGTTTTGCAGTGATTGCTTCTCAACATCAAAAAAATGGAACAAGAAAATAAATTTTAATAGAAAGTTCTTGAATGCAGGTTATTGTCCTTGTAAGTCACATTTTTAGAAATAGTGGCAAAGTGTTTTGGTCTTTTTAACCAAGAATATATAGGATTAAAAAGAATCTTTTGGCACACCCCATCTCTTCCTATTTTAGGCAACTATACAACTTTTTTTGATAAAGTTCTGTTTTAAGATTATCTGGACTAATTCTGCCACATCGCTCTTTAGGGCAGTTGTTCAAGAGCTTCATTTCTCTTTGTATCCTGTCCTGGGCTTGTGTTTGACTTGAAGTTTGTCCATATCACACTATTGTTCTGTATCACTTTTAGTTGTTCCTCACCTGCAGCCTCATCCTTTGTCTGTTTTCACTAGCCGATTAATCATAGTCATATAATTCTTTCTGGGTTTCCTCTGTGTCTTTCTCTGTGCTGCTAGCACGTATCCTAACGTTTGCTGTCAACATCTGTGTATTTGGATTTTGTTTCAAGGTAAAGTTGACAAGTATATTATACTAGATGTTTAAGAAGCCCTCAGGTGAGATACTTTATTTCTTGGGACCACTTGTGATTATCCCATTTTCGCTCATTTTGCCTTTTTTTTTTTTTTTTTTAACCTACCTTATCATCTTTCCGGTAATCCCTACCTTTTTCTAGCATAACTAAGAATTTCCCTTATGGTGTCATGGCATGATTTTTGCTGGTGCCCAAGTGGATTATCTCTGTTTCATTTCCTTTGTGTGAAAATATGTTGTTTATTTTTAAACACATGCAATGCTGATCAGAGATTGTCATTATAAACAATAATATTATCTATAGGGAAGCCTCGTGGAACCTGAAGCTTTTTCTCCCATGTATTAAAGATCAAGAATTACAAGGCAGAGATTTCCCGGAATGTCATTCACTTTTTCTCTTTGCTATGTCAACCAGCTGAAAGCTGTAAGTCAGAAACTAAAATTTGTTTATTAATGGAAAAATACAGCATTGGGATGTCTGAAACTGTAATTATCAGTGAAAGTTTAAATACTTTGATGTTAAAATAAGCTCCAAACTTTCTAGGGAATGTTTTTACTGGAAGTTGGTTCTAGCCTAATCCAATTTCTTGGGTTTGTATTACTCATTCACTTTTTGACAAGTCACCACATCATGCTTTTTTCTGGCATAGGTCATCCTCCTTTTTATAGCAAAAGTAGGTGGAGAGGAATCAGTAGAAAGGAATCACAAAGAGTCCTTTTTATTTCCGTATCATCCCATGTAAATATTTGGAGAAAAATTGTATTTCTTTGTAGCATCCTAGGTAGTTGATCTCTCTTTCACCGGTTCCTGATGGTAGGTTTCCAGAATGAGAATACAGTTACCATGTAACCTGTCCAAGAAGGACTTGAAGAAGACCTCTTGCAAACTTTATGACAGCTAAAACCCTACAGAATTGTGGATTTTGAGTGCAAATTACAACAAAAAAAGGGTCCCTGTTAACTAGCAGGGTAATTACAGTAAGCTTTCAGAACTTTCATCTATTTAGTCTTAATTTTAATGTATTTTTAAAATATGTGTGACTTTTTTTTATTTAAAGGTCATAATTTCTAGGGATTTATGTGATCCCTAGTAAAGGACTTCTTGATGCTATCTTTTAAACATATAAAAGTAGTTTCGATGCCTTGATAGAAATAGAGATGATGTAAAAAAAAAGGCAACTGGCCTACAAATCCTCGTGCCTACAGGAAAACAGGACAATCTTCTTTTCCGCCACACATGGACCAAGTAAGTTAGATCAAAACTTAATTTTAAGGTGATAACATGATAATTTCTTGACAGATGTCTTCAGTTGCAATTAGGTCTGCTGGCTTAATTAATGAATCTTAGCAAACTGCCCTCCTTAAAATTAGCCTCAGAAATGCAACTATTTTGCAAGTCACTACATTGTAGTTTTCTTGTGCCTTTCTAACTGGTTACTTTTATATTTCTCGAGGTGGGATTTCAGGTTTGCCAAGGCTCATTGCCCACTTCCTTTGCAGTGGAAACCTTAAGTTAAAGTCATTGAGATGCTGGTGGCTGTCTGAGACCCTCAAGCAGTTCTACCCAAGACAGAATGTTCTCCCAATAGAAAAAATAGAGAGCTTATTTTATTGCAAGAGAATGGATTTTCAGAAGAACACCAGGCTTTGCACACATGAAGGGACTACAGCTCTCACAAGTGCAGGACTAATAGTGGAGAACTAGTGGAGCTTCTGGGCTGACCTGGATGCTCAAATCAGGTGCAGATTTCTCCAGCTGGTATTGAACCGAAGGTTCAGAAGCTGTAACTTCACTAATTTCTATTTTGTTTGGGTTCTTTTTTACCTCAATGAACTGATTAGTTCCTTCTAACTAAGCTTGCAAAATCCTAATGAAGACAATGCAATTATCATACTGCTCTGAAGAAGCAAGGCAATAGCCTTGACTCTGCTTAGTTACTTCTGGAAAACTATGTTGCTTTTTTTTTTTTTTTCCCACAAAGATGCTCCAAGCAGATAGCTTTTAATCAATTCCATGCTGGAAAACCACCTCTCTGGAATTAAAAAAAAAATTTAAAAAAAGGAAGCATAAGTGTCTGTGATTTAGCTCCTCTTACTTGTTTCCTAGGACTAGTAGTCCATCTGGCTATTTTAATATGCTTTGTCATGGATTTTTACTTTTTTCTTCTTCTTCTATTTTAATATTTGCTTTAACCTTGCAAAAATTTCTATGATCTTTTCTAAAACAGAGCTTAATGAGTTATTTTTGTTCAGAAGGTTAGATAACCTGTTCTCATGCAGACAGATCAGTGACATACAAGAAAGGAAATGTGAATTATCTGCCCACATCCCATAGTGTAGATAGCATCTCAGCTGAGCTATGCACCTGGAATTTTCCTGGTAGTATCAAGAACGCGTGAGGTGTGTCCAATAGCACTTCATTCCTTCTCATTCCTTGCTTCAGTCTGCCTAGCTATGTTTGTACAGACACCAGCTTTTTAATTTAAGGATGAAAGAAATTATTCTAAGCAATTTTTTACTGAAAGTGTCTTTGCTCTTGAAGTAACATGTTGATTCCATGTACCATTGAGACTGTATTGTGTAGTTCATTACTTAGAATATCAAGACAGAATTGCCTAATAAGAGGAGCATAAGACAAGATGATTTGCATAGCTCAGTTGAACTTCAGAGTTTGCATTTCTGAGCAGGAGAAAACGCCAAGATTCCATAAGGCAGCTACTTATTCCAAATCTGGCATTTCTCCTATTCAGAAACACAGATTGTGAAGTTCACTGAAGTTACTGAAATCGATCAGGTTTTTTCCTGAGCATTTTAATAACAAGCACATTTTCTGTTTATTAGTGTTTTGCTTGTATACTGTTTGCATATTAAGGTATTAATTGAATATACTCACTCAACTGCTGTCTCTTTCCTGATTCTCCAAGAAAAATCTCTCTGGTACATTTAAAGGAGTAAGGAACATAGTCAGGTTGATACACGCTTGCCTTTGCTGGAAAATTAAGATGAATATCATGCACAGCTCATTTGTGGCTTTGTCTTATGTCATTCCATCAGCTGCAAGTTATACAAGTAATTTCTAGAACCATATAAATAAGATGTTTCACACAGACAGTGTGTAAACCTCACCTGAAGGTTGTGTCTGTGTGAATGAATAAAATGGACTCTTCTTTGAAGCTAAAGCCTGTGTCTATATGGCTTTTCCTCCAGACTGTATTAACTGTATTCTTGCTGGGGAAGATCCTTGGCCTGTGCAGATCCTGGAAGTACAATTTTGAATTGTAGAAGAGAGGTAGTTGGCCTGAGCCAAAAGTGTGCCAGGAACCTTGATAACAAATTCACACTACACCCATGCTGTGACCCTGCTGAGCTTATCAATACAGTATTACCAGATTCTGTTGTATCCATGCCTGCGTTAGGATACTATCCAGGGTCCCTTTCTGGATCTTAAGCCTCAGCCCAGCTCTCTGTACTGAATTCAGTGGCTTAGGGATATGTGCCATTGCATAAGTGGTGGAAGGGCAAAACCCACCTCCTTCCTCAGCCTAGATTTACTTAGTGGCAGCAGTGCTGCTTTGCAACCTGGGGAAAGGAGAAAAGTAAATGTAATGGTGGATCTGTCAGACCTTCCTCATGAGCAACAGTTGTTACACGCCCTCTACTTTGTTGAGCCACTTGTTCCCCCATTGGAGGCTTTAAACAAAGATCTCATCTGTGATTTGAAGGTTTTGTGAAACCCACGGAACCTTTGAGGATTCAGTGCACAATCTGCCTGAGACAAGACAGCACAGCAAGTGGTTGTATGTGCAAATAATGACATTCATTTGTTTTAAATATCCAGATAGTTTGTGCAAGCATTTTTCCATGAGCTGTTGAAAAACTGATTTTAAATATTTTGCTTTTCATTAGAAAAGATGAAGATTTCACAGTGACAGACAAATTATATTCAACTCTTCTTCTGGGGAATCACATATGTCAAAATATTATGTTGTTTGGGTTTGGGTTTTTTTGTTGTTGTTGTTGTTATTAGCATCATTAGAACAAAGAGTGAGAACATAGGTTCTGGGTTTCATACATGCTGTTGAATACTTTACAAGACTATAGTAAAAGATGTTTTGATATGTTCTTACATGATTTGCTACAGCAGTGAAAAACAGCTATTAAAACTTTATAAGTAGGGCTACTTGCCCCTGTAGAAAATCCAGTTCCAAATAATAATTTGGTTTCTGTGGTATTACAGAAAATGGTGTATTCCAGTCTGGTCTATACTTGATACATTTTACTGGCATGATTACATTTGCTAGCAATGCAATTTTATTTTTTTGTCATGGTAACAGTCCTTCACAGTACCCTTCTAAAGATGTAGGTATGCTGACATTCTTTCCAAAGACATGACTCTTGCTTCACTGCCAAGAAGAGGATATACCTTTAAAACGTGTTTAAGCTAGAATTACAAATTCTAGGTGAGGAGAATGATTCGCCCTGTGGGGGACTAATTAAAGGAGGTGTTCCTAAATGCAGACAAGACTTCAGTTTCATAGGACCAAACAGTTCTGAATAAATAAAGTCCTCTCTGCTTGGCAGCAGCCTTGCTGACTCTCAATGACTTTATCATGTTTTTCAATGTTTGTTTTTGTTTTGTTTCTTAAAATCCCCAAGTTCTTGCATAACATGATTTCTTCATAGAAACCTATATTTCAAGTATTCATAGTTGTGGAGAAAAAGCTTGAAAATGGTTATACAATCTCCTCTTTGAACAGAGGAAATGGAAGGATCTGAAATGTGCAGTTTTTCAAAATACGGTAAGCTTTAAATGAAGTTCCTTCTTTTTGAAACCCACCATTTTTAGTTTTTATTATAATGCCTTCTATAAATTTTACTTGCCTCAGTTAATTTCAAATGTTGGATCTCATTTGCCAAAATGTTTAGGTAAAAATTAAAAACCATAATTTTTAATAGGGTTGCATACATCAGAAGAGCATGGTTTTTGTATTTGGAGACTTCTGCTCAAAATTGTAGGTGTTTTCTTTTTGGAAATTGATCTTAATAAGTGTACTTGTCTTTTTAAGATGTGCTTTGTGAACTAAAACTTGGGAGTTGAACTCTGTGCAGACACTGGTTATTGACATTCCAAGACATGTAGATTTGGAATAAATTTCACAAGCACAAGATACCCCACCATTTTGTTAAAATAAACAGTGTCCATGAGTCTCCTCAGATGTAGTATCAAGGACGGGCTTTCTGCCTGTGTGTGACTGTACACATCTGTTAATTCAGAGATTTAAATGTGAAATCCTGCACTCAGGGACACCAGGTGGATATCTGACACTCTCTGAGGAATTTGTGCTTCATAAACCATTCTATGGATTATTCTCAGCCATGCCTTTTTCCCTGCTTGTGACATAAAAAATATGGATGAAATATTTGTATCAATAATTAATCCTGGTATAAATCAATACAGGTTACTAATAAATGAGAAATAGAGACATGTTGCTGCCAAAAATCAGCTGTTAATGCCTCTTCACTTACTGAAATGGCATGCTGCATATCACAATTGTTCTGTTACTGACTACGAAATATTTCTCTAGGTGAAAGTCAGAAATATTGTCCAGCTCCACAATGAAAGCTGCAGTCGTGGCACAGTATAGAATATGAATTTTAGATTGAAATAAATGTGCATGGAGCATGAGAAATAAGGAGATGCAACTCTTTGTGTCTACTTTCCATGACTCTTCAAAACTACTTACATGACTTAAGAGCCTAAGGGCTCAATTTACTTGTCCACACATAGGGATCTTTTTCTATTTAAAGCTCATTGGCATATCAAAGCTCCCTTGTGGGGTATCAGAAATTACATCGGAGCTATGGAAAAAGTGTCTAATTTGGGTACAGCAGCTGAAGACCAGCAAGGATATTCTACAGTGCCTGAAGTGGCACTAGATTAATGTGTCCTGGCAACTAAATCTTCAAATCTTCACTAGATTAGGCTGGATTCAATCTTGGGACATGTTCTTGAAGAGGGTATCTGTGCCACTTCTTCTAAGAAATGTCAGACTTCAGAGTGGTTATCCCTTTCTATTGAGTATTTTTCTCAACATAGTAACTCTTTTCCTAGCCAACATACTTGTTCCTTGCCCGAGGATTGTATAAGTGGTGAGGCACAACCCCCATGTTCCCCAGTAACAAAGCAGTGTTCAACAAAACCCAAAGACTTTGCTTCATGCCACAATGATAACCTGGTGGTGTGTTCATACTTCTGAAAAATGGCAAAAGTGGGAGTGATTTCTTCTGGCCAGGATTGTGAGGGAAGTGCTCTAATCTGTAGATTGTAGCTACTAATGGATATTTGAAAGAAAATGGTGAATGTGCATTCACTACATTATGGGCCTTATCTTTTCAAGATGTAATACTCAAAATTCTGAATCTAATTCTCAAATCTCTCTTCATGTACCTGAAACATTTACTTGAATCTGGCAATAAATCAGTGAGAAATGAGACTTAACTCTGAGAAATATAGGCACTGGTGAAAACTTTGTCCCTCAGCAGTGATTAAACATACTGTCCACGTAGGGGTCCCACCTAGTAGCACAACATCAGTGCTTCCCGAAGTTTTCCCTTAGCAACCTTACTTCCAGGGTCACAACCCCACTTTCATTTTCACTTCCAGGCTTGTGGGCCCCAAGTGGGGTCATGACCCTAACCTGGGAACAGCTCTATAACACATTGAAAAAATTAACATACCAGCCAGTAAATATATCAGCAAAACAAGCCCATCCAGTCTGCCCAAGACCCTGCTTGTCTGCCATCCCTAGGGCCTTACCTATTAAACATGGGGTTTCAAACAAAGTATCTACTTCCGAGCTCACATACTGCTTTGTGTATGTGTTACCATTGTCTTGTAGTCTTCCTTTGCGCTATTTAGCTAAGTTTGGTGTTGACAAATATGTGCTAACACTTCTGAAAATATGACCTCCTTTTTCTTGCTCATTCATATGTTGGAGGTGCTGCTTAGATTTATTATTTGCACATAATAGAGTTCACAGTTATTGTGTGTCAGAAACAAGATCTGGAGAGTCTACTGTTCCCACAGCTGGAACAACACACACATCTGGTAAAACTGCAGCTTAAATTGTATTGTCCTTAGCAATTAATCACTTACAGTGTATTCTATTGGTTCTCCTCCTCCTCTTTAACTCCTACTGGTCCTTATCTTCTTCTTCTTCTCTTTTCTTTTTCCTCATCTGTCTTGTGTTGTCCATTTCTTATGAGTCTCACATTTTCTTTCTTAGCATCTTGTCCAGAAGTGCTAAGCTTGGACGTGGACATGCAAAAGTTTCTACTTGTCTTGCAGAATATCCTACCACTACATTTCAAAGAGCTTTGCACTGGTTGTGAAAGCCCACAGGTTAATTGAAATCTCAATTAACTGCCTTTTACAGTGGAGAGATTATAACACAACGTCAATTACCCGCAGTCGCCAAAAAGTCAGTGGCAGAGAAAAACATGGATCTCCGATTCCATGTGGAATGGCATGGTGGACTCCAAGCAACATGGTTAGCACAAGGTATACCAGTAGATGGCACTTCAGCGTTCATAGTGTTGCCCATGCATCTGAGGGTCTGATACAACTGGCCTTCTGGTGTGCAGCTCTTCACGTGCAACTTTTAGCCCAATTTTATTTCTTTTTGTACTTGTGGTTTTTTTCCTTGTAGCTTTACTCTGCCATTGTCTTCTTATTTTTTTTTTCACTTACCTTGCTGTGACGCTTTCCTGTTACTTCTTCATTTCTCTCAATTTTATATTTGCTATATCTCATTCAAAAAATAATAAAAACACCCCTTCACCAAAGCTAACAAACAAACAAAAAACCTGACACCAAAGAAAGAAAAACAAATCTAATAAAGGGAATATTACTCACTGCTTTTTTTCTATTTTTTTTTTCCAGAAAAGAGTTATCTAGATCTTGACTAGTTCATTACTAAGGAGAGCTGGGTGGTGCTGAGTGGAAGCAGTAAGGTTAACTCTCAAATGTTCTGAAGCCTCACCACGTATTTTTTGCCTTGTGAGATGGAGAGATTTCTGCTAGTTTTCAGTGTATCTGTGAAACACACTACATATACTCAACTCTCTATGGTAGACTACCCTTGCTACACACAGGCTGTTGCTACACGCTTCAGGTTCTGGCTTTTTTTCCAGATAGGAAATGTGGATTTTTTCTGGGTTCTGTTGTGGGTTGTGGCTGGGTTTTGCTCCATCAGCTCATGTGGTGCTGCTTGCCATGTTGCTGACAGTGGCAAGTGGCTTTCAATTAAGGCTGAAGTTCCATCAGAGCCTGTAAGTGGAGAATGATGGGAAGATTAATAAATGAATTGTCACAGCTTCCAGGCATGCTGGGTTGAGAAGTACATAAACTCTCAAGTTCGTGCGCCGTGTAAATTTGGAGCTCCAGCTCTGTATATTTATAGGAATGGGCTCAATCACTTTTTTCTCTTTTGTAAAAAGAATAAAAATTTGTTTCTTTAAGGTTGAAATCCAAGTATGGAAATGCTTACTATTTGTGTGTCTTTAATGTCACACATTTTAGACTTTTTGCAGTTTGGGTGGAGTCACCATTTGAAACAAGGATTTGAATTGATCTTACTAAACCACTTTACGTGGGAAAAGATTATGGAAAACATCCCTCAATGTTTCCCATGAAGAGCTTTATTTGCTTGCTCCAGTGGGCATTATCTATTATATTTCCAAGTGTCTTGTTTTGGGCTTGGTTTTTTTGGCTTCCCTTGCTGTCTTGACCAATCTAGCTGGTACTAGTTATTGTCTCTTTGAGAATTATTGTCACTACTAAAAAAAATTGCAAATCTGAACAATAGCATAGTTTTAAAACTGCATTTTAACTGTTTCTGTCTTTCATTTAATTTTATTTACTTGTTTTTACTTAAAAATATAGTTTTATGCATTTTCTTGCATTTATCTACTACACATTTTATGCAGCACATAGTCAATATTCTAGGAATAGGTGCCACTTTCCTTGAAGAGTAAACTCACTAAATTTGGTGGGAGAAATAGCATTTATGGGACATTTTAAGATCATAAATGCTTAAGATTTTTAAGATCATAAATGCTTAAGCTTTCCATTATATGATCATTAAAGATCATATAATGGAAAGCTGTATTAGAGGAGGAACATTCTATATTCCTACTGACAATTGGTTCCTTTTTCTGTGGTGATATGGTTGCTCCTTCAAGTTTTCTTGAGGGAATGATTTCTTTTTAACTGGACATTCATTTCTGATTTTGGAGTCTGTATGACTTGGAAGTAGGTGGGCATGACTTCTCATAGTATCATAGGATAATCCAACTTGGAAGGACTGTCAGGAGATCATCTGCTAGATTGTACTAATGTGAAAAAAAGTTTTTCCTTAAACCCTAGTCACCTTCTCTTGTTTCAGGTTACGCACACCTTGTCCTGCTACATGTGCTGCTACAGAAAATGGCTCTATCCACACTATGACCTGACTGTAGATGGAAAAGGCTGATCTGAGGTGATTCCTTTCTCCAGGCAGAAGCAGCTCGATCACTCAGACTCCCCTAGCAGGCCCAGTGCCCCAGCCCTTGAGACACTGCAGAGCTTGCTCATCATCAGTGCAACCTCTGTCTCCATTATCCAATGACTTGCATAATTACCTATCTCTCTTATCTATGTGTTTTGGCCTGTGACCTTTTTGAGCAATGCTTCTAATTCAGAAATGAGATGGAAGCACATTTTAGTATCTTTGATGGGCACCCACCAACATCAGCCTTGTAGTTCCAGGTGGCTCTTAAAATATGAAGGTAATTTGAAATTAAAATGACAAGTACATTAAGTGAAGCTCAGCAGAAGATTATAGGAATACTGTTATCTGAGTGAGAGTATTTCAAATTGCTAAGGGATCTTGGACAATTTATTAAAACTGTTCTTCTTATGTAAAACTTTTTGCACATAACCATGATACACTGGGTAATAATGATTTTTAAAAAAAATACTACATTTGCTATGGATCTCTAAAATGGTATTGAATTTACCAATTAATTGATAATTATTTTTATATAGTCCAAAGTTTTGAAATATTCAATTTTTAATAGTTCAAATATCTTTCAAAATAGATGGCTAAAATTTGGGTCTGGATTATGCATGCTGTGGTCTCATTTTGAGAAGTTCTGAGTATCCATAGGACTCATTGATAGTGAGAGATTCAGATGCTATTACTGAGTGGCCTTGAGGGAAGTTAATGAGCCTTTATTCATTCATATCTGTACTTTAGCACCTTCTAGATTCATTGTCCTGTAGCATCTAGGACATCTGTTTAACTGTTATCAAAGTCCATACTTCCTTCTCAGTTTTCTGACACATTAGCATTCTTCAATCCCATGGTGAGGTTGACCAAGTCCATTTAAAGATTAGGAGATTAAAAGAATGTAGTTGTAAATGACAGAAAATGAGCCAAACTTGTGGGTTTAACACCAAATCAGTCTCTGAGCTGAACACTATGGCTTGCACCTCTTGTTTTTCTCCAAAATGTGATAATTTCATTGACCAGACTGTTTAGCAGTAACAAATGAATGTGAATTATACAGATGATCCCAAATGATTATGAGCAAAATCCAGCCACTAGTTTCTATTATGTATTTATGTCTATCAGGACAAAGAAAGAGTTAAAGCACATTAAAGAGTTACTTTTTGCAAATTATTTTTTCATATACTACCTGCAAAACTCATGCTGCCATAGAGGGTCAGACAAGCCTTGGAATTACAGGAACATCAAACAAAAAATGTAATTGTTGTATCTTCAGGGAGTTATGAATTTCACATCTAATACCTTGTGAATGCCTTGGTCTATGTACAAATGCTATGCTTCAGCAGAAAGCATGGAATCCTAGTTCTTCAAAGGGATAAGATACAGATGTTTCTGTGCTGGTGGTTCATCATGAAGTAAAATGTCACTGCTTAGAGAACAGCATGACATACTGAAATTTAATTTCACCTGATTCACATTTGGAGGGGAAGAAGGAAACATTTTCATGGAAGAAAAAAAAAAAGAAGAAAGACAAGAAAAAAGGAAATGAAAGAAATAGCAGCTGTTTAAAATTTGTAGAGAGGCTTGGAATGTAGCCTTATTTGATGTGTATTGCAGGGAGAAGGCAAGCAAAGAGGTAAAGGTGCAAAAGAGGTCTATGATACTGTTTTAAGTCTGTCAGGAGAATGCAGCTATCAGAAATGCGTTCAAGTGTGACCAAAATTGAGTATACTCTTTTGCCTGTGTTGCACAGACAAATACATTTGGGAAGCAGAGCTTTGGAGGCGACATTCGTATTGTTCAAATGCCTCAAGATGAGTCTCTTAGAATTAAGGTGATTTTGCTTTAGTGCAAGAATGTGGGGTTCTGTTTTCAAACCCATGCACTCTGCTCCAAGTTACTTTGCTTGCATTTGTGAATGGAGTTCACAGACCTGGTATTCAGTACAAAAGTATACTCCATGGTAATCCAGGAGTTTCAGAAATGTGATTTACAGCGAGGGGAATATGTATGCCAGACAATGCAAAACACTGAAGAGAAAGTTGTTTCTGAAAAATTATTTCTCTTCCGGTTTTAGGAGCTTGTCCTCATGGCCTCAGAATTTCTTATACCTTTCTGTACCTAAACATCCAGTCATCTTTCTTTCTTCATTTAAACAACAGCCAGGGTAGCCTGTGCATTAAGAGAAGAACCAAAACAAAACGTAATAAAACAAATATACACACATGTATGGACTCACACGACCCCCCTTCTTTAGACTGAGGGAATAAAAATCTCATTTCCACTTCCCAGAAAGTTCCCCATGTACAAGCCTTGAAGAGAGGAAGAAAAAAGTAAAGCCTCTCACTCCTGTTGTAACTATGACTCAATGTAGAAAAAGATTTGAGATTTGTAATCTTGATTTGAGATTTGTAATCTTTAAGCAGAGACTTAAACATGATTTCATAGCTCAAGGATGAAGGCAGTTACCTGCTGGGGGAAGGAGGAAGGGAAGCAACCTGGTTTCTGGCTCCTGCTTCAAGCACCATTTATGCATGTTACTCAATTACAAATGCAAAATGTGTAGGCAGCCCCTGGGGCAATAACCCAGGACTTCCTCTTCAAAAGGAGCACCTATTAGGATTGCAAATTATCCTCTCTTGATGCATCTTGCTTCCTATCCAGTACAGAAGTGTGGCTTCATCAGGTGTGACAGACAGTTCTCCAGCCTGAGCTTCACCTTGAGTTAGTGCTGGATGCACTCTTGGAAGATGTGGGAAAGATCTTCTCAGAAAGAGACTGGCAATGAACCTGCATCTCCCAATTCAAGAACAAGTGCCTTATCTACAAGTATGATATTATGTAAAATGTTGGCTGTTGTACTTCCACAACCTCTGGATGTGTTTCTGGGAGAAAGTCTCTGGGCCTGTTGTGATTCCTGATGAGGCTGGTCTATGGTAGGCATGCTCAGAAGATGCTTTCTTCATGAAGCCTCTCAGGATATGCCACACCTGTACATCACAATCAGGTTTTGGTGCAAGGTAGGTTCAAGATTTTCAGCTGTATAGAAATAGCAGTAGCAATGAGAGATGCAGCTTCAGAACTTTTAAATAATTTTATCATCAAAAGCCTGATGTAGATTTTTGTCGCCATTTAACATACAGGTACTTGGGTAAATACATCTTCTTGGAATTTTTGTTTCTTTTTTGAATTTGTCCATTGGTGGTGTTCTCAAAGTTATTTTGTGAACCAGCAGCAGGACATAAAACTAGAACCCAGAAATCCTGCTCTGCTACAGTCTCTCTATAAGACATGTAAATATATTTACAATTAAATCCAGTATTTTAATGTTGTTGTTTTGTTGGAAATGAAGTAGCTGGCACCTAACTAATATAAGAAAAGTCTTTTCTCATAATCGCTATATCTATTAAACAGGTTGTTTCTCTGTCATTGACATGTATTTATTAGTTCCTTGGGAGGCTTTCCAATAGATTCTTTTTCCATATCTTTTTTCTCCTGGCCCCTGTTCTCTTTTATTCTGGGTTCTGTTCCCTCAGGTGACCAAAATCCTGATCCCTTTGCTCTACTCACCATGTACTTCCTTCCAAAGAGACTATTTGTCTAAATGAGGTAACATGAGGTAACATGAGGTAACAGAAGGGCAAATATTTTTGCTGTTACTGTGAATACAATATTATAGATGCATGCTTGTAGTTTTTATATATTCAGAGATGAAAAAAATATGTTTGCTTTTGATAATGTTAAATAATCAATAACAAATTAGAATTTTATATATAGTAGAAAATATACAGAAGACTATAGCAGGAAATTCTTCAAATATTTGTATTTAAACTAAAAGGGTAAATCAACTTCACTCAAACCTCAATTCAGAAAAGTACTTCATTGAATAAAATGCATAAGTACATTTTTATATTTTATGTAACATGATAGAGAACTTTTTAAAGTAGAGCCTTATTTGTGATAACAGCATGACCAGGTAGCACTGAACAGAATTTTGGTTCCTGCTGTGTTTATGTAGGTTACCTTTCCTCAATTCATTGTATTAGTACCCAGTCTCAGATAGTGTCCAGTCTTAACATAGGTTGACCAAAAAGAACTTCTGAATTAAACTTCCTTTTGGGAGAAAAATAATTTCCAAGTGATAGTGTGCTCTTTGATTGTTTGTTGGATTTTTTTTTTCTTTGCTATTTGTTACACATCTTGAATTTGAGCAAGTAGATCCTGTTTTGCTTTTTTCTATTGATCATCTATATGGATCTGAAGCATAGCAAAAATCCAAATGCATATTCAAATTCTCCTAGAAGTATGAAAGTAAAAGATGTATAAAGAAGTGTGGGGCAGCAGAGGGAAGGGATGCCATCCAGAGGGACCCGGATAGGCTCAAGAAGTGGTACCATGCAAACCTCAAGGAGTTCATTCAGCAAGGCCAAGTGCAAGGTCCTACACCTGTATTGGGGCAATCCCAGACACAGCCACAGGCTGGGCAGAGAAGTGACTGAGAGCAGCCCTGCGGGGAAGACTTGGGGGTGATGGCTGATGAGAAACTCACCATGAGCACACAGTGACTGCTCACAGCCCAGAAAGCCAAGGAGATCCTGGGCTGCATCCAAAGCAGCACTGGCCAGCAGACAGAGAGGGGTTCTGCCCCTCTGCTCTGCTCTGCTGAGACCCCAGCTGGAGCACTGTACCCAGCTCTGGGGTCCCCAGCATAAGAGGGACATGGAACTCCTGGAGCAAGTCCAGTGGAGGGTCAGGAGGACCCTACACATAAGAAGACTGGAACATGTCTCCTATGAAGTCAGGCTGAAAAAGTTGCGGCTGAGCAGCCTGGAGAAGAGAAGGTTGTGTGGGGACCTCACAGACACCTTCCAGTATCTGAAGGGGCCTACAGGAAAGCTGGAGAGGGATTCTCTGACAGGAGCTGGAGTGACAGGGCAAGGAGGGATGGGTGCACACTGAAAGAGGGGAAATTGAGACTAGGTATTAGGAAGAAATTCTTTACTATGGGGGTGGTGGAATACTGCAACAGTTGCCCAGAGAACCAATGGATGCCTCATCCCTGGAAGTGTTCAAGGCCAGGTTTGACGGGCATTGAGCAACCTGGTCTAGTGGAAGATGTCCCTGCCCATGGTAGGTAGGGGAGTTGAAACTAGACAATCTTAAGGTCTGTTCTAAGCCAAAACGTTACATGATTCTATGAAATTACAGACTTTTTGAGAGGATTGAGAGTGGAACAAAATTTACAGGTCTCTTCTCTTCTATCACTGTACTTAGAGTTAAACAGTAATGAACTGGAGACATTGTCCATATCTGACAAGAAGGTTTCTTATATCAATATAAGCTGAGAGCTTTGGCCTTAACTGGTGTTACATGGTGCAAAAGAATCCAGAGGACCAAAACCATTCAGAACAAAAGACTGAAGACTGCCTCTAGGGAAAATTCCACTTTTTATTTTTTTTTCACTCATCATTTATTTACAAATACACATTATAACTTTTATATACATTGCACATTTACATGGTAGAAAAGTACAAAACTATATATTTAAATGAATTTATATTTAACTCGCCATGTTTGAAAATATAAAATTGCATCAGAAAAAAAGTATTATGAAAAGCAAGAAACTTGAACTGATAAAGCTTTGATATAACTTTTAGCAACACACCGATTGGGAAAGAAAACTTTGAAAGTGGTACTGCAAGGCCATCTCAAAGGAAACATCTGATAAAACACTTATGCGTGTTACAAAAAAATAAAACAATAAAAATAAAATAAAACCTTTATTCTTATTACAGTTAGGCCTGTAGCTGTTACCAAACCTCCCAATCCAATTTCTTTGGGTTCAAAATTTGTATAGTACAGTATAAACTCTCAATACACTGAGATCCTTTCAGTATACAATGTGATCAGAAGTACAGAAAATGAAGTGTAAGAAGTTTCCTTAAAGATTGCCTCACTGCACCTTGAAAGTATACTTAAGTCAGTTACAACGCCTTTTGGTCAGTCAAGATTCCTTGTAAACAAAAACACAGGGATCTTTTATGTACAGAACCGGCAAAAAGAAAACCCAATAAATAAACGTAACAGAAACTGACATGCAAGTTTGTTGAAGTGGAAAAGAGTTAACATCAGTGAAACGAAGAGATGAGATCATGTGGGTAGGCTCTAAGGAATGGACTTTCATAGTTCACAAGAAAAAAGAAAAGCTTTACTTTACAAGCAAGAGACCTCACAATAAATAACACTGCTCTTCCCGTAACGAATAAATTTCTTCAAAAAACAAGGTGTACGGTCAACCAGACATTTTATGTATAAATTATAAAACATGACACAGTATAAATAAATGTCTACGAGACTCAACTATATGTATACTTTTTTTTTTTCTCCCCAAAATAAATAAGCGTACACTTATTTACAGTACGGACATTGATTTTGTGCCCAATGGCTGTTTCAATAGTGATGGAGATTTTACCACTCTAGAATGGAAGATATAGGAAAGCTGTAGTCCTGGTCTTCATCTTCCTCTTCATCCTCTGGGTCTTCATTAATTGCTAGATGGGGGAATACAGGGGAGCTGTTGTTTAAATAAGGACAACAACAGCGCAGAAGCAGCTCAGTGCATGTTTTGAAAGCCCTCTGAACAGCCATAATACAGCGTTGCATTTTATGCGACTTGTAGTGAGATGCTCTTTGGCATCTGCTGTAATGCAATAAGGTTTTTTACACATAATCTATGAAGTCATAACTGCAGAAAGTTCTGAAGAATCAATGGCTCAGGTTTTATTGGCAGATTCCTGAAATCAAATAAAAAGCGCTCTGGTGTTTTAGTTTAATTGCTTTGTGTCCTTCATTCAGAGTTAGTAGAGGCAACTGTGCTAAACCAGGTGCCAGGTGCTACCTTTAAGCTTGTTCTTTTGGACCAAGTTAAGAGTTTATCCAGGTGTTAATAAAGCAATCAGCAAAGCACACGAGAGCAAAGTACAAAAAAAGTCACAAGAATTACACTCCTCGGGCAACCCCTTTCTGATAGAATGGCTTGTCCTTGGAACATCCCCAAAAAACTCCAACTTGAAGGCCAGCTCGTTGTTGGAGATCTATTGCATTTTATCAGCAACCAAAGTGTGTGCGTGAAAGATAGATACTTATATTCTACTGTACCTTGAATCAATAAATCAAGCTTTCTTATGTTTAAAGGTGTAAGTCTTCATTACCTAGGTATCGCCTTCAGAAGCCTTAAGTGTCTGCAGAGTTAAAAATCTCACTTACAGTTGCAAGATCCAGAGTGCTTCACTTCTAGAAGCACACCCATGGAGCAAGCTGCCTCTTTCATGGCACACTCGCTTGGGTAAGTTGTGTTATCGCTGGCACACACTGCTTCTTCTGACTTGCTTTCAGGGCACAGCTCATCACAGAGGGCACACCGACCTCTGCCAACCTTAAAATCCCACAAGCACTTCTTCCCAGCACTGCATTGAATGTCTTCACAGGATTTGGCTTCTAAAAATACACACAGAATACCAGAGGTAAGTGACAAGACAAAGGAAAAAGCAAAGCAAAAGACAAGCAGCCCCCAAACCCTCCCTTTCCCCTGTGAACTGTGAAGAAAACAAGCTTAGATGTAGTAGATGTGATGATACTTGATGATTTTGCTCAAGCAAGTATTCCCTTGGACATCAGTGCCTGTCTATATGTGGGGGAGGAAAGACAGCTGTGCCAGCAAAGCTTGGCCCTGGGAATACAGAATTACATTTGCCTATAGTACATGACTTTCCTGCTCCATTTCATGTCAGTGGAAATTTGGCTCCCCAAATTAGTGGTAAATGCAGGATTTGTCAACAGGTCCAGCATTTCTAAATCTATTATTTTTAAACTAACCCACAGAGAGCAGCTGTCTACAAGGTTTGAAAGGGAATTCACCTCAACCTATGCCAACTAAAAGCAACCTGAACCTTTCCCAGATTCCCCCAGCAGTTTTGGGGAGCAGAGGCTGCCCTGCAGGTGTTTCATTGTAACACACTGCACAATCAGTTCTTTCTGGAATCACTCACAACACAGAATGTCAGGTTGCAGAGAATTTATTTGCCTATCTTCACCCACCCACAGTCTCCAAACCCCACAATTATTTCTAAAGAGGAAAAAGTGATCAGATGTTTTCAATTAAGTTAACATAATCTTTGCCAAGACCACTTGAAGACAATTGTTTCCAGGAATACAGACCCACTGAATCCAGTGACCTTATTACATGGTAACCATCTGATCATCTGTTTCAGGGAGGCTATTTTTCCATTGGATACTAGTGTCAGCACCCACCCTGCCATACCAGGATCAGGCCTTCTTCTCTCTCATCCCTACTGCAATCTTTTCCAGGACTAAGTTCACCCTGACTCTCCTCTCCTGGGATGGGAGCAGTAACCCAAGCTGCTGAAGTCTCTCTTCCTCCCCAGCGCTGACTACATCCCTCCAGTTACACGCACTGGATACCCTGGATCAGGTGATTGAGGAAGCTCCCCTCCACACTCAGTCTCCTCCACAGATACTTACTGATGCATTTTCCTTCGTAGGCTAATCCAATGGATCTTCCCAGGAGGCAGGTAGCTTTTCTCAGGTGGCAGGCACTGGCGTAAGTTATGCCATCATTCCCGCAGAGATACTGTTCAGGGGAGGTAGGCTCTGGACAAATTCTGTTACATGTCACACAGTAGGCATTGTTGGTTTGGTCAACCACACATGTGGAGCTGCCTGGGCACAAGACATCCCTGCAGGTCTCTGAAATACAGACAGAAACACATTAGTAGAAGACATCAGGATCCCAGTGAGGAGTGTAGAGGTGACAATAAGAACAAATGATCAGATAAAAGCCTTCAGCAGCTCTCCTCATTTAAGGGCTGCTGGAGGATGCCTTCACATCTCAGGGTAGCTGTATGAATGTATGCTTGGCCAGACTATGGGGAGCTCTCAGGTTAGCTACATCCTTGTCTGTTGAGCATGGTCTAGCTACTCCCTCCCCACCTGGTTCCTATGAGGAAGTACATCCAGCATCTCCTCCCTACTCTCAGACAGACACGCTTTGGCATTTGAGGGAGATTGGATTAGATTTGCAAACCTACTTTTGCATTTTCCCTGATACTGGACTTCAAGTTCAGGCTGTTCTTTACATCTGGCTTTGAGAAGGGCGCACTCGTTCCTGTAGGTTTTCCCATCTAAGCCACACACGGGGCCCTTCCAAGTGATATTAGAGCAATCCGGAGCACAAACACACCGAGGTTTGTTCTTCTTGTTCATTTTACATTTCTTCCCGGGTCCACAGTCCACATTCTCGCATGTTTCTGATGGAAGGAAAGAGGCACCACTTTAGTACTAAGCGTGCAGAACAGACCTGGTGTCAAAACTGCTTAAAGAAAAAAAAGATGCCGTGAACTCAGAGCACAGAGCAAAAACAGCGTTCCCTCCCACCCGTTCCAGGACACACCGCTCGAGGTAAATGCCCTCCGCCAGTAAGGGCAGGGGGGAGAGAGGGTCTCTCCCCTCCTCCTCGCGATGTGCAAGGCAGCGGGCAGAAAGCGGGTCCCCTCCGCGACCCCGGGGCCGGAGACGTCCCCCAAAACCCCAACGAGGAAGGAAGCGAGAGGACAGCGCTGCCCCCCTGCAACTCCCTCCGCGCTCCTCCTCCCCCAGACCAGCCCCCGCCGGAGCCGCTCCTCAGCAGGAGCAGCTCGCCAGCACCCCCTCACCTTTGCACGGGATGCAGTTCGGAGCTCCCCCATTAAAAATCATCCACTTGAAAAGCGTGTTGTCGTTGACGTCCTCGGCCGTCCAGGACGTGGTCAGGCGGCCGCTCTTGCAGCACTCCTCCTTGCTGAGGTCGGTCTTGTAGAGGACCTGGCAGCGCCCGTTCCGCGCCTGCCGGAGCCAGCAGTTCCCAGCTGTGGGGCGGGGGGCGGGGGGGACACCCAGACGGATCAGTGGCGGCCACCAGTGACCCAGACACAGCACGTGCGCCTCGCCGTGACTTTTACTAGACTATTTCCTTTTATTTGTCCCGTTTCATAACCCGCTGCTACTACGGCCCATTTGGAAGCGCTGTTTAAAAAAACAAACAAACCTTCTCCCCCACACCAAAACCCAACCGAAAAAAAAAAAATTAAAAAAAAAAAAAACCCCCCCCCCCCCCAAAACCACAAAAGAACTAAAAAAAAAAAAACCCAAACCAAGAAAACAGCAAAACAAAATCCAAAACAAAACAAAACAAAATGAAAGAAAGAGTAGACCCAACCAAAACAGAACGAGAGTTTTTGGAGGTATTTATTCCATATGTAGAGCAGAAGGAGCGCTGCCGACACGTGACAGAGGCTTGAAAAGGATGTGCATTTAAAAGGGAATAAAAAGAAAATCGCGCTTGCAAATTCCTTCCTCCTCCCCCTGCCCTCTCCTCCTCACCGCGGCTGCACAGCAGCATTGTTTTAGTGCCGCACAGTTTCACTCCCAGCCCATTTTGCAATCTGCACGAATTGGGAACATTTGCTGTTAGCGAAGTCTTTCGAAATCTCCACATTTTGCTGTTTCTATTAACAAATGTCTCCTTCACTAAAATAATTCAGCAGAGTTCCAAAAAAAGTGAGCAAAGTACATAAAATACAAGGACACTTTGAGTAGGAGGTCCCTATAGAGTTTTAAAAATCGATCAGGCTGGAAAAGTTGTAGGTGCCATCTCTCCTGCAAACATTTCAGAGGAAAGTACACTGTCCTTACACCGGATAGAGTGGGTTTTCTTGGGGTTATTTTTTGCCTTTTTTTTTTTTTTCCTTTTTTTTTTTCTCTCTCTAGTATCCCTGTTATTTGTGGAGTTAAGCCAAGAACATTAGTCCAAGCAACTCCCCCTTTTTTAGCTGAAGCATTTTGGTTGGGATGAGTCTCTTGTGAATAACCAATGTGACTTCTCCAGCAACTCAATACCAATTGATTCTGCTGCTAATCCAGCCAGGGCTTGATCCTGCCTCCTTACTCCGATGGGAATGTACCGCAGCAAGGGGTCAGGATCGGCCAGCGGAGATGTCGCTGAGCGAGGGGGAAGACCCCCCCAACCCCCCGCTAAAAATCATTGAACAAACAATGCCCTTAAAAAAGAAGAAGAAAAAAAAAGTTTTGCATCTTACAGTTGCCTACGTTAATTTATACTCTATATCAGTACTGGGGAATGGAAAAAGAAAAGAAAGTATTATAAAAAATGCAATGGCAAGACGTCTAGGTTGTGGCTGGAACATGGACAAGAAAAGGGGAAAAGCCCCCAAAACTAAAAATCTATATTTCCTTGCGTCGAAAGAGGGCTCTTAAGAGTTGTCAATATCAGGTTCGGGTTTGTTTTGTTCGCAGGAGGAAGAAAAGAAACCAACCAACTTATTTAAGCATATTCTTCAGTGCAGGAGAATTTACAATGCTAATATTTACTCAGACAAACACACTCCCAAAAAAAAAAAAAAAAAAAAAAAAAAAAAAAAAAAAAAAAGGAAATCCCAATATTAAAGTCAGCAAAATGATCACTTATTGGTTTTAAAAAATGTCAGCTGTAATCGTGGGGTTCTCCATCACCACCTCTCCTTCAGTAAGTCAGGAGAGATAAAAATCTGAACTAAATTACTAACAAACTTTGAGCATTCATTCGGGAGCCGAGACTGGGAAAGTTCCCTCACGTTGCTGCTCTTCATTCATGCTGCATAATAACAATAAAAAACAAGAAACATCCTATTTGTCCTCTTTGCCTTTGCAGAGCAGTGCGAAGATCCGATCAAAAAGGGATCTAAATGACACCTCTGCACCTCGCTGCAAAGCCCACAGTTAACTTCTGTTCTGTTGGACCTTGGAGAGAGGCGTTTAACACCGCAAGCAAACTAAACCGTGCCCGAAAGAGAGAAAACAATAGTAATAATAAAGAAACGTATCTGCGAATAAACAGTCTGGTCTTACCCTGCACTGTGTGATCTTCCATGAAGTGGCACAGAAACATCAGGATTAAGAGCATGCCCGGGTGGATTCTCTGATTTAACATCCTCAATATAGCAGGGAGTGAGAGAGACGCAGAGACAGCGTGAGGGGGAGTAGGGAGAGGGAGCGAGCACTAGCCAGCCTGCTTATGATCGCTCTATTGAATGAACGTCAGGCTCTGAATGCAGTCTCTCTTTAAATCTATACGGGGGTCCTAGCTGTCTGCGGTGGGCGGTCTCCTAATGTGTGTGTGTGTGTGCTCGGGGGTGGGGAGATTTAAAAAGTTCAGTGTGAATCAGGTGACATTTTCCACCTTCTGGAAACCCTCTCCAATTATCCGCTCTAGGTGCACGCACACACAGGCGCGCACCCGCGCAGACCGGAGCACCCGCAGCCGGCGGCGGGGGCAGCGGCGGC
>JANPWX010021771.1:3350907-3466845 GCA_024734555.1 Trochalopteron elliotii
AAAAAAAAAAAAAAAAAAAAAAAAAAAAAAAAAAAAAAAAAATTGGCCAAGTACTAAAAAACATACACAAACCCGGGAGGCGGCCCGAGGGAGGTCGGGGGGATCCCGGCGGCAGCGCGTGGCGAGGCGGCCGGGCTCGGCTGGGCTCAGCTCAGCTCGGCCCAGCACGGTCCGGCACTGCATAGCCTGTCACGGCTCGGTCCGGCACGGTCCGGCCACTACACGGCTGCCGAGAGGGCTGCGGGGTCAGGCTCACCTTCCCGTGTTCCGTTTGTGTATGTTTTTTAGTACTTGGCCAATTCGGTGTTTATCCTGATGGTGTTTTCAGTCATAGAGGGGTGTTTTCAGGCCGTGTTCCTGGAAATGAAACGCAGAATGGGTCGATAAGGTTTGCACATGTGCTTCATGCATGCATCATCGGGAGATCAATATGATTGCGCTGGTATGGAGATTTGTATCACACCTGTTCTCTGACATCACTTAGAAACAGCTGTTGTTTCTTTCATTGTTTTCCCCCCCTTTTTTAAAAAATTTTTCTTTTTTTAAAATGCTAGATACTGGGTTTGTGAGTAAGAACATAACAGGGATGTATTATGTAATCAAATGCTTTCTATTTTCTCACTCTGTGTGCCACTCTTTATGACTCCCCCACCCCCTGTCTGCTTTGCCAACAATCATATTTAAATTACCAAAAAACAATAGGGTCAATCTGTAACTGAACTGTCAGGCAGCACAAGAAAAGAGTGTTGTTTTCAGTCTGACAGGTTTCACAACTTCTTTCTACCAAGAAATGTATGCATTTTAATATAGGCTTTTGGATGTGAATCCAATCTTTGCAGCTGGCCCTGATCTTGGAATAATAGAGCCTTTAAAAAAAAAATCTCTCATATACTTACATCTCAGACTTTGAGAAGGCTCAGATTTGACTCTCAATTTACATATTTCTGTGTCCTACTTCTAATACAGCTATAGCTACAGCAAACTCTATAGTACAAAATACTAAGTGACTGGCCTCTAAATACAATAGCAGCAAAATAACGGAGAAGGAGGAAAACTAATCTGCAAGTTACCTCGTCAAGGTGTGCTATTAACACACACACACACACACACACACGCACACAGAGATGTAGACGCACACATATTCATGCATAGAATATTTACTTTGTGATAAGTCAGTATTCACTGTACTAGTAAAACATTGCCTTTTACACCTTTTCACTCACTCTGTTGCCTAACAGAAGAGTCGTTGCTTGTATCAGGAGTAGACCAGCTTGGAATGCCCTCTTTGATAAGGAACATGTCTGCAATAAAATCTTTTGGGATTGTGGATGGGATTCCAAGCCAAAACCGATTATTTGGAAGGGATCTGGATTTTGACCAAATGAAAATGAGGAGGCCTGTCCTGGCAATCTGACATTCAAGGGAGCAGAAAAAGACTCAGCCACCCTCCTGTGGTCCTGGATGTATGTATACATCATCCCATGCAGTTTCTCACACAACTGGCCTCTCCCACAGAGCAAGTACTCAAATAACGGTAGAACGTCCTCTTCTGGTAGGAGAGAAGACTTGTTACCTTGCTTTGTTCCCACCTAATTGCACTGATTTTCACAAACAGTAGGGCTTGTTTCTGGAAAGCTGCAGTTTTATGTGGGCTCCCCTCATTTGCATCTCAGATATTAGATTTAGGAACTTTCCTAAGTACCATTGCATTGTTCCACTTGAAAAGCTTTCCCTCCACTTTTTTTTTAAAGTATAGGAGAAGAAGTACAGTCCTTCCACAACCTTTTCTGTAGACATTTCATGTGCTGTTTCTCAGCAAAAAGTAGCATAAAAATTGTTACAAACTTAATCTTTTTTATTTAACCAAGACCTTTTGTGAAAAAACAAGCAAACTAGTTCCTGGTAAAACTAAGCTCTAAGATATGTGAACTGAATTCTAATATCAGGTATTGGCTATGTGTGCTATTACACACAAATTATTCCTGCACATCAGTGAGAGTATTAAACATAGAATTGCAGTGCATGCTATTGGGAAGTGCTGTGCTTATTGGATGAATACAGGTATGCTGAACAGGTTTTTTTTCCTTTCTTTTTTTTTTTTTTTTTCTTTTTTCCTTAAGTTGACATAAGACATTATGTTTCTTGTCAGGTGGTGGGCAATGGACTGGATAAAGGGTAGTAGGCATCTTACCTAATAAATAACACTGATTAATAAAACTGTACATTCAGGTTCATACGGCAGAAAGGTCATGTAGACAGGTGTCATTCATGTTTTAGGTCAGATAAAATTGACATATATGTGATGCAAGCCAAACTGACCCCTTCCTTACCTTCGTTTGGTGGTTCAGGAAGTAATAACAGGATTATGTAATCCTCTACAGTTTGAAGGATACTTACCTCTTCCTGCAAGTCCAAAAAGGACAAGCTGTCTTAGGCACCCCAAAGACATTTTCCTGTCTTGTCCTGATAGAATCATGGACCACCACTGAGGAGGTGCAACAATTCTTATTATTCAGTACTCATTGCAAATGAGATGTGGTATGGCAAGACAAGGTTTAATGTATGAGTGGAATGAAAACAGGTTATTAAACAAGTTGCAAAATCTTTCTGGATTATTGAAAACTTGGTCAAAAGCACAAAATTCCAGTAGAAAATTGTATTGGAAAAAACTGTAATTAGACTCTTGAAAATATTAACTATCTGAAGAAGTCAAATAAAAAATTATAAAGGAGTTTACTGATCTGTTGCTTTACTGATTTGTTGATGAAGTGCTCCTCTGTATATTTTCAGACAATATTAAACAACTAGAAATGGGCAACACACCATGGAATTTCTAGGGCATAAAGTCTCTCACCTTGTTGGGATTGCAGTGTTTTCAACAGCAGCAGGAATTCTGACTTAGATTCTAAACGAATTTTGGAAAACTTAAAAAAAATTTAAAAAGGAAAGAAAATATAATTGTTGTGAGAAACCTGCTCACCTATTGTAAAGAAAGCCAGAAGGACAGTATCATGGGCCCTAGACAGCCCATTTCCACATAAAGGCTCAAGAAGCAGCATAGTAGGAGGGAACATGGAGATAGCAAAGCTGTCAGGCAGAACGAGCCCCTGGAAGGCCATTTCAACCTCTGGCTGTCTTAAGTCATGTGTTAAGTGAAGAATGGCTCTTGCCCAGCTTCTTGACAGGCAAATTGCCTTGTCTGCTTCCACAGCTCTGCCAAGTGAAGCTATGTCATTCTTGGTGACAAAACTTCATAATTTTAAGTTGTAATTATAGCTAAGGAGCATAGTGCTTTAGGAATGGAGGGGTTATGTGTGGGTATTGTGCTTTTAAGGTCTGGAACGTTTTGTATGGCAGACTTAAGAGACATGTCAGTTGGCAATCAGTTGCAGCTGAACCAGGACTGGAGACTGAACCAAAGATAAAGTGAAGACAGACATAGTTTGTAAACTACTGCTGTGAAAATTAAGTCAATTTTTGCCACTACTCTATGTTCTTTCTTGTTAGTTTGATTCTGTTGGAGTTAATGTGAAGGGCATATCTGATTATTTGGAAGTATGAAGTCACATAACTCCCTAATCCAAAAAAAGGCTGTGTTTGACTGTCGGTCCTGAAGCTTAATGAAAAAAAGAAAAATGACTATTAAGCATGATAGTCAACTGGGACAAGCTGAATGTAGCAAGGCAAAAAGGATAATATATTGCCAATTTCCAGCTCAATGCATGTATCTGGTGATGTACTGGAGCTTGTTTCTAGACTAAGAGAGTAAGTACTTAAGTTCTTCAAAGTTACAGCCTTGCTAGAGACAGATCATTAACTTCTTGTTGTGAGGCTTATATTTACTTTATTGCCTATCTAGGAAGAGGATCAATTTTAATGGTTTACTTTCAGATATTAATGGAACCAAATGGATTTTACACTGCTGTTTAGTCAGTGCCAGCTTACTGGGGTGTTATCAAAATTGTCCTACATGGTACCTGTTGGTACACTCGTAATGCTCTAAATGTCACCTTCTAATACTGCCTTAAACATGCTGGTCAGAAGAGAAATGAACTAGATATCAGCAAAAATGATGATCTAAATGTGACTGTGACAAAGAATTTTAGAGATATTAAGGTCATGGTTATGATGGAAGCAAAAAAACCCCCTTTTATCCCAGTTGTGGTGAGCTGCTTTATTTTTACGGCATAAAAGGTGCATATTTCAGGATCTGGAGCATCATCACACATGTATCACACCCCTTAACAGGTCATCAAAATTTTTTGTCCATTTAAAAGCACGTTTTTGCTATCACAAAAACAACAGTGAATTTCCAAAACTAATTTTTTAGTACAAATTGAAATTATTGTGTTATATTAAGTTAATGGCCCTGCATGTGCCTCTGTAGACTTGTCCTATGGCAGTGCTAGATAGCAGTATCTGTAGACCATCTAAAGTCTTTTTTTGAGGTCAGACTTTTATGGAATAAATACAAATGTTAGTTAGCAGTATGGGAAGGATGAAGACCCCAGGGTAATTTATGCTTTGTTTTGAGACTTACTGCCTAAATTTCTTTGCAGTGGAGGCCCTGCAAGGATCACTTAATTTGTTGGCTCCACAGTATGTGGGAATTGTCTTCCTTCAGTAGCACTAAAATTGGCTTATGTCCTCCTAAAACTCCCCTGAGAAGGGCATCTAGTGATCCCTGTGGCTCCTGTTCTGCCCACTAATGTGGTTAGTTTGCATGCACTTTCTTATATGCTTGATCATGAGGTGGCTTGAGTAGCCTCAGGTTATGGATAGAAAGATATGTCTCTGGACTGCCAGTCCTTACATTATCCTTTCTCCCTGGATGTCTGGGAGAAGAGGTGCATCTTCTGTACACCAGGTAGCAAGTTTAGTTACAGCTTTGCAGGGCAGTCCAGAATGCATGGGTTTGAGCTTCTGCTTTCTTGCCTCTGCCCTGACCTTGCCTGTTCTCATGACCAAGCAAATCAGCACTGGTCATCAGTGGGAGGGATATCTGTAGGGCTCACACTCTGAGAACGTGCTCATCCTTAACAGGTCTTGTTATTGTACAAGGCTATTGTACAGGAAGAGTTAAGCATGGAGATTATCTGTATCTCAGATGGAAAGGTTTGAGATGTACTCGCAGGAAAAAGGCTTTAGCCATTTTTCCATATGATATTCCTATTCTGTGTAATTCCAGCTTCTGCTTCAGAAGCATATGGTAACATATCCGGTAGCTTTGTACAAATAACCTGAGTACACTTGGACTTGACAAATGACATTAAATATCTTTGCTCACGTACAAAACAACATGCCCAAAGGCATAGGGAAGGCTGTGGAACAGCAGGGATTAGCCCCAAATCTTAACTAAATCTGTCTCCACTGGCCATTCTTTCTTCGTGCTGTGTTACCTTATCTCATTTATGCATGCAAGAATCCTTAGATTGACCCCATGTTTTAAAATGTGAAATAATAAAGAAAAGCTGATTATTAAAAGAAAAGTAGTTTCATTAATACTTCATAAAATGCAGACATTGAGGATTTGGTCTGTATTAGGTGTCTTCTTTTTATTTATGTCTATTACATTTACCATTGATTCACTTTTTTTGTTTTTTTGACAACGAAAGGATTATGAGGTTTGGTCATGAAGTTTGTCCTGCTTTCATTACAGGCAGTAGAAGGTGACAGTAGTGTGGCCCAGAGTCCAAGTATTCCTTGTTCCTAGCATCTTAGTTCCACTGTAATTGTATGATCTTGAAAGTCCCTATTTCCAAGACAAAACGCAGTCTGTTTCTAGTCCTTCACTCACAGACCATGTGCTGCAGACCTCACAAAATTTTCTGAGCATGCTTCGTGGTACCCAAAAGGAAGGTGAAATTCTGTGGTAGTGATGGTTATAGAAGGCAGTGCAGTATCCTTTCCAGATTTGTATATGAAGGCCTTGTCTGCAAATGGAAAAAGTCACAAAATTGTTCTGTTTGACCACCCAAATGCCTTCTAACCTGAATGCTAAAATAGTGCTATTCACTATATAGGGTCATAACCAGCAAATCTGCCAGGCTTGGCAGGGCCCTGCTTCTCTGCAATGACAGTAGTGGTTAAACAGAAGATGCCTTAGGCCCCACACCTCTGGCCAGAGGTTCTCATGAGTCTTTGTTTTTCAGAGTCTCATGAGTCTTTGTTTTTCATGGTTGTTCACCTCAGTGAGCTGCAGTGTTGCAAAAGTCAGGTGTTCTGAAGGTACATGTCACAATGCTGGATTCAAACAAATCAGCTTAAATAAGTAGCTTTAAATTCAGTTATCTTTCTTTCCTACTTTCTGGTTTCTGAGAAGGTAATCACGTTTTTAAGTCTTTCTGCAGAACATTGACATTTCCCAGCAATTTTTTAAAAATTAAAGAAGAGACTCTAACATGATGTCAGGATACCAGTATTTAGCATTTTAAGAACATCTAGACATAGATCTTTGACTCAAACACTAGATTTTCCAGCCAGGAAATTTAGGCCTACAAGGTGAGAGGCCATGCTGTCCCTAAAAGGTGTGAAAGCACAACAGCAAAAGCAGCCAACTTTGTGGAAATGTGATTGTCAGAGAAAGGCAATTTATGTTAGTTTACAGAAACTCAAGAGCTTTTGATGGAGGAGCAGGGTAGAGAGAAGGGAAGGGATAGCATGGGGTAAATAATGGAGTAATTAGAATCCCTAGAGAGGACTGAAAAAGAATCAAATCAAAGTTACGCTATTAGATTTCATTTGGTGTTCATGGTATTTTAGCAGAGAAAAAAAAATAAAAGGGTCCTTAGCAGCAAACATATATAAGGGAGGTTTTGAGCAACAATTGAAAATCTGAAAGTATAGTATTTTAAAACAATGTTCACCACTCCAAACTGACTTATAGCTACAAAGAATTCACAAAATAAGAGAGACCTCTTGAGGACTAAGAATGAATTCCAATAGCTTGGTTCTTCTTAGATGTCTTTGATGCATGTGTAGTTTACCTATTGATAAAATAAAAGGGAAAGAGAATAAAGAAGACCATTCCTGAGAAGGCCTAAGTCAAAACTGATTTTGCATCCATTAGGTGGAAAGAAAGTCTATACCCAGTTAGTGATTTGCCCACAAAATTTTGAAGCATGCTTTAGTAGCCTGCTACTAGTAAAACACAAATCCTTGAAAGAATTCATTCTGAAGTATCTCAAAGATGAAGACATAACAAATCTAGACAGTGAGAGAGTAATTTAAGCATCAAACTCTGTATGCTATTTGGCTCAAACCACAATATCCCAAAATTCAATAGTGCAAGTGAAGTAACTGACTCTTTTGAGGAAAATAACAGCATACCAACAGTGTAACTTGCTGTGTCTGGAACCACTTAAAAATGAAATAAATATACTATTTTTATCCTGTCTTGTTTAAAGATACACATCATTTTTAAGATCTTCTTTAAGCCTCCTAAAACCTTCGTTTTATCCTGCAACAGGACATTAGCAGGTAATTCTTGTCTTATTCTTGGATATGATAAGAGTACAGTATGAGAGTGTTGATTCTACTGAACTTACAAAAATAAAAAAGAAAAAAGAAAAAAAAACCAACCAAAAACAACAACAACAACAACAATAACAACAAAAAAAAACAAACAAAAAAACCCAAAAATCCCCCACCAAAACAGAAAATCTCCAAAATGTACTTGGAGCTTCTCAGAATTAAAATAATATTATTTTCACAGTAAAATAACACTAAATTCTGGACAAGTTTCAACCCCAAATTAAAAAAAAAAATTAACAACTTGACCCATAGATGAATGTTAACAGATAAATTATGCCTGACTGAAAGGGGAGAACTAGATAGTAGGGATTTATTTGCAAGTACTTTTCTGCCTTCATAGTTTTAGTATTTTATTTAAAGTGATAGAATGTTTGTGATTCAATTACAGCAATGCTCTTTCAGATTTCAGAAACAAGATTATCTTTGAATCTGATCTCTCTTTTTGGAGCGTTCCTGTTCAGACAAGATGCAGGTGATGCATCTTACTAGACCAGGACCCATCACTTTCTCAGTTACATGGTTATTATACAGTTACATGGTTATTATACATGACCTTATATTTAAGTCATATTTTTCTATAATAATTCCTTTTGCATGATGTAACTGTATTTGCTTTTATATGGCTCTTTCACTTGTCATAGGAGAAGAAATGTCATTCAGCACTTCCTTTTGTTTTAATATCTTAGAATCAATCAAGTTTTCATGTTCTATAGGCAGCAAAATCAGGCTGAGAAGGATTTGTAGGGGGAGATTTGAAGGCTCAGAGACACAGACAGAGAAAAGGATAGCATTTAGGGCGTTTATGCTTCTTAAATTGCTCCTGCAAGAAAAAAAATAGTGGTGTAAACGAGAGGCTGTAGCCCTGTATTTGGAGAAGGACAATTAGCACTTCAATGAGGCAAAGCACACTGCCTGTTTCTGCTGCTGCTCAGGTTTGTCCTTTCGGCATAACCCTCTAGTGGAACTGGTTGGGATTTCAGCCACTTGTGGAAATGCCTCCAGTGTTCCCCGCACAGCGTCCCACCAGGGATGCTGTCCCCTGAGACCACTCTGTGTAGCATTTGAGCTCTGGCGCCCTGAAAGGCTTTCCAGAACCAAGATGCTTAACATGCAACAGTCCAGTTCTGCTGTGTCCCTTGAGGAGTGTTCCCATCAAGCTCATGGGAACTGCAGGTCTATCATGTGTGCTGCCCTCTCCCACGTCCTGCCTCAGCCCAGCGAGGTCATGTCACACAACAGGTGGCTGGTCTGCCTTCCCTCATTAAGCCTCATTTGCTTTGCTCTTGGTTTCTGAGATGTGGTGGCCATTTTCCTTCTGTGGAGACGGCAGAAAATAGCAAATGTTCATTCAACTGAATTCCTTGTAAACAAGTAAATAAAAATCACCTGCAGAGATCCCAAGAAAAAGGAAAAATGGGAATTCTTGAGAACGTTTTTAGGGAGATGAGTGGCAGGACATTTACCTGACAATTCAGATTGTCAGTAGGTACTTATTTTGATTCCCTTCTTCACGAATTTTACTGAATCACATTTTCACACTATGACGACACCTTGTTTTGTTCATGGAATGCCTTCCTTTCCCCACGTATCTGCTCTAAGGAAAGCTGGAATTTGATGTACACAGAGCAGTTGCTTTTCAGGAAATAATTGTTACCTCTGGCTGGACATGTTATCTACTACTGGAGTTAAAGGATTTATTCATCCCATTAGAAATAGTTGGGAAACACAGAAAGGAGTTTTATTTCTCTCGGGCCTCAGGCAGTTAAGTATTTTGCAAGGAAACCTTCAGGAATCCACTGCTAGGCAATAATGTGTTGGATATAAATGGATGAACATTGTATACATAATGTCAATTTGCAAAGAAGACAGATGGATTTGGGGTTAAAATAGAACATAACAGTTGGAAAATCCCTACTGGTCTTTTCTGTGTCATTCTAAGAAAGTAGTTTAATTTGTTTTGTTCCAGGTCACTGTTAATTTACATAATATGAGGTAGTGATAATATACCTTCATGTCGTAGTCGGAGTGTAATAATCAATTACATATTTGGTCCTGGGCTATTTTGGAGCACTGCTGTCTGATACAGGATGTGCACCAGGTAGCTGCAGGAAAGATGCAATCACTGACACTGGGATTGTCTGTGTGATAACCCAGATGAGGGAGGATGTGCCTGGTGGTGAAAAGGGAGCCTGCTGCTGGAGAGAGGAAGAGTGTGCTGTCACATCCCACTGCCATCTAGTTCCAGTAGTGCATGCTGAAAGACTGCACAAACAACTTTTGCCTTGTGACTGTTTTCCTTAGCTGCTTGCCAATAGTGAGGCAGAAGGGAATTGGAGAAGTATGAGTATCTGTGTAGGTGAGGGCTCAAACCAAGTAGGTGGGGGTATGGAGTAGCTTTTCTTTTTGGCCCTGAAGTCAAGATATACTGTGGCTGTAGAAGTAGCTGCCCCTCTGCTGTTGATGCTTTTACTCCTGGGCATGTCAGTACTAGGTTGTTCTAAAAACGCTGGTTGTTTTCTATCCCAAGTTGCTGATCCCCACAGCTTTTTTCCCAGTGAGATATTAATTCCAAAGTTTTTCAAGGTTTTGCTTCTCAGTCTAACTTAAGTCAGGATTTTTAGATTTCAAGGAGTCCTTGCAAGGTATCTGTACAATTTCTTCTTATCGTTCAGGGATGTAGAATGACAGGCTTGCAGTACCTGTGCTCTCAATCTATGGAGGTGTAACAATGAAGCTTCTGGCATAAGTCACCCATTTTACAGGTGGGTCAGCAATTAAGAAAATGGAAGAAACTTGGTCAATGAACAGACTTTACAGATGCAATGCACAGCCAGGCAGGAAAGCTATAATTAACATTTCAGCATGACCTAGCCACCTATATATTTCATTACACAGAACTTGTAAAGGGCCTTGTGGAAGCACCATCTGCTGATTCCCAATAAAACTACAAACGATGTGGAAACTTTCTGCTTCTGGTTCTGTGTTGAAATGGGTTGAGTGCTACATACTAAGTTTCCAGCTTGGATCCAGATTTGAATTGCAATGAGTTGTTTATGTTGCTCTGTATTTCATAGAGTACTTTTCTTTCCTATACAAACTAGTGGAGAAAAACTACTACAAACTAAACTTCTCTATGCTTTCCAGGCCATCCCATATAATCTATCTGATACTTTTAATAATTGCTCTTTGTGATATTGATAAACATCCTAGGAGACTCCACTTCTGATTACTTACATGATAATTATCCAAAACCAACCACCTAGGTGTAGTTACAGGGCCAAGATGCAGTATGCCAGCTGACTACACTAGAGTCAAAAAGCAGTGACTCATTTACAGACCTGTTCTCCATAGTTATTAACAAACAAAAAGAAAAAAAATTGTCAAGGAAATAGTGGTTGAATGGATTTTCATAATCCTTTCTACATAGAGTGACATGGAATACATTAAACCCAGAAATAGTGGAGGGGATGTGATATTTTCCTGTACTGAATCATATTTGAGAAGAACCAGAGCATCTTGACTGCATTATCAGATTTCTTTTTATGTATGAACAACTCTGCTTCATCTTACATGATTTCATCTGAAGAGCTCAACAGAGCAACGTGCATTGTGCTTCAAAGTTAATGAGAATACCCTTAAGTAGTGGTGAGAGCCACTTCAAAACACTCCAGAATAATTTTACAGGATAGGTAAAACATGACTGTCTTACTCAGACTAGTTGTATAAATAAAGTTTGTGGGACTATTCATGGGAGTAGAGTGAGAAATATTTGACCCATGATCTTACATATCAAATATCTTTATGTATTATTAACAATCTATAAAGCTGGACATAAAAATGTGACTTGTTAATGCCAAATTTATGTCATGTGGAACAGGAAGAGAAAGAACAGAGTCTTTCCTATATGGTTTGACAAGACCTTTTTCAATAAACTTGTAAGTGTCCCATGGCCATAGGTGCAGATTATAAATTTACTTGGAGGCAGGTGTTTCCGTGTCTGCAGGGAAACTTGTGCCAACATGTATTCACAGACTATTGTGTCCACAATATCCACACTGAAAGTATGTGCCAGTGCTTGCAATAGACAGCAAATGGAAGCAAATTTGTGATGCTGGAATAATTTTTTTATCCACTGAAACTAAAACTGGAACCATAAATACTATAGCTGGAAGATTATATTTGATCTTTGCCACCATTAAGATTCCTATCTCAGATGTTCTGCTTCTAATAGTCCTGTTTCAAAACGTAAAAACATAAAAGGTAGCATTTTTTTCTCCCCTCTCTTTTTGTTCCTCTCCCTGTCTTTCATACACAGGAAGATAAAGGTTAAAAGAAGGGAAAAAAAAATCCAGTTCTTTGACTGGGACACAGATATTGTGCTTCTGACTGGTCTGGTGCCTGCAGTAGAATATCTCTGACAGAGATCAGCTCTACCAGAAGTTTCTAAAAAGGATCAAGAGGCCTCAGGGCAGACAAATACGGAATAATGTGACCACAGAGAAGATTGTCCATTGGAGTAGTCAGTCAGTGATGAGCCTTGTGTCTGAGCTATGCATCGATGCTCTTGCTCTTACAGAGGGGTCTGTCTGCCACATGTAACTGTGGTGGCTTTGAGTTGTCACAGAGTCTAAGCCTTTTGAATCCTCCTGAATTCTTTACCTCATTTTTTACCTAGTAGTAATGAGTTTAACACTTAAATAAGCAGGTCTTTTCATCGCTCCTAAAAATAACTCCTATTTTTGATGGAAATGTGAATTAGAAACATGTCATCTGGGACCACTGCCATTTAGATTCTTATCTCTGATAATTTCCAGCATTAAATTCTCCAGAAAGCTGTGATGTATGGCACAAGATGTTTGGAGTATTAGTTGGAAAACCTTTGGAACTCTATGCTTCGGTGATGCTTGTTTGCCACTGTGAGATGCCCAGTGTGGCTGTGTGCCAAGGCAGGGTAATAGAGGGGGGGAAACAGAGGGATCTTCAGCCCTACTTTCTGCACCAGCAGCCAGGGACTGCAGTGTCCAAAGTGCTCCAGTGGCAAGGGAAAAAACCCCTTCCAAAGAGAGCAGTGTTGTCCGCCTTCCCCACCCATGTTCGTGTCAGAGTGGTGTCTGAAGCTGGCAGGAGGCTGGGCTGCGTGAGCCACCTGTGTGTGCAAGGGCAACTTGCTGACACATAGATCTCTTGCCTTCCTGAGCAAGCAGAGGTTGCCTCCCAGACATGCATGAGCCCCTGAAAAGCCACAGTTAGGGTTATGTTATAGGAGTATCTCCTTTTGAAATGGGTCGCCTTTTAAATGTAATGGTCTCCTTGTTGTTTTATGAGGACAAAGGGTAAATAAGATTATTTTTGTTTGTTATGGAATTGCTTGGTGACCATTTGTGAGCCTCATTATAGCAACCATGGTTCAAATTTAGAGTAATAGAGATATCCTAATGCTCATATCGCAACATCTAAATAGACCAGACAGATGAAGGGTAAGAAAGGTGGCAGAAAATGCAAGCAAATAGGAGTATTCAATTTGCACCCTTAATAGCATTTTATTTTGTCATATATACTTGCACTGTGACTGCTTGTTTTATTTATTTCCAGGCTAAATAATCCTAACTTTTTAAGACTATAGAATCCTTCTTATGGCTGTAACATTCTTATCAGGTGTCTCCAGTCACTTTCTATTTCTGTTAAATGTTTCATTAGGTGGAGTAATCAGAGCAAAACATATTATGTAACATGAAGACATACCACTTACTTGCATCAAAACATTCAGATATTTTCAGTAATATTCCTTATTACTTGCTGACCAAGGCAGTTGGAACAGATGTTTCCCCTGAGCTATACACAACAACATCTAGCTGTTTTTCTTGAGTGTATGAGCAATGCAGAAGTGGTTCAAATTATGCTTGCCATTGTGTATTGCTTCCTGAATTGGTGTAGTAATTTTATTTATTGTCTGCTCATGCTCTGTGAAAAAACCTCATGTTTTCCATAATGTGCCATGTTAGTGGGGATCATGGAAGGCTTCCCCTCTATAAACTGCAAAAATGGTGCCTCTTAAATGAATGTTTTATTATTCTAATAGATATCTTTATTATTATAAGCCATATTTATTATTAAATTATTATTAAACTTTCTGTGCTGCATTTTTTGGACATGGAGAAGTTTCCAATAGCTAGGAATGGCTATAGAGAGCCAAGACTTGGGAGGTGTAATTATTGCATACTCCTCATCTTTCAAAAGACAAGCTTATCTACAGACTGCCATTCTGCACGAAAAGAACATTTGGGCTTGGTAACTGACTTCTGCTTCCCTTTCCTTCTCCTGGATCTTTGCCTGGGGGATCATCACCCACACTTTCCATGGTGATTGCTAAGGGTGACTTTCTTCTGGCCCTCTTTAAACAGACATTTTGAGCAGTAAAAATGTAAATAATTTAATAGACTTCAGCCAGCAGTTCCTAAAGCTAATGCAGCCATGGCATAGTGTTTGTAAAATAACAACAAAAGCCAAGTGCATTCAGTCCTGAAGCTTCTGTCAATATGTACAGATGTGATTTAAATCTACCCTCACCAACCCCCAAATGATGCATCAAATCAATAGCTCACATGTACTTGTGGGATAGTTGATTTGCAGAGATCAAGAATGCAGTATAGCACATATATCTGTTGTTGTCACAATATTTGCACTTCTAATTTCTTGAAAAGAATTTTGCTTGTGGAAATGAAAAGAAAATTAAGGAAAATTATCAAGAAAATGAATATTGTTGTGGTGTATCTTATGCCTTTTTGTCAAGTAACAGAATCACAAATTGACTTCTGCACCTGCACATACCTTTTATTTTATGTTTTGAGGCACAGTGAAAAGAAACAATGCTGCAGTGTCCCATATTGACATGCATGAAGCTGGCTTCAAGGCAGTACAGACCTGTATGAAATGAGAAAGTTTGAGGGCTTTGTGAACTTTTATAGAGGATCAGAAGAAAGCTGTTTGGCACAGGTGTTTCTGTAATTGTGATACATTGGAAAATTTCAGCATGTTCAAGGGCACTTATGCTGTGGCTACTACAGCTGTTCTAACACTACAAGGACGATGTGGTGTTTTAGTGCTAGCACACTTGGTTGTGTAATATAAAACAAGTAGGAAAGGAAATATTAGTTAAATGAAGGTGGCGTTCTTTTATCCCCCTTTTTTCTTCTTTTTATTTTTTTTTCTTTTTTTTTCCTCTCCTTTTTGTTTTATGAATTTTTATCCCTTCACATAGAAAGGCCACAGGCAGAAACAGTGTCATAACAAAGAGACTGGGGTGGAGGATTGCCAGATATCTTCTAACATTGCTGCTTCTTCCTGCTGTTCATATTCATGTGTGCTTAGTTTCCCTGAGCTGGGAAACTAGTTGAGAAATCTAGTTTGAAATCTATTGAGGTTGTACTATGTGCACCTGGTGATCTGAATTAATTTAAAAACAGGCCATGACATTAATGTTGCTATTATCTAACCTTTCTATATATAGAGAAACTGATTTATTTTTCATGGAAAATGAAAATATGGTCCTTGCCTAGATAAGAGTCCAGTCTGTGCTGTAAAAGATATTTATGCAGACTTATGAACTCTGAGCTTTCAGTCTGCTGGTGTGGGTGCTGGCTCAAGAAATCCTCTCTGAGTGGCCAGTCTGATCCTCTATCTAGCTGACTTCTCAGAAGATAGTAGGTTATTCTGCAGAGTGTTTTTATTCTAAATGAGGTTGTGCATCTGTAGTCACTTAGGCATTTCCACAGCAGTTCAAGAGAAATTTAACAGCAGGTGGTAGACTTTATTCCTAGTAGAGCAATGAACAGTGAAGCTAATGAAATAAACTTTCTTACTGAGCAGTGTTTTGTGGTTAGATTCCCAAGTGTCTAATAAGTTAGAGGCTCATGCAACAACTTTTTCAGGGACACTGATAGGAGCTATTTTCTATTTTGGCTATCTGTTTTCATGAAGCTCATAAACACTTAACATCTCCGAAAGCAACTCTGCTCTGCCGTGTGACTTAATTAGGTGGGGTGGTGGCTTCAAAAGCTTTGAAGGATGGCCAGAGTTAGTGAGGGAGAAATACACAAATGTGTAAGTACATGTGCAGTCACACATACACAGAATACTGTGTGTGTAACACAGACCATAGACAGACTAATAAGTCTGGAAGAAGGAGGTGAAAATATTAAAAAGGGAATGAGGAACAAAGCTGGTAAAACTGATGGAGTAAATCCTGTAACATAGACAAAAACTTTAGTCTCATCTCATTTTTTCCTGATGCTCGTGTTTTGGGTTTGTTTGTTTGTTTAATTAATCTTGATGTGTCTATGATAATTTCAGTGTCATTCATTGTCTTATTCACAGTGGTATAAGTGAACAGTCAATCAAATCCAGTAGGATGAACAGAATGTCTCTTGGTAAGGGATTCTGCTCTAACCATCAGTGGTGTGACACACAGGAAGGGTACATTTATGGGCAGTTTTATTATAAAACACACAGTCATTTTGGAGGCCAAGTGTTCTTGCAGGCACTTCAGTGGAATGATGCTAGTTTGTGCCAGACACCAAGCAAAAGAAGAACATTAACTTTCTGCTTCTAACATTCATGCTACTTGCTTATACTTTTCATTATTCCTAGAGTGACCCTTGACAGACTTCATACAATATTTGGAATTAACACCACCTGGCTTTTATTTCAAAAAGTCAACTTTTTAGTATCCATTAATTAGCTAGCCTCCTGAGGGAGAGAAAGATGAAGAGGGAAGTCATTTTAGTAACAATTTCAGGATGTAATAAATTGCTCTTTGGAGGTACCTTTGTAGTTAGCCTAGACTAGTAGCTGAAACAAGATGCGCTGAATTTGCATTGCTAATACAAGGAAAGATCAATATCACCTACAGCCTCACCAGCTGTGTAAAAAAGTTCTTTCCCAGAGATTGGTATGTTTTGTTTGGCTTGAAAATTTTTACTGCTTACGAAGGACCTACCAGTTATCATGTGCTTGGAGATTTCATTCCTTTTCAGAGATTTGCAAAGTGATGCTGATGGAAGAATTCCTGTTGTTGATGTTGGTTTCACTAGGAAAAGGTTCCTGCTGCTAGCATGTTCTGTTTGTTGTCCTTTTAGTGGTCACACATCACAAGATATTCATGGTACCCTAGTGTTTCTAGGGTTCTATGTACAAATAAATGGCTGGGTAGTACTTTCCCCAAAGAAGAATTCTAAAGTGAGGAAACTCTGAGAGACTGGTTTTTGTCACAGTATTGTCTGTCCTTTAAACAGTATTTCACATTAGTCGGTTCCATAAATCTTCTTAGAGGAGGGTGATAATATCTTTACACAACACACAGAAGGTAACATCCATCTTACATTTCTGTCTTATGATTCATTCCACTTGTATGTGAAGTTTCAGTATGGTTAGAGGCTGACAAACATAAAATTGGACTTTTTCTAAAAAGTTAGTGAGATCTATTAGTTATTCAAATCAGACAGAATAATAGTGTGTTTTTAAAATTTATTATATCAAAACTCCTGTATTTTCTTTTAAAAGATCATCACAAGTAAAACTGAAACACCACTTAACACATAACTTACAATAACTTAACTAAAGTTAATAATAATAGCATATCACTTATTAAGCCTGTATAAACCACAGCACACTGGTAATCTTATTGCTGATGATGAATTGAACTTTTCCATTTCTACTACTACACTAATAAAGAAGAAGAGTTAAAGACCAGCCATTTCATATGGGTTGAATATTCTGCCCTTTCCTGGATGGGAAAGATGTTATTTTCTATCCTTATTCATTTAGCAGACATGTATGTAAAAGGGCTTCTTATTTTATGCAGGTTGGTGCACACATCTGTTAATTTAACTGTACTGTTGTCCTACAGTTGTCTTCAGGGCATTACATTAAAGCAAAATCAGTCCTGCAAAACCAACTTACTCCATTTACTTATTTCCTCTCCCTGTTTTCTTCACTCCTCTGTCTTCTGGACTTACTGGTTTATTTAAGTTCACTTTAAGTTGAACTTTATTGTCAGATATTTTTGGGCACTCCATGATAAAGGTACCCTGGTGTATTATACATCCAGATGACTATAGAAAATTGGCATTTTATTTAGTTCTGTGAAATTATGTCTCATCCTCACTATAATAACCATTAAAAAAAAAAAAGAAAAGAAAAAGAAAAAAAAAATAAAATAAACATCAGAAATGGAACTTAGTATCTTATCAGACAGTAGAATCAGTGCTAATGTCTGTTAGTGGGTTTGTGACAATTTGGAGATCTATGTTGTAAGATGCCGATCTAGTAAACGGTTATAATAGTACTAAGATATTTGCCCATGGGCCTTTGAAAGAGATGCAAATGTGGTTGACCTTTTTGTCTCCTCTTGTATGATCTGACATACAAGGAATATTCTGGAAGAATCAATGGACATTAGTAAAACTAAAGAGCAGAAATCTGACCTCAGAGATTATAAGCATGTTGTGAATGGTTTGATAGAAAGACAGGGAGGCAGACAGAGTTAACATACAAAGAGATTCATGGGAGGAAATCTGCAGGAAAAATTGAAAAGAGTATCCAGAAAAGGAAATTAGGAAAAAAATGTCAGTGTTCACACTAAAGCAGGAGAGAAGGGAGAAGGAGCTATATTTATGGGAAATGGAAGGTACACTAAATCCTGATGTTATATGTACAATGTTGAAATGAGACTGAACCATGAGTTGAGCATAAAAAAGAGCTTGAATTTTCTGGAGTCTTGACAATACAGCAGAGGTAGGAGACGCTGGCTGGTGTTTTGCAAGTGGTATGTAAACAAACAAGATGAAAAAAAGGAATACAGGAATGAGGCAATTCTGCTATTGGTGTGATTTTATAATGAGGAAAGGATGATTTTTTTTCTTCAGGTGAGCTATTGGTAAAGCATAAGGCAAAAAACCCCCAGTGACTGTTTGGAGACAGCTGGCAAAAGAGGAGATGAAGATGTTGTAGTTCAAGAAGCCAGATGATGGGAGGGCAAGTGATGCAATATTACAAACCTCTTACTCATGCATGAAAGAGCAAAGGTGACGAGAGATCCGGAAGGAAAGAGGCATGGCTGAAATCAATGTTTCTAAAAGAACAGTGAGGAGACAAATGACTCTGATGCTTTGCCCTTATAACAGAACATACTGCAGTTAATGGTGTGAATTGAGGTCTGAGGAGGGACACTGTCTGAGAGGCTACAAATTTCCTTTCATACATGAATTTATCTCAAGCTGCTGGATCTGAAGTTGTACTGAGACATCCAGGTTCATCTTAACTAAACATGGGCAAGAGGTATCTGTAGCAATGCCAAACATCCATTCTAAGTCAGAGATTTGCATTCCCTTTTCAGTCAAACTAATTGAGAGTTGCAGTTAATGTCAGTGGTTTCGGTACAGAGTCTCAGATCTACATGGAAGGGACTGGGACAAAGCTTGAGATTGTTCATCTGCCTGTCACACTTTAATGCAGGTCTTGATGTTCAGGTGTAACTTGTAGTGTGATTTTGCAGTAATAAATGAATTACATGCTTTGCTGTCACAAACTTTGAATCTATAATTGATTTGAAATTACCAAATACCAGTGTGTCACTTCCCAAGCTGAAAAAGGTTTTTCCTGTTTTCAATGGGAAAATATTTTAAGTTGAAATTAGCAAAAGCAAGAGAGGAGAAGCAGGGAGAAAATATACAGAAGTAAGTCACAGAGAGCTACCAGCCATACAGCTGTAGAAAGAAATCTGTCCATAGCAGATTACCAGGGTTCTGCATTATTGTGGAAGGCAAAGAAGGATAATATTACACAACATATTTGTTTTCACATTTTTAATTAAATTTTGTAGAAATGGAAAAATTATTTTTTTATGGAACTACTATCTGTAACCCAAAACTTCTTTCAATATTTAAATGTTTTAATATAAACCATTCATTCTGGACTAAGTAAAAAAATATGTCCAAAATGGAAATAATCCAGATAATATGGTCTGCTTTCTTTTACAAGCCTCAAATAGCTTCCATTTTGCTAACAGTTTTATATCTGTATAAATGTAGGTAGGAAATGTTTGTAACATAAAGATGTATGGCCACTTTTTACGTTACTGAATGAGTTGTATGCCAGCAGTGTGTTAGGCCTATTATACCTCAGTTTGACTGACTGTGGTGTTTATTTCTTTGTAGAGTCATCAGAGCATTACAAAAAACCATCCTCTGAAAGCCATTGAGGAGCACTTTGTCATCAGACCAGTTGGATCTCATTTGGACTGCTTGTCATCAGCTCTCTGCAATAGTTTATTTTGTTGTCTCAAGCACAGGCAACCTTTTCTGAGTTTTGGCCTTTAGCTGATTGTGTAGGATTCTCTGTTAATCCGGTAGAGATTTGTCAGAGTGCTGATCTGAATGGGTAAGCAAATAAAGATTTGTATTGAGGGGAGCATCAAAAGTTAAGGATACAATTAACTTAATTAAGGTAAGACACAATTTTGCAAAACTTTTAAATGCCATCCTTTGGAACATCTCAAATCAAAAGTCAACATTTGAAAAAACAAATCGACCCACACAACATTGTCTTATTGAGAATTTAGTTCAACTGAAACACACAATACTCTGTACAACAAATTGAAAGTGCTGTAGATCTGGCTGGTGGGAACTGTGCAATCATCTATATATCATCTTCTAAGGTCTTTAAATTGGCTCTCTCAGCTCTCGTGGGTGACACAATTGTAACTAAATCCATGTGGATTCATATTGAAAAAAATGCTTGGAGTCCTGAATATATTGTTTCCTCCTTTTAGAAAGAGGATTTCCTTCTCTAAGCACAAACAGTATTTCTGTATTTTGAATCACATACCTGACTTTCTGGTCAGACATGGTGAACCTACCAAATGAATAACTGAAATAGGGAATTTTGTTTAAGAGAGCAGCTGTTGTCTACTTGTCATCCATTTCCAGGGCACATGCAACATCTGACAGTGCTCAGTGCTGTCCCAAGATACTATTTTCTTGTCTGTTTGGATTGTCTTGATTATCTGTATCCCTACACTGGGTACTAGGATCATCTTCAAAAAAATTAATTGTTCAGAGATTGTAGGAACCAGTGATTCTCCATAATGCAAAATACCACACCACATAAGGAACTCTACATGAAAAACCACACTTTGTTAGGTAGTAGATGCCAAAGGAAGTGTTTGGGTACATGAGAAGAAAAAGGTGTTCAAAAATCTGTCCACGGAAAGAGCATTCTGACTGCACCCTTGACTGACTCTGGAGTCTCAGACAGTGATCATCACCAGACACGATTTCCACCAAGGCTGGCTTGGCCCATGAGGACTGCTGCAGTCCCTACAAGTTGCAACACCAGGAATAGGAGGGCCATCTAAACCAGATCAGGGGCTGCAACAAATGCTTTTTAGTGATCCTAAATACCTCTGAGACCTGGATGGGTTCAGCTATTAGTACTGTCTTCCATCTTTTCTCCTTGTTCTTGAAACACTTTATTTTCTGCAAAATCTGAATGCATCCAATCACAAATGTTAAACCACCTCTTTGTGGTCTATTCCCAGCCTGCTTTAAAGGTGAGGAAAGGGTAACTTCCCCATTTATCTGATTGGAACAGAGTGTGTGGGAGCAACAGGCAAGCTAGGTGGATACAGATTATGTTCTATCCAACACCTTTGTTAAAATCAGTTTACAGACACAACTCCTCTACAGGAAACAATTTTCTGCTGTTTAACTTACTGTTGCAAAATCCTCTGAAAACTCCAGCAAAAATCTCTATTATAAATAATTTAATGTGTAAATCATAATATTATGTAATTCCTGTGTTTGAAATATACCAGTTGTTTAGAGAAGTCTTTTTAGAAACACCTTCTGTCTTTAAAATGCAATGATTTTGTCAAAACATGTGTCTTTAACTGCTGTATTATCTTCAGAAGTTTTTGTTTTTCCTTGTCTATGTTTTCAGTGAGGGAGGGCAGGAAGTCAGAAATGATTCATACCATTTTGAGATGTGCTGCTTTTCCTGACAACATTGATTACAAAGCTGAGCCCACTTGTTAGCAAGAACAACACAGAGGATGTTTTCAGATCCATCCTCTTATTAATCACTTCTTAGTTCTTGTAAATAATCTGCGCAAGTACATCCTTAATACGTCATTTGCACTCTAATGAATAGAGTGCAGCAGGGGCAGCTCAGCTTTGAGAAATGTAGCCCAGAAATTTTTATGTGTGTTTTCTCACCATTGTGACCCTTTTTATTTCCATTCTGTTTAATTTGTCTGAGGCAACAGTTTTGAATTTTAGAGCCTTGTTCCAAAAACTTATTTTTCGCAGCTATTTTAAAATATATTTCCACACCCCCCTCCCCCCGCCCACTGCCTCCCCCCTTACCAAAAGGGCTTATTCAGAGAGGCAGGCTTTTAAAAATCTGGAAACATGTATAAAAAGAAAACTATTAAACAATGTGTGTCTGGGTTTCCATTGATATTTTTACCGCAATTATAGAAAACGTTGGTATTTTAATGAGGTTTTTTCCATCCATTTCCTTCTTCAGCTTAATTTTTTCAGTAAAGATATAAACCCTGCATTTATGACATCAGATTTTTTGCTGTGGAATGTAATGTGCTATCACAAACACACTGTTATGATTACATGACAGTTTCAAATCAGACTATAAAATGCATTCCAAGTGAGAAAACATGCCTTTAAATCAAGAATACCTAAATAGGAGAAATAAATAATTCTTCTCAAGTGCTGAGCACCAGCATGATGTTACACAGACATAGAATGAGGCTTTTTTTAACTTTGCAGATCTCCCAACTTGATGCAGACAGAGGCACCATAAAAGAAACTTGTAATATACCTGTTAGGGATATAGACTGGAACCAGTGGTGAGACTGACAGTTGTTGCAGGTGTGTTGGAAGAAGAGGATGGTGAAAAATAGACAAAAGACATTTTGGAGAGCCACTGGACTTAGAGGTACTCTTATGCACTTCAGAAGCAGGATGAACTAAGATAAAATAAGGTTTGTTCATATTTACAAAGCTGCATCTTCAACATGAGCAGGCAATTGGACTGTGGAACGTACTTCAAGAAAGTTGGGGAGTGCAGGAAAGCAATTGGAGGAGACTGGGCAGGGCAGAAAGCACAGAGGGAGAATCAGTGGATATTAGCATAGGGGTGTAACCACAGCTCTACTGTGCAAATTTTGAAGGGCTGACTGTGCCCTGGCACAAAAGGGATCGTGAGGAATTCAAAGGGATGAGGCTGTTTTCTTGGATAGTGAAAATAGGAACTGAGTCTGAGCAAATGAGAACAAAGAGAAAGAGGCTAAGGTACAATATTATGGAAGCAGTGACTAAGTGAATGAGTGACTAAGGCACAAGTAAGGCTTTTTGTGGCAGAAATGAGAAACAAAGGATAAGTGCTGGGAGAAGACAAAAGAAAAACAACAGGATTTTCCAGGAATTTGATTATGAAGAAGTTTCAGGTAGAGACACAGAGAACATGAAAACTCTCATTCAGATGCAAACAGAGCTACAAAGCTTACTATAAGCTTTGTAGCTTACTGAAGCCTTGGAATCCTGTCTGGGAATGAAAAAGACAGGAAAAATACTGAGATGTGTGAAAAGAGTGGATGGAAAACAATGACAGGCTGCATTTAGGTGGTAACCAGGCAATAATCAGGGAAGTAACAGTGTGCTGATGGAGAAAAAGGGAAATGCTGGGAAACTAGAGAATGAGATACCTGAACATCAGGAAGACAAGCTGTGGATTCAGCCACCGTCCCACAGATAGATCCTGCACTGTTTAGATGTCTGTACTGTTCTCTATTCTATGCTTTTTCTACTGTAGCAAGTCCTGCAACTCCCTTGGGGAACAGAGTTCTGAACTAATGAGTTAAAAATTTGCTGAAGACTGACATAACTGAAAATAGAAAGTGTCAGGACAGTGCTGTACATATACATTGCACACACATTACACACAAATACACGTGCCAGGGAATGGGTTCTTTCTTCCCTTCTTTTCCTAAGTAGGTTATAACTAGGTTTTCTCTGTGGCAGGCATTTTCCACCTTGGTGCCAGGCAACTTTCATTAATGCCTTTCTTCATTAGAATGATGAAAATATTAGCTAGTACTTTTTAAGCAGACAATCCAGAAATGCGTAGCCATTTAGCAGGAATAAGCCAGGGTATTCCTGATTAAAATCTCTGGCTTGGTTCAAAGCATACAGCCCACTTTACACTGTCATCCTTTCCCTAGATTCACATGGCAGTGGCACTGCCATGGACATATAGGGTCAGCTTCTTGCTACCATGAGCTATTGATTCATCAGCTTCAGCTGAAGCTGTGCTAAGTCAAAAGAGGAAAGAATCAGTTCTGCCCTAACTATCCATTTATGGATTTCCCTGGTGGGACACTGTATATGCTGCCTCTGTCTAGGAGTTCTTGCTGTGGGTTCAGCACAGACAGTGTTCATTTCTTGCAATGCAGCCTCAAAGAGTTAGCCTGAAAACTTACTGGAAAAGATGCACAAAATTAACTTGCTTGTCGTTTTCCCCAAACAAGGTAATACATGAAAAAGAGTTATGTACTTTATCAATAAAAAAATGCAGACATAAAATTTTGTAGGGCTATTGAGACACCTCTGTAATAACTTCTCTATTTTTTAAAAAAACATTCATTGTACTTGATCTCATGTTAGCAACACGTTCAAATGCTGTCAGAAATTATTATTAATTCCTTTGGTGTTTTCGTAACAATGTAAACCATGATGAATTAATTTGGTACCAATATGGATGTCATAAGTACTTTATCAGATTTCCAACTCAATTCATGACTAATTATCTTACCATTATTTTAAGGAGTTACCCAGATGTGCTTATGATAGAATTAAGGTAAACAATGACTGATGCTCAGACGTTATGATTAGAGCAGCTCTACACAATTTGACAAAACCTCATGTGCCTTTCAATGTAAAGCACCTGCCAAGCCACATGTGCACCAGATTTCTCAAATTCCTTGTCACTCATTAATACAGATGTAGAGGATATTTTAAAAGTCAATGTGTAGAATGGAGACTTTTTTCAAAAGGCAGGCAGGTTTTCTCTTCAAAACCCACAAACTCTATAAATAAAATTTTTAGTGACCAACTTGTCTGCTAGTTAAAATACTGTTGTCACATGGTCTACAGTTTTTTACACCTAATTCAGTATACTATGTTAACATAGAAATAGCATGCCTAAAAATTATTTTTACAGAATGATACAGTTTAGGTTTCAGAAAGACTTTTTTATCTCAAACTTTCTAACTTTTTACCTTTGTCATGTTTTTTCCTACTTCAAGATATGTAGGTTTGAGTGGGGTTATTTCACTGTTTCTGAAAACTTTCAAGGAACCTAACTACTTCTCCAGGGGAACTATTCCAAAATCTAATATTTCAAAATGTCAGTACATAATTCAACCTAATTACTGCATATTTGGTGTTTACATCTTTGGATATTTAAAGTCATTTACCACAGTTGTTCCGCTTCTTATTTCTGCAGACAAGTGGGTCGGAATTTTGATAAATTATTTAATAAATACCAGAGAACTTGGTATTTGCAAACTATCTGGGGAGTATCCAATGCCTTTTGCCAATTATGTATTTGGGTTCTGTGATCGAAGAATATTGGGGCAGTAAGGGAAGACTACAAGGTGGTGGAATGGATGGTTTGCTACATTTGAAAGAGTGTATCCAGTTAATTTAAGATTGAAGAGGACAAAAAGCTTCTTTGTTTACTTTGGCCTTTGGTCTTGAATTTCTACAGTGCAGAAGTGCACATATTGCAGACTGTCTAACTTGAAAGGACTGAACACAGCCACAGAAACCTGGCCATCATTTTCATTTCGAGCTGTACTGCAGCTTCCATTGTGAGTCAGAGATGAGGAATTAAGCAATGAATTTAAGAAATAAAAGAAAAAGAGAAAAGAAAAAGAGATAAGAAAAAGCTCTTCTTGCTAATAGAGGTGTGATACTGGTCTGTGGGGGCTTGTGGTGATCCGGACAACATTCACATTTCAGCGTGTACTATTTTTGCTTACAAAATTAGAGTTATATAATTTTTTGTTCCTAAAGTCTTTAGGTGCATATTTTATTTGTGTTCATAATACCTGTAAGTCACTTTTCCTCTTTGACTACATCTTCTGTAGAACCACAGAACTACATAATTGTTTGGCCAAGTGTGTAGAGTTGAGTACTGGGTGAGAGTACTGTCTAGGACTTATGTGGCACTCATACCAAAATTTCAGTTGGGCCTGTGTGCTTTGATGCTTTGAAAACCCTTTGTCTGCACTTTTAAAGGCCTAAAAAATTTAGAAAAACAAATCACAACTTAATTAAAGTTAATAGTATTTTTTTACATATTAATGTGTTTTGATTTCTTTCACAGACAGTCTTTTTCTTTTTCTCTTTCTCAGTCTTTACCCAGGCAAACTGAAGTAAGCATATCTGAGACAATTGTTCAAGACTGAAGACTCAAGGTTGTTCTGACATTCTTGCTTCATGTGTCCTTTCCTGTTAAAATGCTGCTGCAGCATCTAAGTTTATTGAATGAAGCAGGTGAGTGAGTATTTTTGAAGACCTAAGTGATCCATAAGTTAATTCTTCATATTTTAGCTTTTTAATGGAACAATTTAGCTTATCGGATGTAAAAATGCTATTAATACTTTGAAAATGCTACAATTTTCAAATTATTCTGTTAGTATACCATGGGAAGGCAATTGTAATTCAATGTTGCTACACCGTTGTCATGAACCATGAGTCTGCTACCAGGACTATTTCTAAACAATGACGCTTTAAGCAAATTGTCCCCCAAACCAAACTTCTATAGGCAGATTGGAAACAGGAATGTAACACCAACAGCATTGTATCATTCCATAAAACTGGCCTCCATTTTGTAAGAAGTTTTGTGACCTAAAAAGAACTTTACTCTAAAAAAATACCAAATATCCTGGAAAACAAAATCCTTCTTCACTGTGAGTACCGGCAATAAGGAAGTGAGTTTGGTTTTTTATTCAGTATGTCTTTTATTCAACCACTCAATGTTGAAAGATAAGACCATTCTGTAATGGAAGTTTTGTCAATGTTGTTCTTTCTGGACTTAATACCCCTCTCACAGCTTTGCTTATTTTACTTCTGTGTAGCTACTGTTGGGACTTTTACCTGTGTAAACATGAAGAGAATTGGGCTGTTTGCTTTCAGGAACTTTGTAGACATTGAACATTGAATATTGCCTCTGGTATTTTTCTGTGGTGTTTGACCGTGGTCCTGGGGAGTTGTTTTCTCCTTGCTCCTTTCTCAGACATTTCTATGGATAATTTTAGTTTGTCCTTGGGCTGAATTGTTAAAATGTGGTTTGAGGTCTAGAATGATGCCTGCTCGAGGTTCTCCACCTGCTCGAGGTTCTCCACTCTCCCATCTCCTCATGATCCTGATGTCCACTTGGCCTATGGACTTCTGAGCAACTGTAGTGCCTGGATATGCAATACTTGAAGGATTAATGAGATCTGGCTACATGCTTGCTACTGCTTTTCTGAGCAGGATTACACAAATCTAATACTCTTGGTTTTTAAACTGCCTCCACTGCCTCAGGGGAGCAGGCCAGGTGGCCAGGTTTTATAGTAGTTCCTTTACATGATGTTGCATCTCTCTTCACAGTCATTTTCTTATCCTGTCCCTACTTTGTAATAAGCAAATGCTGTAAACTTCTTTAAAATTGGAGATTGTACATTTCTGAATAATACAAATGGTCCTAATGCCATTTTGCCATTCCAGCAGTTCCCACTGCAGCTGTTCCTTAGCTTGTAATCAAAGCTTGCAAGGGTTAAGTGTGTATTTTTTGCCCTGATGGAATGTGGTGCTAATAAACCACCCAGGAATGGGATGTGCTGGTACTTGCCCCACTCCTAATGTTTTAAATGCTACCCAGTTTTTGAGGCCATTTACTGTCCCATCCAGCTGAGAGCTGGTCTTGGAACATTTAATTGATCCCTTGACTCTTGAGAGTCCTGATTAGTTGGAATCAAGAAAAAAGAATCCTGTCTGGATTTCTGGGTAATACTTCAAAAAACTTAGATCTGGTCACTTGTTAGGAATTCTAGTACTATTATATCATACTGCTTTCTCATCAGGAAGCTTTCAAACCAGTCCAGGAGGAAGACCATCATGATGTTCTCAAAGGTCAGCCCTAGAGTTTGTAATGAGGCGTGGAAAATTAAGGCAAAAAGGAACATCAGATAATCCAAGTTCTCCCATCTGAGGGTTACAGATGTACTAGAAAGATAAGGATTACTCTGTCTTACTACAGTCCTCTGCCTGGATCAGTGCCATTTGAGTGGCTGTCTGCCAGTGAGGTCTGTGATCTTTTGATTTTCTTCTCAGTGTGAGCCATCTGCTCTTTGATTCCTTGCTACAAGTCAACTTTTTTAGCAAGTTCGAAGTTGGCTAAACTTTTCTCAGCCTCCCTTATTTTCCAGGAAACTCTAATACACAAAACCCAGACTGCTGATTACCTCTTCATTTCTCTTTACTACTGAATGATGGGACCATTTGTTACTGATTTTTCTAATGAACACAGACAATTTTTCACTGATGAACCAAGGTATTTTTCCTCCTTCTTTCATGTTTTTCTCTGAGCCCTTTCTGGGAAATTTCCAGATCCTGCTATAATTCCTTTCGTGAAGTTTCAGCCTCTGACTTGAAAGCATCTTTGGCTATCTTGGCTTTTAGCATGCTCAACAGGAATCTCAGTTAGCAATTTCTTCCCCTGGGGAAATCCTTGATTTCCTCTTCAAAAAGGATCTCAATATTAGCACAATTGTTACTGTTTTTATAGAATAGGTAGCCATAATTCATAGTTGTTCAGACTGATTCTGTTTTAAGAGCAGATATGTAATATAGTAATGCACTTTTTGATGTGATGATCCTTGTTTACAAGGTGTACAAAAAAACCTTTCCGATTCCGGGAAAGGTCATGTAAGAGAAAGCACTTTCAATGTTCACAGATACAAGTGTTTTTTTCAGCCAGTTGTCTGTCCCTCAGATTCCATGAGTTGTCTTTCTTTCAAAGGCTCAAGTACTTGCCTTGATGTCTCTTTGGCTTCTTTGCTTGCATCTGGCTATTCCTGTCCATGAATATCCAAGCTTTTACTAAACAGTATGTATATTAATTGAATTTATAGACATTGTCCAGCAAAAGTTTTTCACCATCTTACTCAGTTTCTTATTCAACTTGCATGTGGTTAGAGGTTTGAGCAGTGACTCACAAGTGTCAGCTAGTTTATATGCATTACACTAAGAAGGACCACGATGGCTTCTGCTGTTGCCCTGTTTCTGCTGTATATGAGGGAAACATCACCAAAGTAATCCCACTCAGCCTTCACTGTAATAGTAAGTTTATGTCTAAGGAGGGCTGCAACAAATCACAGCTGTATGGTCTGCCACAGAACTGCAACACATCTTAGTTTATGCCTTAATGCATTTTCATCCTAGTGGTTTTCTCAACAGCAATCCTCAGAAAACAAGTTCTGTGGCATCTAGTGAGTTAATGTCCACCTTTTACTTGCTCTGCAAGACATTGGTAATGGACAGAACTGTTCCCCGTTCAGCCAATTCTTTGATCAGTCAATTAAACATGAGTTTACCAATAAATGCACTTTCACACTGTGTTTTCACTGCTTCCTGTGTCAGTAAGGTATTGTGTTGGCTCTAGTTGGCTAAGTCTTGAGAGAAATAGACTTCAGGATGTCCTTTGTATCAGGACACCAGGGGCTGCCCTGTGCCCAGCTGTGGCCATGGACCCAAGGCAGGACAGGGCTGAGCCCACCAGTCAAACTGCTGGTACCTCTGGGGAACAGAACCAGTGTGTGAGCAGAAGAGGAGCAAAGAAAAGAGTGAGAAACAGTAGGTGCAGAAAACACATTTCTCCTGTGTGGGAAGACAAATAATTACTGTAGGATGGTCCTGGCCAGGACACAGGGTCTAGCTGCAATCAGACTGTGGAAATATAGACATACAGACATCTTTATCCCCTTCTAGCCTATCTTGTAGCTACAATCAGTAAAAATGTATTCAGAATGTCACATGCCAAAGGTATAGATATGACACAGAATAGACTGAATTTAACACATACTTCAGTGAAAATTAAATTCTATAATAAAAATGCTATTAATGTAACAGAAATGTGAAATGACCCCTTCCAAATAAGATTACATTTTTATTGATTTTTTAAAAAAAAGTTGCATTATTAAGTGCTAGTTAGTGTATGAAAACATTCGTATTATTTTTCAAAGAAGCTTTATGGGTCATCCTTGAAGTTTTATTGAAACTACCTTCCTGCTTTCTCTTCCTGAAAACACACACAGACACAGAGACACACACACTTATTTGTGATGTTTACCTCCAATCCCAATATGACTTGGCTCTCACTATGAAGAATTAAATTGCACAAGTTCAGTGGGAACCTAAATGAACTCTCCCTGCAGATGGAATAGTTCTGAGAATGCCTTTACCCTTGAGCTGGGACACCATGTATTTCTTTTCGATTTAAATCTGTTTACTTTTGTCTTAACTATTCTGGAACTTTTGTTCTGGCCAAAAGCAAATCAACACCATTCAGTCCTTTTTATTTTTTATTTAATTTTCTGATGGACTTGTAATACAGAAAAGACTTTTCAAAAATCTGTTTGTTGTTATAACTTCACTCTAATTCCTCCCATACAAGAGATGGATCTTAATGCCTCAAAACACAAAAAGTTCTGAAAGATCTCAGGGATTTAAAGGAATTAACACTGCTTTTGAAAATACCTAACCGGCCTTTCTATACAGAGAAAACAAAAATAAACAAAGTGCTTTAGGAAGCCTATAATAATAAAAACTTGACAATTATTTGTTCTTCCTTTATACAGATTTTACTCTATTTCTTCTTTCTAAAAAAATGCTGACAGAATAACATGGAAAATATTTTTTGTTACCTTAGCAAAATCCAAACTTCTACAGAGCATAGCACAATTTAAGGCACAGGAGAGCAGTTCATTTCTGCTGCCCCTTTTGTTGCTGCTAGGCTGCTTCCTGACTCTACTTTCCCCAACTCATCTTTTGTGTTCTGGACACTAATAGAGTGTTTTATGTAAATTCAAAAGACATACCAAATAAATGTTCAGAAATTCTAATATCACTGGGCATCTGTGGTACCACAACTGCTTGACTGTGCACATAGTACATCTATCTAGATCAAGTATGGTTCAGTCCTCACAGTGTGTGAGACAAACACAACCAAATGATGGCAGACAATTTAGAGACTGCTTGATGAGACAGAAATAAGCTCTTGTGTCTTTCATCACCAAGGCTTGCGGTTAGAGCAATAATAAATCTGCTGGTTTTTTAGTTTCAGGATGGATTGAGCTAAATATTTTTATTTGTATTAGACAAGTTTTGAGTTAAAGAAGAATCCTAGAGTGAAATAAATTTTAGTTGAATTTTACTAATATATCTTAATTAAAATCCTCATGACCAATTCATGTAACAATTGTTTCTAGGTAAAAGTTAAGAATAATTATCAGACAAACAGATTTTAAAGACTTTATGATTTTTATGTTAGAGGTCCTCTGAATTCTATGCATGTAGTGCAGAAATACATCCTTTTAGCCTGCAGTTTTTGTGAGCGTTTTACAGATTTTGCAGGTTTTGACAAGGAAATTACAACTACACCACTCAATTTGGTGGGATAATTTTAAATATAGTTTCAATATAAGTTACACCAGGAAGTGTCAAGGTCTTTGAATATTAATGATCTGATCTATAATTTCTTAGTATTGTTGTATGGTCCTCAGGCAATTTCATAGCAACTACGTGATTTTTTTTTAATTTAAACGTTTTAGGGCAGGATTTTTATATTTCTCATATTTAGTAGTGCAGTACTCCTAAAGCATCTCTAATGGTCATGGAGTGAGGTGATTTTCAACATGAGAAATGGCAAAAAAATCAGCCCTTGGTGAAGAAAACAGTAATACAATACAGACCTAATTAATAGAATGCTAGAGATATATGAACACAATGTTAGATACCATTTTATTTGAGAGAAATTAAGTAGATAATGCCAAAAACTTCCAGTGTGTCTCAGTTAAGCAGCTTATGCTGAAGATGTTATCTGTAAAAAAAAAAAGTAAAATGTTCAATGTTTGAAAAGAATTTGAAAATAATTTACCCAAAAATTAAACTAAAAGCTTACCCAAAGTAGGCATTGCTATTTTTTCAGAGTTTACCAAGACAGTGTCCTCATCCCTGAAGTGGTTGGAAATGCAATTAATTAACAGCAATATAAAAAATGAACTAAATGGGTTTTTTTCGTATACCTAAAAAACCTCAAGCAGATAGTACACAATATCCTACATAAACATGTATACATGCATATACATGTAACATACATAAAAATCTGCCTAGATTGTGGATAATATAACAACAGTTTTTCCATCGCTGTTGAGGGGCATTAATGTATTCCCAACTGATCTGCAAATTTCCCAGGTGTCTGACTTCATTTGTCTATATCTGCTCACAGACAGGCTAAAGACCTAGATGCCCATGGCTTGCTCTAACACCACTGCTATGTTGGCTCCAGTGGAGGAGGCTGCCTACAGTTTTCTTAAGTAACTGATGAAGTCTGGTAAGTTAGCATGACTTCGATTTCTGAAAATGTCTTTATAAAGTTACTGTGAGAACCTGAACTGTTAAGGGATAAACACCCCAAACTTTTTGCCTTATTTGTGGATACACCAGGAATGTTTGCTGAGGTGGGGGAGGTGAACTTTAGGGCTTGCAGTGACTAGACCTCTGATCTGAAAAGACAGGCTGAAGGATGGGCTACAAGTGAGATAGGAGAGGGTCCTGTGGAGTTGGGCAGAATGTCTGTGAATAAAAAAGATCTCTAGCATGTTTTGGGTTTGTTCACTTTTTGGAGAAAACATGTTCCAGACCTGTCCATTATTGCTTGTCCCCTATATGATGTAACATGTGAAGGAGCAGTTTGGGACTGGACCCCCTATGCATGAGGAAGCTCCAAGACTACTAATTTGAAGACAGTGTACATCAAACCTTGGAGCCAATACATCCCACAGAAGCCCTGCAAATTGAATGGGGATTTGCAATCCTTTGTCTACCCACACATATGTGGCTGCAAGGACATGAAGGTCCCACCCATCCAATTGGGTTTCATTTTTTAGCTTTAAAGATTCTGAGAAGCCATATTCTGCATGGGAAAAAGGGCCTGTTTGTGGTTTGCTTATTATGCAGGAAGCAAAAAATCCAATTTGACAACAGTTGTGAGGCCTCTTTTTCTGAGGGCCTTTTAAAGTTTTCAAACCAGTGCTGTCTGGAACGTCTCCTCCCTCTCCTCCTGAGGGATAAGTCAGAGGGATACAGTGTGGAAATGGTATGCATAAATTGATCATTAATGTCCTCTCACAAAGTAACTGAGGGAGCCCCAAAAACATTCCAAATACAAGAAAGTAGAACTGCTAAACAACCTAACCTGGGCCCTCCTCCTTCCTGCATAAAACCTGCTCCCCTTTGTAACCTCACCTAAAGGATGTTTGGTTTACAGATGCATTCAGACAGACAAGAGGGGAAAGTGTGAAAATACTGAGCAGTGGCTCTACAAGTTGATTTGGAGAACAGGGTGATGACAGAAGAAGGGAGTGGAATTCCACCAGTATAGAGTGTATTTAGCAGGGAATCAGACATTGGGGAAGACATGCACATTTACACAGATTCTTATGCAGTGTTCAAAAGATGTACAGAGTGGGTCCCCTTTAGGGAGCAGAATCATTGTGAAGTAAATTGAGTATCATTGTGGCAATGAGAAAAATTGCAAGAAATTCTAAATATTGCTAAACAAAAAACCTTCTGTGGGGTAGGTTCCTGCACAGCAGACATGGAATAATCCTGTATACCTGTTAAATAATGAGGTAGATTCACTGACATGATTAACTAGGGTAGCAACAGGGGAAGAAAAGGAAAAGTGTGAGCATATGTTGGAATGGTTACATGTAAAAAAAGACCCTTCAGGAAACCAAGATCTATTTAAAGGAGCAATCACTAGAGGGTGGCCAGTGACTAGGGAACTATGCAACACAGTGATCTCTGTTTGTAGCCTGTGCCATACATGGCTGAGAGATCATGATCCACTGAGAAATCCACCACTGCACCTGGCACAAACCAAGAACTTGGTAGGTAGATTACATTGGTTCCTTTCACACTGCTAATGGAAAACAGTACATACCGTGTGGGGTCGAGATAACATCAGGACTAATTCTGGCTGAAGCTGTGCAACAAGCTATGATAGAAAAATACTGCAAAACCCCTGAAGTTAAGGTTCAGTTGGCTGCCCCAACCAAAATCTATCCAATCAGATGACACAAACCTTTTCACTGCTGGGGTGGTATAGGAGTTGGCCTGAGAGGAAGGAATTCAATGGCCCTTCCACACTCTGTATTATCCACAAGAAAAAGGTATTGTGAAAGGCACTAGTGTGCTTCTAAAGCAAACTAAAAAGCCTCATAATTCTGTATCAATCTTCAGAGTTTCCAGTGCAATAAACAAAATTACTAGCCAATGAATCGTTGCCCCTGAACTACAGCATTCTGCCCTGGATCTACCACTATTATACTGTCTAAAAGGAAGCTAAATATCCTGAAAACTCACTCCATTATCCAAGCCAACCTGTATTAGTGAACCTATCCTCTGTGTGACTGGTGCTGTGCACTCTAAAACTCTAAAATTCCAGGCCAACCATTATCCATGGGTAGCTGCTGATGGGAAGGACAATCAGCACTTGACAGATTCTTTATTCTTTTTATTTAATCAAGGCCCCATCTTGTCTTAACTGATTTTATTGGAATATCGGCAGTTTTTCTAGAAGGACAGGATCCTCCCTCCTGGAACTGGGTGATGAAGATGTAGGCAATTCTTAAGCCAGGCACATATCAGTGAATTGCACCCAGTTCTAGGAACATTACTAGAACAGGAAGCAAAGGCTGCTTTTGCGGTGTTTCAGTATGACACATTGCATCATTATGACTGAGTCACAAATGGCAAATGTTTAATTGTGCCTTCAAAAAATCTGCTTTCCAGTTTAGTATTGGTTTAAATAATTTTCCAAATTGTTGATTTCATTATTTACTGCCTAATTTTCTGAATGAGAAAAGCAGAGGTGGAAATCCCTCAGCTGATTTCAGCAGTGACATTTAATGATCTATTAAACTTAAAATGCACAGTGCATGTGCCTCAAATGGCATACGTTTCCAACCCCTCTCTTGAAGGTAAGGTGGAGACTGGATGATGGGCACAACACCACAAGATGTCTGATGGTGACAGCCCTTCCCTGTGCTGTACAGCACGAAATGTATTGTGTTGTCATACTGTCTGCTGCCTTTGATCTGCCCTGGAACATGAAATTCTTTATGGAGAACAACCAGATGCATCATCCAGCCTCCAGATCTGGATCTGTAAAATTCTTAATTAGGGAAAAATATTCCTTTTGTATTCACCCTGTGTGATGCATCACTCACTGACGTACATAGGTGCTGCATATTTTAAATGCCTGTATCCAGTGGGTGAGAACTGAAGGCAGAACCCCTTTGCCCTGGCTGCTTTCTTTAGCAGATATTTGGGCTGCTCGATGACACAAATGGACTGACTCAGCTATTTTTTGACTTTGTGTTGACCCTTTAGCTCTTAATCTGAAGAAAATAGTTAATAACTAAAACATACATGAAGTGTATTTGATAATTATTAGTTTGCCTAAACTTAGAGTACTTAGAAGCCATGAAGCCTTTTATTTAAAGAGAGAGATACAATTATACTATTAAAACTAGTAGTGAAAGGTCCTTCTTTCACAACCTGTGTAAGCTTTTTCCCTACTCTTGAGTGAAATTGAAACCAAAATGACAGTCATTGCTTTGCTGCAGTCTTTCTTTAGGTTTCTTATGTGAATTTTTGTAGTTTCTTCCTGTTGAAATTAAGCATGTTGTATGGAGAGACTGAGGGCATGAGATGCTAACTCTTTTGCCTACATGGGAATTGAGTTGGCAGGTAAGAGCATCCCACACTGTCAGTCAGCACATGAAAGGGAATAGGTGAGCTGGTTTTGTCAGACAGCTAGACAAGAGGGTAATTATCACATGAGGGAAATCATATCTCTTAGCATCAATGAGTAGCACATAATGGGATCTACCTGTCTCAAAGGAGAAAAAAGATCTTAGCTCAGGAGTTATTAGACCTGTTGAGAGAGTTTTAAACTAGATTTTAAGAGGGATGGAGACATAACCAGTCTTGACAGAGATAATGTGTGGGAAAGGTTGGACTATTGTGACCACCCTAGTAACAAAGGAGACTTATATCAAGCAAGAGCAAACAGACAAAGCTGTAACCACAACTATGGAGCATCTCTTTATATGGACTATGGAGCATCTTTCCAGAACCCTACTGAGATACTGACACTATCAAATATCTCTGTAAAATACTTGTACAACATATGGAGTATGAGGAACAGACAAGATGAGCTAGAGATCTATGCATAATCATGGGATTTTGGTCTCATGGCATTTACAGAGATGTGATGGGATAGCTCACATGACTGGAATGTTGTCAGGAAGGGCTGCACCCTGTTTAGGAGAGACAGACCAGGAAGTCATGGTGGTGCAGTTCCCGTAATATGAAGCAGCACTTGGAATATCTTGGGGTGGATGAAGAGTGCATAAAGAACTTATGGGTTAAGATAAAAGGGCAGTAATAAGCACCCACTGTTGTGGGTGTTTGCTACAGGCTACCCGATCAGGGTGAGGAAGTGGATGAGGCCTTCTGCAGGCAACTAGAAGGAGCCTCCAAATCACAGGCCCTGGTTTTTGTGAGGGACTTTAACTATCTGGACATCATCCTGATGATGCTTGTTCCTTCCAGCTCAGAATATTCTGTGGTTCTGTGACATCTGCTGGAGAAACAACACAGTGAAACACAAACAGTCCAGGAGGTTCCAGGATAGCAGTGATGACAACTTCTTGTCACCAGCAGTGGAGGGTCTCACAAGGAATTGTGTGCTGTTGGACTTTATGCCCACAAACAGGGAAGGCCTTGTTGGAGATGTGAAGCCTTGGCTGTAGAGACCCTGATATTGTGGAGTTCAGCACTGGGTGAGGAGGGAGCAGGGCAGCAAGTAAGATCATAACTGTCGACTTCAGGAGAGACAAATTTAACCTCTTCAGGGATCTTTTTGGAACAATCCCATGGAAACAGGCCCCTGCAGGGGAGAAGAGTACAAGAGTGGCAGCTTGCCACTGAGATTAGCTCAGTTGATTAGAGCATGGTGTTAATAATGCCAGGGTTGTCAGTTCAATCCCATGTGGGCCATTCACTTAAGAGCTGGACTCAGTGATCCTCATGGGTCCCTTCCAACTCAGAAGATTCTGTGATTCTATGATATTCAAGGATTACTTCCTCCAGGCTCAAGAACAATGCATTCCAATGAGAAAAAAATTGGGCCAAAGAGGCACGAAACCTCCATGGATGAATAGAGAACTCTGGTCATTACTCAAGTATAAGCAAGAAATACAAAGGAGAGGGAAGCAGGATCAGGCCACTCGAATACAGGAGATCATGTGAGAGTGAGAAGAAATGAGACAAGGAAGGCCAAAGCCCATTTGGAATAAATCTGTCCAAGGATGTCAAGGACAGCAAGAAGGACTTCTTCAAATACATCAATGAAAGAAGAAAACCAAAATATTATGTGGGCTTATTAGTAATGGAGGGAGGACTATGACAACAGAAGGTGAAGAGAAGGCAGAGTAACTGAATACCTCCTTTGCATCAGTCACCACTGACAAGACCAGCCCTGATCAGGGATCCACTGGGGGAATCTCTAACCTGTGAGTCCAAGGTAAAGGAATATTGGAGTGAAGACTGTCCCTGAGTCCAGGAGGATGGGGTTAAAGAACATCTGGGCAAACTTGATATTAAGTCCATGGGTACTAACCAGCTACATTCATGAGTGCTGAGAGAGCTGGTGGACACCACAGCAAGGCCACTCACATCATCTTTCAAAGATCATGGCAATTAGGAGAGGTTCTTGAGGACTGGAAGAAAGCAAACATCAACCAGATCTTCAAAAAGTTCAAGAAGGAGGACCCAGGGAACTACTAGCCACTCAGCGTCATCTCAACCCCTAGAGAGAGGATGAGCACCTAATTCTGGAGGCCATCTCTATCCACATGGAAGACAAGAAGCTGATCAGGAATAGTTAGCATGGATTCAGTAAATGTAGGTCATGTTTGACTGACCTTATTGTCTTCTACAATGAAACAATTACTTAGATGGATGATAGGAGAGCAGTGAATGTTGTTTATTTCAGCAAGGCTTTTGACACTGTCTTTCACATGCTCATAGGAAAACTCAGGAGGTATGGACTGAGTGAGAGGACAGTGCAGTGGATTGAGAGCTGCCTCAATGACAGATCCCAGAGGGCTGTAATCAGAGACACAGACTCTAGTTTGAGGCCTGTTACTAATGGTGCCCCAAAAAGTTTAATACTGGGCCCAGAATTGTTTAACTTGTTCATCAATGGCTTGGAGGAAGGGGCAGATGTCTCCCCAGCAGGTTTGCTAATGATACAAAGCTGTGAGGACTGGCCACACAGTGCTATGCAACTCTCTGGAAGGACCTTGACAGGCTGGAGAGTTGGGCTGAGAAGAACAATCTGAAATTCAACAAGGGCAAATGTAGGGTCCTGCACCTGAGGAGAAGTAATTCCCTGCACCAGTACAGGCTGAAGGCTGACCTGATGGGAAGCAGCTCTGCAGAGAAGGACCTGGGGGTCCTGGTGGACAACAAGATGTTGATGAGCCTGCAGTGTGTCATTGTGGCCAAGAAGGCCAATGGGATCCTGGAGTACATTAGGCCAAGAGAGCTGATCCTGCCCATCCATTCAGCCTTAGTGAGGCTGCAGTCTGGAATACTCTGTCCAGTTCTGGGCTCCTCAGTGCAACAGAGACATGGAGTTCCTGGAGTGATCCAGATGAGCAACAGAGATGATCAAGGGACTGGACCACCACTGTCACAAGGAAAGGCTGAGAGAGTTGTGTCCTGTTCAGCCCCAAGAAGAGGTGGCTGAACAGGGACCCCATGAAGGTCTGTCAGTATCTGAAGGGAAGGTGCCAGGGTAATGGAGCCAGGTCTTTTTTGTTGGTGTCAACTGATAGGAAAAGAGACAATGTGCAGGAACAGATGCACAGGGCTTTCCACCTGAACATGAGGAAGAACTGGTCTACAGTGCAGATGACTAAGCACTAGGACAGACTACCCAGAAAAATTGTGGGGTCTCCCTCACTAGGGATACCCAAGAACCATCCAGATGCAGTCCCATGCCATGTGCTGTGGAGTGCCCTGCTTGAGCAGGAAGGTTGGAACAGGTGATTCACTGTGGTCCTTCTCAACCTTATCCATTTTGTGGTTCTGTGATCACTTCTCCTGAAGTAAGAATTGCCCTCACCTGTAGGATTATGGATTTTCCTTTGGCAAAGACAAAACACACAGTGAAGCTGTCTTTCCCCCTGTAAAGTCACCTAAACCAATATATCAATATTTGAAGTCTTCAGCTGACTGACTGTTAAAGGTCTTATGGCTGCTGCTCTGGACTCTCGATAAAAAATACATTTTCTGTGTATTGAGACACTCACAAACTGTAGGATGCAAATCCTTCCATACTTTCCTCACCAGAGGCTTGACTTGAAGGACCCAGACTTAGGGGTTACTTTATTCAACCTATACCCCCCATGAGCCTGTTGTGTGACCTCTTCACTGAAACTGTGACTAACAGCACAGCTAGCTATGTGAATCATAACAGTGTGACTGAAAAAGGTGTATTTTCATTGTATCAGCAAATGCTATGGATAACTTTGTAGTATGGTCATATGTGGGTTTAGATTGCCAATTTATTTCATAAAAAGCAACAATGATTTGTATTCATCATCCCAAGTCTGCAGAAGCTTATGTAAATGTGTTGACAGAAATGCAGCTGCCAAGCACCCATAGGTCCCCTTGGCTGCCTTGATTGCTGTACAGGCCACTGCAAACCACTCGATATCAGCTGGCATTCCACAGCATGTATGAGACAGAGACAGCCTCTGGGAAAGGTGGGAAAGGTACAAGGGATCCCATCTCAGGGATAGAAAAGGTAAATTTTTAACCTGTATGGGCTCCTACCCACGTGCCTGAGTATTTGCCCCTCATTGATTTCTGGAGAAATTAGTTGCTTAGGCATCTGGTTGTGTTTTAACAGCTAAAATATTGAGGAGGAAAGCAGAAGCTTCTCATCCTGAGGTGACAAGCAGATTACATGGCTTCCTGGGAAGGATCCTCAGATAATGGTGAAACTTCATGTAAATGAGAGGACCTTCTTGCTAAATATGTCTACAGAATGAGGGCCTCTGAGGGGGAAGAGCTGCAGGAAAGCACTGGACACAGTACAAACAGGGAATCCTACTCTCAGCTGCCAAAATTGCAAATCTGGAAGTATTATTCATGACTCAGAATTGCTCATTATCCAGACATTCTTCACATGTGCTGCATATACTCCTAGGGTGGAGGTTTTAAAGTGGGGAGAACTGAACATTTCCCGGGGTTCATTGGAAATAAAAGGTTATTACAGTTTTTATTTATTACTCTTGAATAATACATATTTAGCAGAAAGTTAGCCCTGAAAACACATTAAATGCAACCAAGATATTAAAAAAAAATAAAGGAGAAGAAACAGCTGAAAACAGTGTAGGTCATTGCAGCTGTGTTGGAATCAGAATGGTTCTGTCATGGACTAATGAAAGATATGTGAATAATTCATTTCATATTTATCTACTTTAAGGTCATGTACAACATCTATTATCATAACATTTGAGTGTCTCACAGTCTCTGTTGTTATCTTCACATTTCCCTTGTCAGATCCTATTATTTCCATTGTACAGCTGAGCAATCAAATCAGCCAGCAACTCAGGGAGGATTTGCCCTGCTTTTATGCCATTTACAGCACCTAGGTCAGACACTCAGCTCTTGTGAGGACTGCCTGTACTCAGGAGGGAATGTCGGGTTTTGCCAGAAGGTGCCTGAGATGTACCTGACTTTTATCAACATACGGGAGGACTCTCAGTGTTATGGGTTGGATGGGATGAAAGTGAATCTCTGGGATTTGCCCACAATCTGACAGAAGCAGACCATGAAAACATTCAGCCTCCTAGTTCCATATCACTGACCTAGCTGCTTCTGCTAGCTGTTTTCTGAGAAAAGTTTATGTTGTTTTATAAAGCTCAGGACAACCTTATGTGTATTACCAATGCCCAGATGCCTTTGAGTTGGCACTGATACATGGTTAGATGATAATAAACTATTCTCCAGCCAGCAGACTGTATAAGATGTAATATGTTACCCAGTACAGTCCAGCATCTCACTACAGCTGGAAGTCTATTACTGGCTTGCTTACAGTGTGTCTTTTTAAAGGCAGATAAACTGTAGGCTGCTCAGATTTTATAAACATGTTTTCTTCTTCCCAGCTGAAATAAAAGCTGGCCAGAATTCAGGCTTACAGAGACACCAATTTAAGTCCAAAGTAAGTCTTTAAGTCACGTTATTTAAGATTTGCATGCATGTAGTCAGGAGCAGAATTTGGATTGTTATGTTTAATCTAGCTTGACTCCTTTTAATTCTTTCCTGGTGGGAGGATATTAAAGCTTTCAAGAGCCAGTCTTTGTTCCAGTTTGTTAGTGCCCCATGGCAGGTTTATAATTTTTATGTTTCTTCAAATTGGAGCAACAACTACATGCTGTAGGATTTTTCCCTCATTTCACAAACCTTCACTCTGCACTCTGCTGAGCAAATATCTAGATGATCTTGTATCAGGTGAGTAAAACTTCATGACTTTAAGTCCCAGCTTGCTTAGATTGATTCAAACCCCAGTTTTCCAGTTTATTCATTCTGGCTTCAATATTGCTTGAAACTACAAAATTCTTATGAGTCTTGCAAGGCTGGACTTCTTCTCCTTACTGCTTGTATTGATGATTTTTGACATATTAAAATTTTTATTATGAAAATAAAAATACTTTGCATTAATATAGCTCTTAAATTTTTACTGTTCTTATTTTAGGTTTTAAGTGACTTGCCCAAGGCAACGGAAGGAACTAGAGACAAGACTGGATTAGACACAAAGTCTTTCTGGCTCGTTGACTCAAGCTCACACCTTTTGATAAGGCTTTCTTTTCCAGGACAGTAAAATTCTTCTTTCAGGAATTTCTAATCCTCCTTCAGTATTAGAAAATAAGTCCAGTAGGTAAACTAAAAACTGTGAGTTGGGCTCATTGAGATTTGACTTAAAATTTCCCAGGTGGAGGTAGAGATCAGCATAGTTTTTCCTGCCCAGCACTTGGTTCTAATTTAATTTATGTCTTTTTATATTGTCAACCTTGTTTTATGTGATGCAGAAAGATGTGATGTTAGTATTTTTATATATGATTAATTTTGCAAAAGTGTTGCCATTTTAATTGTCATCAGTGTTAAGACTGTGTTACTTATTTCTATTCTGAGTTTCTTCTGTCTTCTAATGCAGACTTTTAGACTAGTACCTGTTTAACTGAGAATCTAATATTTGGTGGTATGATTAGATTGATTCTTAATTTTCTTCTGGTTAAACTGAACATTTAAGGAGGGCTCCTACACTCCCTCAATGTAAAGTAAATTTCCAAATTACCTATTAATCTCAAGGTTCTTTCTGCAATCCTCTGTGAAGTATTCACCTATTTTCACAATTATGTACACTGGAAAAGACAGAGTGGGTGGGAGGAAACTGACCAAAGGTGAATTACTCACTCAAGAGCCCTATATGTCACTGATGAGAGATAGTCACTTTGAAGACAGAATTAATTTTGCAGGTTTCAGAAGTCTGCCCTAAATGAATCACACCATAAAAATGCCCATTTCTCACTCATTACTATAAGGAAACCCATGGTGAACAATTCTGTGTGAATGATCTGACTTAGGTGGTATGAATCCTACTTAATATTCCAAAAACCAGGCAGAGTCTTCTAAGAAGAAATAAAACAATTTCCTGGTGGAGAGTCCTTTAATAAGAAATGCAGGGATTAATTTGCTACTCTTTAGTGTGGTGGGGGAGCTCAGCCCATTGTCTGTGAAGTGTTTGCAGCCTTGGGGGATAAGTTCAGTTTGTGGCCCTTCAGTGCATTCTCTGGGGCAACTTCAGAGCTAAGTCTGGCAACTCCAGGTTAAGTCTGGCTGTATGTCTTGTGCCCTTTGCCACAAGCCAGACTTAAGCAGGCAGACATAAGAGCTGAATACTGCCATGTGTGAGTGGCAGCATTCTCAGCTCTGCGGCACTCAGAGTTGCTCAGCACTCCAAATTCTCATGTGTGCTTGTCTCAGCCTACTTGCTGTGCACATGCATGCTCATCCCAGACACTTGGCAGGTAAGGCAGCTGTAGTAGTGTTTCTTTTCTGTCATCCTCAAAAGGTATGCAGCCTGTCCAGGCAGATAACTTGGATGCTGTTGTCTATCCCAACAGCTGATATACTTCCAAGACCACAGAGTATCTTTTCTAAGTTGTTGCTTACCAAACTGAGCCTCTATCCTCTTTAAACATGGCCTATGTTCTTTTCACACATGCTTGATTTTGCATTTGTATACATACAGTTTTCTAGCCCATTAAGTACCAAATAACTCAGAATTTACTTGCAGCAGTGATTTCTCTCTTTTCTGTCTTCTGTCACTGCTCCAATATTTGCAAGGGCTGTAAATTTTAATGGTAATAATTTTATGTTTCACTTCAGGTAAAGAAGTCCAAAATAGAGAGGAACAAAGAACAAAGAACAAATGCTGTAGAGCAACTTTAGAAGAACTTTAGAAGTGATTCTCTGGTTACAGCTGTGGGTTAAGGCTAATCAGGCAGGGTAATTAAACCTGTATAGACCACACTTACTTGGAATCATGGAATCATTAAGGATGGAAAAGACCTCTAAGATTATCGACTCCAATCATTAACTCAGCACTGCTAAGTAAACCAATGGCTCTTAGCACCAAAACCATTGGCTGGGATGGTGATTTTACCACTTCCCTGGGAAACCTGGTCCAATGTCCAGTTTCTGTGAAGAAATTTTTCCTAATATCCAAACTACAACTCTCCTGGTACAACTTGAGGCCATTTCCTCTTGTCCTATCTCTTGTTACCTGGGAGAAGAGGCTGACTCTTACCTGGCCACAACCTCCTTTCAGGCAGGTGTAGAGAATGATAAGGTGTCCCCTGAGCCTCCTTTTCTCCAGGATAAACACCCCCAGCTCCCTCAGCTGCTCCTCNCACCATTGGCCTCAGCCCATGATCCAGCCTGTCCAGATCCCTCTGCAGAGCCTTCCTGCCCTACAGCAGACCAACACTCTCATACAATTTGGTTTCAGCTGTGAACTGACTGAGAGTGCATCCAAACCCCTCATCCAGTTAATTGATAAAGATATTAGACAGAACTGTCCTAAATACTGACAAACAACACCACTAGTGAGTGGCCGCCAGCTGGATGTAACTCCACTCATCACCAATCTCTGGGCCCAGCCATCCAGGCAGTTTTTACCCCATGAACAATGCACCTGTCCAGGCCATGAGAAGCTAGTTTCTTCCAGAAAATGCTGTGGGAAATGATGTCAAAGGCTTTACTGAAGTACAGATAGACAACATTCATTCATCCACTTTTCCATATTTCATCCCATTCTATAATGATTCAGCTTGTCACAGAAGGAGTTCAGCTTGGTTAAGCAGGATCTGCCTTCCCTAAACTCATCATGGCTAGGCCTGACCCTCTGGTTGTCCTGACATACCACTTGATGGCACTCATGATGATCTGCTCCATAACTTTTCCCTGCACTGTGCCAGACTGACTGGTTTGAAGTTTCCCAGACCCCCCTTCCAAAATGGTCTTCCAGATGTATTTGTTTTCTCAATCACAAGTTTATGCAGCAGCCTATCAAAACTCTTTCAGAATGGTCACATAGAGGTCCTAAGTTTTAAACAATTGCTTGTGAGAGGAAAGTAGGCAGACACACAAAATATTCACATTTTCTTATAAGTACTTTGATTTGGAAGAAAAAACTGTTAGGTGACTTTTAGTAGACTAATCACCTTTTTTCTTAACAACCAACTTAATAGCGTCCAATTATATAAAATAAAAAGCAGTGTAGACTGTAGCGCAGACAAAATCCAGGTAATGGAACTGCTGTTTGGATTTCCTCAGTCTGGCTGGCACAGTCATTAAAAAGCAAGGAGTAAAACTGCAGCGGTAAACACAACTTTAATTAATCTGTGATAACATGAGTCCCCTGCTTCACTGAAATTATATATTTGAACCCTTCCATCTTTACTATTTTGCCTTCTGGTTGCATTAATAGAGCTGCTGAATACAATTAGCATCTGAAACTACTTGTGTAGCCAGACATTACACAAATACTTTTAGTGAGAATCTTAAATCTTCAGACAAATTGCATTTCAGACTTGTTCTTCCTAAAATGCAACAAATTGTGTTCCTTGACTCTAATTTCCATTAGCCGTAGTATGAGTAAATCAAAATCTTCATAGCCTTTCAGATAGTGTTAAAACTATCCTGAATCAGGAAGGTTGTGTACTATCCTGTAGGTCTGTCTCCCATCTGACTTGAAAACTGAGCAGGTGAGTTCAGGACTCACAGACATCTTTATTTTTCTAGAGGCTAAAATCTTTATAAACATTCTTGCCCATTCTCTTGCCTTCCATGCTGATGTTGTAGTTGCTCATTTTATAAAGTCTGTGCATCTGGAAAAGTTATATAGTCTACATGTAGAAGCATAGCTCTATCATTCCTAATGATATTGGAACTAATCAGAGCTATTTCCCAAAAATCTCTGAGCATGATTAAACAGAGCACACTAAGGAATTTTTCATGCAGAATGGGAGACTGTTCAAAGCACTGTCAAAGTAAAGATACTACTTCAAAGAGAACAGATGGGAAACGTATATTTGATTTCCACATGGAATGGAATGAGGAACTGAATGGTCCCTAGACCAGCCCTAAGCTGGAGGCAGGATCAATAGCACTGCACTTCCAGGTATGTCTGTCTGACCCACTTATGGTTCCCCTATCTTTTCTCCATCTGTAGTGAGAGTGCTAAGAAGTCTGGTATTATTTACAATATGTTTGCTACACCTGACATGGATTCAATGGAGATTTAATTCTAATACAAGCCAGCACAGGTAGAATGTAAACAGGAAAGAAACATTACAACTGGTTCTTGTTGACAGACGGCCTCTAAGTGAATTTGCATAGCTGTCCTAGCTAAAGCCTGATCCACTCAGAGCAGAAGCTCAGTAGCAACACACTGGCAACACATTGTCTAAGAAAGAATAAAAAGGAATGAAGTGAATTCTGGCATTATTTTCACCACCGTGCTCATTACACTAATGAAAATTACTGGGTGTAGAATCATAGAGTGGTTTGAGTTGGAAAGGACCTTAAAGATTATCTAGTTCCAACCCCCCTTTCATTAGCTCAGGTTGCTCAAAGCCCCATCCAATCGGGCCTTGAACACTTCTACAACTTCTCTGGGCAACCTGTTCCAGTGCCTCATCACTCACACAGTAGAGAATTTTTTCCCCAGTATCTATTCTAAACCTACCCTCTTTCGGTTTAAAGCTATTCCCACTTGAATCAAAACTCCCAGTGCAGGAGAGATGGATATAAAGATGATTTAGACTTTTGGTCATTTATATAGTGACAACTCCCTCTCTCCTCTTATTCCTCGTTCCCTAATTGTGCTTCCCTGGAGGTTCCACAAGTATATCCAGCACAGTGCTAATTTTGCATCTTTTGGCAGGATCTTGCATGATGCAGTCTACATTCCAGAAAAAGAAAAACACTGGTATTCATAATTGCAATTTTGATGAGCTGTGTGGCAGCTAAAATCATTATGGGTGAAATCTGATCTTAGCTTCCAGACCACAAAAATAACATGTCTACATTTAAGTAGGGAGGGGAACACTGATTCACATAAAATACAGTTTGAATCATACAAGAATGAATGCTTCTTGAAGGCTTACAAACTTAGGTTAATTATTCCCTTTTAGTGTGCATTTTGATTTCCCATGAGGCTAGGAAAATGTAGAAATACTGTTCTAACCACAATAATACTTGTCTTCACCATGTTTCTAGCCCACAGAAATACAAGAGCTCTCCTTGAGAATCCTTATCCCACCAGACTTCCAGCCTTGTTTCCAGAGAGTAGAGGGCAGGTAGGTCTGCTTAACTTTCAAAGTTTTTACATATGTCAAAACCAGCTGCAAAATCTGTAGATGATGTAAATCAGCATAATTCCACTGATTTAAACAGAGATGCATCAACATTCACTAGCTGAGCATCTGGCTCCTCATCCCAGCTATTGTTCCAGACATGTGTGCACTAAATATTTCACCATATCTTTCTGACATTAATAAAGTTTTTCCTCTTACCCTGTCCCTCACTATAGTTTCTAAAACAACTCTCTTACATGTGTTTGTACTTTACAGCTATCATTTCCATATAATAGCTATTATTTTAATTTTAACTATCAAGCTGTTTCTAAGAGTATATGAGTAATTTACCTGGGTGGAGAGAAGTGTCACATCAGATTATGTTATTGATTTCGACACTGATGTACAGCCTTTTCTTGCACAATACATGAGTGTTTTCTTAAAATGTATATAATTACAGACTAATACAATTGTATTTACCAGCTGGCCAGACTTTTGGATAACAATAAGCAACTTTCCTTTAAAGTATCTTCACGGTTTTGAAACACACTTTTCTTAGCTGGTCTTACCCCTGTGGAAGACTACTCATCTCATTTCATACCCTGGTTACAATACTATTTGGATGGGGTTCAGGAACAGATTCTCATTCTTAAGATCTGTATCCCAGAGCAGCACTCTCACATTAATGTGAAGCATGTGGCTAAATCCCTTGAATGACTCTGAAAACATCAACCATCTTTCCCCCCCCTCTTTTCCTTTTTTTTTTTTTTTTGTTTCCTGGCTCAGTTCCTACTGTTAATCAGATTTTTTTTTTCCTGGTATTCTTTTAGAAAATAAAGAATAATGGGAAATATAGATTTGAATGAGATTTGTCTGATAGTTTTCAGATTCTAGTCTCCAAATTTCTTTAGAAACCCTTAAGAATTTAGTCTGTGCCCAACTCCACACTACAGCTACAATGCTAAGAGTACATGTAAGCTGACTTGGACAAAGTCACTTCAGTTGGGCTGTCAAGCTTTAATATCCCACTTTGACTGCAATGTAGGCACACCCACAATGTGGGAGAGAAAACAGAAGTAAAGCAATATGCCCAAGATTACAGAGGAAGCCTGCAGCTGAGCCAGCAAGGAACTCTACACTCGTGGCTTCAGGACCAGTGCTTTTCTTCCCTTCCAGGAACTTGTAGGAAGTATTCTACCTTCCAAATTTCAGGCAAAATGGGATTTGTAATTTTGGAAATCATGTTATATTTTGTTTTGATTTGTCTAACATTCTGTCCTTCATTTTTTTTATCATAGGAAATGTTTGTGGATATTATCTGCCTACTTCTCTTATTGTAAACTAGGGATGTAGAATGCCTGCTGATTTTTTTCCTGTACTTTAAAAATTATATACATAGTTATGACTGGAACATTTTCTTGCTGTTTTTTATATTTTCTAGGCCTAAGGCATCCTGTAATACTGCAGTTTAGGTAGTAAATAATAATTTCCTTCATTTTACACCATGATCAATAAATTAGAACCAGTTTTTATGTCAATCTTAAAAAAGTGATAAAAATAAAGCAATCTATAGTGGTTCTTAGGGCTAATAGGAAAAAGTAGTAAGGAATCATCCTCAGAGATTTTTTGAGAATGATGTAATTTTGCTGGTACTCAGACACCATGGGAAAGAAAACCTTGGAAATACTTAAATATAAAGCTCTAGTTGATTTTAGGAGAGATTGCACATTGGGGTGGAATTTGGCCTTTCTAATTCGCAGTGGTCTTATGATCAGACTCAGGCTTATTTCAGCTCCAGCTATACACGCTCCCTGTCCAAAGGCTCACTCCTATGATCCTTTCCAGGACTGCACAGGAGGGGCATTTATAATGCAAAGTGAGGCACTGTGGCATAGTTTATTCCCAGTTCTGCCATTGTCTACCTGAATGACCTCAAACAACTCATTTTACCTTCTGAGTTTTTCCATCTGTACAGCACTTTTAGATCAGCAGAGGAAATAGGCTGTAGAAAAGTAAGGAGTTATTATGGACTTATTTTAATGAAGTTATTTGTTTGCAATCAGTTGCTTGTATCATATAATATGTTTATATTGCCTCTTTACACTTCACAGCAATGTTTTCAGTCTCATCAGTAGTAAGACCAGGGAGGACGTGACTATGAAGATGAGTCATTTGATCCTCTAGGATACAGAAATTATATCAATTATGCCTGATAATCCTTATTATACCTGTCTCAGCCTTCTGGGAAAGAAAACTCTTGTTTTAGTTGGTCTTTTCTTAAGCAGTGGGAATTTCCCAAGTAATGTTATTTAAATACCATCTCTAAATATCCATGCTAGTTCCCAAGACTGTCATTTGTTCTGAGGGTACAAACAGCACAGCACATGCATTTCTCTGGATCAAAGCAAAGAAATGCCTAAAGGCTTAGTTTACTGGCAATATCCAGGTGGTTCTGATTCTCCACTTTCCTTGGAGGCTTGTATTCGCAGTAGGCAGACTACCTGGAAGACCACAGGATGCAGGAATACATAGTGCAGAGTAATGTTATTGCCATGCAATAGTTGTCCTTGTTACTTTTATTTAGGGATGCTGGGCAGGCAGAGACTTCAGGGGCAAAGTGTTTGTTCATTCACCTTCTTCCTAATAAACTACAGAGCAGACAGCAATAGCATTGAGACTCCACTAGCCAACAGATCTTACTCAGAAAAAGAAAAGGTGTGTGGCTCAGCAAAAACAAGGCCTTCATAAAATTATTTTATTTGGATCCTGGCCTACAAAATGTCAAAAATAGTTGATATTCCCAGATGCCCCTTTGGTCACTAAGCTAATATCCCATCTTGTTTAAAGTTGTTCTCACTAGGAGAATATTTTTTCCCTCTTACAGAGAACCATTTCACAGCCTGATACGCCTCATTCTCACATTCATCCTCCTTTCATTTTCTTGGTATTTTCACAATTCTAAAATAATTCCTTTCCTATCACGCACCTTTTTAATATTTATCCACGTGGTCCTTTATTCCCTGTCATGACAGATTTAGTACTTAATCTTATATGTTAAAATAAATTCTATTCTCCCCTACTCTTTTTTTATTGTTCCCTCAATTCTCTCCCACACACTGATTTTTATTCAGGACATAAGCTCCTAAAATGTAGTGGACTATTGTGAAAAGGACTTTTGCCATCCTGCCCACTGAGGATGTAACCCTTGCCTATGCAATTCACAGGTGCAATACCCTTTTGGATGTTAGTGTCATGTTCCTAATACATTTCTCACTTTCCACTCTCACCTCTGAACTTCTTTAAAATTACTGTTTTCCAAATTCCTCCATTCATCTGAATATGCTTTTTCTTAAATTCATTTGCCACATTAAAGATTAACCCTTGATTTCTTTGCTCTGGTTCTTTTTCCAAACCTCCTTGTAACTGTTACTGCTATTTTATATCTTCAATATTTGCAACAATTACTTTAATGATATTTGGGCTCATATAGGAGTTACATTAGACAGAAATGATCATAAAGAACAAAACAAATTCAAGTGATAAAATGTAATGCAATGACAAATCTTGATTATGTTATCTCTGATGAAGTTTGAAAATTTGTAAAGCTCATGCTACAAAAATCAGGAGGATGTTTCTTCTCACTACAGACAGGAAGACTGATATTCAAAACAAATCCTCTGTGAAAATGGTTTGAAGCAGAAGTATTTTCCTGATGAATGCTTTCTGATTAGGGAGTGGTTTTGTGAACATGCAGCTCTTGTTAATCTCCTTGGGACACTTCTTAAGCTAAAAGCAGTATGGTCAGACAGTTGATATGTCAATTACATTCATATTGAGAGATTTTAGCTTCTGGATATTTCCAACATATCCAAAACTAAGGAACAGTTCAGAAGTCTTTGTTAAAAAGGTTTGGAGAAAAGATCACATTGCATGCAGCAGCTGTTTGTGTGGATTACCTAGTCTAGCCATTCTGTCAAGGCTAAAAAAAATACTGTCTGAACTGCAGGGAGAAAACAAGTCACTGAAATATCAATGAAGTAAGGGCATGTTACAAGCAGAATGGCTGGACTTCCTCTGTCAAGCTCCAGCTTGGGCAAGTAAGTAGGACAATTCTAAACAAAGACCTTGTTTAGCTGTCTGATTTAGAGATATTTTTCGAATGAACAGGCTAAAATGGTTATTTTCTATCTCTGTTGTAGAGCCTTCAGACACGTGCTGTTTTTCACTGGGTATTTATAATAAATAATACAAATTTATATACAAAGCTTGGTGTTTAATTTTTTTACAATGGTGGACTTGGCTTTGCTGGTCTCTCTGTGGCCTCCCTTCCTCCCTTCCTCCCTTCCTCCCTTCCTTCCTTCCTTCCTTCCTTCCTTCCTTCCTTCCTTCCTTCCTTCCTTCCTTCCTTCCTTCCTTCCTTCCTTCCTTCCTCCCTCTAAGATGCATATTTATGCTGGAAATCCTCTGCACTCTGGTTACTCTATTCCAAAACAGAAAGTTTTTTTTCTTTATCGCTCTCGAGCATCCTGGTTTGTATTTCTGAGCACTGGCTTTTCTTATTTTCACAAAAAACCACATCACAGCTGATCACAGGATTTCTGCAACAGATCTAGACCATCTGATGTAATGACCTGAAGATATGACAACGAGAAAACAATAATTAAAATATGCCTAGTGACAGTCTCTTAAACCTAGAAGGTTCATGGTGAAGCATGTGAGAAAATATTCTCTTTTACAGATGTTAATTGGTCAGAAATACAGTAAACAAAAGCAATACCCACTAAAGAGGCTTAAATTCAGAATACTTTTGAGATTTTGGTTTCAGTTGTGGGCTGAGATTTTTTGTTTTGGTTTGGGTTTTTTTGTTTGGTGTGTGTTTTTTTTTTTGTTTTGCTTTGCTTGTTGATTTTCTTGTTAGGGTTTCTTTTGTTTTGGCTTTGGTTTTTTTTTTTTTCTATTTCTGTGTGGAAGTACAGGTATCACCAGTTTCAAACCCTCTTTCCTGAGATAATGAAAAGGGAGTGGCTCCCTGGAGTCAGTCAATGCTACTTCTAAACCAGCTGAAGGAAAAGAAACAACCCAAGATGTTCCCCTTCCAACAGAACATGACTACATGATACGTTGACAGGACACATAAGGCTGATGCGTCTCTGTTGTTATGGTCTGAACCAAATTAGTCTTCAACCCCCCAAATGGGAACAGTTATATCAACTCTATCAACATTTTAGTCAGAAGGAGGAAGAGGCATGGAATCACTTGTCTTTTGCAAGATTTTGTAAAGAAAATCCATTAGTATTTACTACTGGCCACTTTTTGAGTTTGAATCATCTGCAGAGCTCTAAAAATCTAAAGGAAGAGGCTGCAGCCCCAGAAGAAGCAGCAGGGACACTGGCATTTGCCTTGCGCAGGAACAGGAGCCAAGGGCTTCAGTCTTCCATCTCTATATATAAAGAAGAGAGATTTATCCTGCCTGTCCCATGTGGGTGCAGTTAATGTATGCAAAGGTTTGTCAGGTTTAGACCAGCCCTTAAGCTTTCTGGATTTGAAGTCTGCTGAGATTTCCCAGTGGACATTCAAACCCTACGGAAAAATATCCTTTAGTAGGTTTTCAAGTCACCTAACAGAAGGCTTATTTTTCATATCTGCCTTTTGTTGACCCCTCCCTCCATCCCAAAACTCCTGAGACAATAGTATGAACATGACTGAAAAATAAATTAATTCCCACACTGATTGTATCTGATTTTAGGTACTGGCACAATGTTGCCATGTAGAACTGACACATTTTTTCCCTCTTGTCTAAGCCTCAGTGTCATATTCATAAAATGTCATACGCCTAGGAAAAAAAATGTAAACTTCAGGCACTGATGAGCTGGTTGTTAAAAATCAGTTACTTTCTTAGAGATGCTTTTTTATCAACTCCCTTCCTGGGGTTTTTGGGGCACAGATCATTGATGTCTCACTAGAACTGTTAGGACATGCATAGATTTCCCTCTTATTGTTCATTACAAGATAACATAACTCTAAATTGGGCTGGTGATTCACCTCCCCCTGAGGGGCTGCAGTTAGAAGAGAGTTAATTATTCACCCTCCAGTCATGGAAAGATTCCATGCAGCTGTTGGTATTGGTCTGTCTTTTCTTCACCCAACCACACCTACTGAACATCAAGGAACTTAGAGGGAGAAGGAGTTGGGGTTCTTTTTTCCTTTTTTTTCCCTAATTGACCAGGCAAGATTCTCATCTATGTGTGACTTAATAGCTTGACTATGAACTCAGGTTTCATGAATGTGGAGAAATCTCACTGAACTTTCACTTACCTCCCTGAACTTATGCTCCCTCTCCCTCTTTTAAAAGAAACCAAACCAAACCAAACATATTTTGCACTGGATGTGGCTAACATTCCCTGATCTAATCTGGCCTGCAGTTCACATTTTCTGTAAAAGATGTATGCAATGTTTAGCCCCACTCAACAGGACTTACCTTTAGCTCTGTAAAGTTATGCATTACCACTCCTACATTTTCCCCACCAGCTGGTCACTTAACAACTTATCAAGCCATTAGTAGGAACCCCCTACACTTGTGTTTTAATTTCATTTGCATTACACAGCCAACTCTCTCTCCTGAGCCCCTGTTCAAAGATATAATGCTCCTCCTTTGTGCTTTGGGTTTCCAATAGCACCGTACCAGTCCCAACACAGGTAACTATCTCCCTACATGTACACGTGCACACACACACGCACACACGAGCTCTACATTGTTTTGTTCTTCCTATTTCTGCCCTTGTCAGCTGTGTCTGCTTTCACTCAGCACTTAACTCTTTCCCCATCGGCAGCAAACCTAATGACCATTTAATGGCAAGTGCAGAAACAGTCCTGGGAGCAGAGGTCAGAATCTGTAACATTCTCCTTGCCATAGGCTGCAGAAACATGCTTTCTCTTGTGCTCTACATCCTTGGCTAACTTGGTGTTAGACCTTTTCTGAGTCTGCTTAGTGACAACTGCTTTTCAAAGACAACCATTTCCTTCAAGGTGATTTGTGGCTTAAATCAAACAGCTATAGTATTGTCAAATACAGTTGCCATCACCAGCGTCTTGAGAGACTGAGTGAAAACACTTGTCTAGCAGAAAGAGTTCTGGGGAAGATGGCTGCAGGATGAATAGAAGTGTGCCAGTCCTATTGTCTCCTGCTGACAGACCTCACTCACCTCAGTACACAATGCTCTGCAAACCCCGTTTCTGGTAGTTTGGCTTTCCCCTGATCTTTACGGGCTGTTTGATGTGTCTCCTTGACGTGGTGCAGCGAGACAGGCACGTACACACTTGGTGTCTCCTGCCTGGGCTGTGTCTGGCCCCCATGTCTCAGCTGTGCCTGTTCCCTGGAACAAAACCTGTCTGGGCTGTATTCCCACATGAGACATAAACCCGGCATAAAAAAGGAAGCTTAGAGTGTTTGTTGGAGTAGGACAATAGCATACTGAGATTTAAACAGAGAGGGAATTGAGATGCAGACTGACTGTAACAGAGTATTAGATACTTCCCTGGGAGTCATACTCAAGATATAGCTCCCAAATCAAGAAGAGAGGATTTAAAAATCAGTCTTCTGTATTCATATCACAGACCACTGTTAAATGAACTCTATTAATAGTTGAGTGAGCCAGAAAGTCTTGCTTCTGGCTGCCTTTTGTGCCAGGAGTAGTCTCATCTGTGTCCTTTGAATGTATTTGTCTGCTGCACCCTGCATAAGGGGAGGAAGGGAGAACCTTTTTAGTGCTGGGTTGAAGCAGGTAGCTCAAGCTTATTACAAGTTTCACAGCACAGCATAGCCCTGCTAGTGTGTGATTAAGCACCTGCCCTGGGATTTTGAATACTATTGTGTTGCCTGTGTATTATACATGAGAGCCTAACGTGGTGGGAAAATACCAAAGTTTTTTTTTTTTAATTGATTGTTTAAAGTTAGATTTTCAAAGGTATTTTTGTCTCTGAGAAACAAAAAGATTTTTCATGAGTGTCAGTTGGGATTAAAATATTTGAAAACCCTAACATTGCATGAATCATTTAAAATGGCTTATTGTCACAGAGTACTTTTGTATTGGTAATTTTTTTGTTAAATACTGTTTTTGAATGATGCTAGTTCCACAAGAATGAATGCAGTATTCCCTTTACACAGGGCCTACACATGGCTTTTGACCATTCTGGCTTTATTAATTTTATTTCTTTCTACTACCTTCTATTTATAGTGCCAGTGTAACCTGTGAGGAGAAGCTGAATGACCATCTTACCTGTCTGTTAAATACTTATGGGCTCTTCACTATAGAAACCCTGTAAAATCATGTTCTCTCAGGACATTGTGAACAGAGAGTATAAGAAACAGAGATGTAGGGCATCATAAATTAATTCCCATGAAAACGTATCCAGAGAACATAATATCAAAGTTGCCATAAAAGAAGTTCACACTTAGCCTCAGTGTCATTTCATTTTCCATTTCACATCTATAGATAGTATTTTTTTTCTAGGCAAATAGAAGGGTTTTTTATGGAACATATGGTCTGCTGGGAAATATAAATATAAATGACCATCTATGTCTTTATCATTATTTCACTTCCATTAGAAGGTCCTAACTCCAGAAAAAAACACATGTAAATGGATAGAAAAATGAAACTTTCTGCTCCAAATGATCTTTCAGCTCTAAATAATTCTATCCCATATATTTTCATCACCTGTATCAGACTGGGGATCTGATTTATCAAAATGTTTCAGCTCTTGACTGTCTTTAACTTCGTGACTAAAGCTATTGACGCCTAAGGAGCCACTCACAGCTATGTGTTTGTATATACAGGTACATATGTATAGATGTTCGTATATATACACATACTTACTAAATGTATATATAACACACACATATTTAAACATATGCATTTAATCATATATGTTCATAAACATCTAGATGCATTAATATATTAGCAGAAATAGAGCATTAAAAAACAAGGAAAATTAATATTGTGTTCCAAAAGGAAGAGAAACTTCCAAAGAGAGAAACTTCTACTTCTTAGAAGTTAGAGGACAGAGATCCCCAAATATTTTCGATGAATGCCAAAGGTTCACAATAAGTATTTCTTGTGCTGCATAACTTTTTTTTTTTTTTTACTGCAAGTACTGAATAGAGACCTCATTAAATTTGCCCAGTGATTCTGACTTTTCCGAGCTGCAGTGAGACACAAGTGTTAATATGATAGATTTTACTGTTTAATATGGTTGTGGCCATGGTAGAAAATAGCTTGGAAACCATCCATATAAAAGGTTTTTAAACCTAGACAGAAAGCTCATATGATAAAAGTGTACATGGAATTTGTGTTACCAGATGTGTATAGAGCTGCTATTATTTGTTCTTCTACATTTCTCCCGCTGTAACAACTTCTTCCATAGTGCCAGTAAAAAGTGAGTCAGTTAATGATGACTTAAGAAGGTGCTGGGGCAGTTAGCAATTTGTTTAATCTTGTTTTTATATTAATGATTGAAAAGTGCTTATTGTTTTATAAGAATGCTGTATATCACTGCATTTGGAGTGATAATGCACAGGAGTAGGCTGTGCATTATAAACGTTATTCCCACATAGAGCAGATATCTTTCTTGACCTTTCCCAGTAACTTCCATGTCAAGAGAGTCCATATATGATTTAGATGCTCATACAGAACTTCTGACTCATCCACTAGTTGACCTGTGCAAAGATCTTAATCTCAAGAACTGAAATACTGGCCCTTGATTCGAGCTCTCTGTCAAGCAAATGGGAGTGGTTTTCCTAAGACCTGCCCAGAATGCACTTTTTATCAAAAATTAAAATGAAACTGCTTGCTTCGAGGAAGTAAGTGGAAGTTCTGCATTGTATCAATGTCTTGCCAATGTAAGACATCTTTTTTAAAGGTAAATGTAACAGCAACTCTTGATCAACAAATTCTTCTGACACAGACTTCTGTCATGTGTCCTTTAGTTGACTCTCCACACAGGATAATAAGTGTGGTGCTGTTAATTTTTCTGCTTTCTTCTTATGATCAACGGCAGATTTCCTATTAATTGATTGTCAGAGGCTCCTGTACCAGTCAAGAAATAGGATCTCCACCATAGGCATCCCTCTACAGTGACTCAGTCTTAGCCTTTACCTATTACTAATGAAGAATACTATTATAAGTAAAAATAAAAATACAGTGATAATGACAGGGCTGATAATAATGGTAATAGCTATAGAAAGAGTAGTAACAACAACTAAAAACTGCAGTAAGTAATAAAGCACCAGTTCTGAAATAACATTATTGCCAAACCTCCTATATTTTTTTAAAGAAGAAGATATTTGATTGGATTAGGAAAGGATTAGAAGGATTAGAAAAGAACTTGCCATTTGTTGAAAATGAGAATTTATTGAATTCAACCCATCTGGAAAAAGAAATGGTCAGCTTAAGAGTGACTCAAGCCCCAGTCAGATGTAGAATAAAAATAGAAAATATTTCTGAAGCACTTAAATCTTGTGTTTAACCATTAAATTTCCCAGTATCTCTGTGTTACCGTGCAGTAGTGTGGTTTGTGCCAGAGGTGAGACCATAGCACCATCATCGCATGGGGTGGTCATTACCACCTGAACATAGATGGGTGAAAGTCAGATCCTTGCTGTCCTGAGCAGGTGCAAGGCCAAGCATGAGTTGTGACAGATCTGGTACAAAACTTAGGGAGGTTGTTTCAAAGCACAAGTGGGAAGTTTCATGTATCTGTGTTCTGAATATTAACAAATATTAACACTGAGGTACATCTTAATTATGATGGCATGTTTCCCTTTCACACACATGCTGTGCTATTCCTTTTAATGATTGTTTGAGGTGGACAGGGGAGACCAGGTTTCAATTATATAGGCTAGTTAAATTAGAAATACCACAATGTCCTTGCAGGTTACAGGAGATGGCAAGCAGAAAAAATTAATTCTTCTTGACTTACAAATAGGACTTTATTGCAGTCATGATGTGGAGGTTGTAAACATACATATGGAATCAAACATAAATTAATCTGGTAAACCACGAAGGTGAGCTGACACTGACTTTAGCTTAGGCCATGCAAACTTGCCTGGAATCTCCTGTGTTACTTGAGTGGGTAAAACATTCTGAAGTTAATGATGTAATGATTTCACTTCTATAGGTTCAAGTAACACAAAGACTGTCAGTCATGCCAGGACATGACAGGTTGTGGCTGAGGCATACTGCAGCCCAGTGACACCAAAACCTGGTTAGAAAATAGCAGCACTCAGATAGACCCAAAATCACACCACCACAAGAGCACCAGAGACCATGGGAGAAAAAAAAGGTGACTTAGACTTATAACTATTGCTGTGTCACTGTTATTATAAGTATTGTTGTATCACTCTTCTCAGATATGTCCCTTGCAGTCCAGAGTTAGAGTAAGTTTAACAGAGCCCAGAACCACTATGAAGATGTAAAATCAACAAAGAATTAAAGGCTCTGGTGCATTAAGTGAAATACCCTCACTGAAACCTGATGCAATTTTCTCAAAATTTGTGTGTGTGTGTATAATTTTTATTCTACCTTTTTTCCTTTTAAACATTGCAACTAAGAAAAGAGTACAGTGTGAAAAATCAAAAAGTTATTGAACATAGCAAAACAGCATTAGTTTAGAAGGTTTGGAAACTGTATACACAAAGTACTTTTCAGCCTCACTCATCCTGTCTTCCCTGCACCAACCTCTTCTCTTACTTTCCTACACTTTCATGAGTTGTTTTTCTGCCTATATCAGTTTTCTTGTTCTAAATGTTAATATATATTTGCTGGACAGTCTGGACAATCCCAGTACACTTGCACATAGTAAACAGGGCATTTCACAATTCTCTCTGTGCCTGGATACAGAAAACAGGCTATTTCCTGAAAAATCAGCTTCACTAAACTAAACCGTGTGGGCGACTAAGAAAACCTGAGATGGAAGGGCCCTCAGAAGTGCAGGTCATACTAAAAGTTTTCTCTTCTGCTTGTTACTGGTGGAAAGTGCCCTCCTTGCAAAATATTAGTTTTGTTCCTCTGCTGTGTAAAAAGGTATAAACCAGAAATATGCTAGCCAGCATATTAGTCTTCTGTGGCAAATTTGGCTTCTGTACACATCTACAAGGCAACTGTGAAACAGGCATACGTTGATAGTTTACAAAATATTTATCATGTTTTTAACTCGTGTGTTGTCATCAATGATTTCAACAAGACAATTTTTGAAGATTGCCATGCTTTGGTTTCCTGGGGCTTGATATAAACATATTCTTTCTAGTCTCCTGAGTTTCATTTTTTTGGTGTTAGCTCAAAGGCACATCAGCCAAAACTGTGGATTTTTCTGATGTGAAACTGAGCTAGTGAGAAACCTCTGACAACTGCAGAATTTCAAGCTGGAAGAAAAGCTGGGCTAAGTGGTGTTTGCAGTCCAGTGCAGGCTGGTGCTCCTTGGTATGCTGGCTGGGTGCCAATGCAGTAAGACACCTTTCACCTTCACTGGTATGGGTCCTGCTTCATTCACGCACCAAGAGCTTTTTTCCTCAAGCTGCACACAGAGCACAGTGCAATTTAAAATATTTTGTTACATGTAATGTGTACTTTTGTTTCTTTTTGTTTCTTTTCCTACTATTCTGCAAATACCTAATAATGCTGCTCTTTATGTCCAGGTCTGTTACAAAGAGTTGACTTTCTTCCCCAAAAAATGAACCTTGACGTGAAAAATTCCCTGTCCTTTCCTTCTGTAGAACAGGCATGGCCACACGACTGTTTGTAGTGCAACCTTTGCTTCATTAGAAGGGAATAATTATAAATGCAGAAACAATGCATATTATTGCATCTAGTCAGTAGTCACACTAGCCTTAGTATCAGCATAAGCAGTCCATATATTACAGATGTAAGTACTGGGAATGCAGCAGCTGGCAAGAACGGGAAACTTGAATAGGATCCAGAATATTTCTCTGCCTTTATTTTTTTCAGAAAAGTAAAAACTTGCTGTGTTTCAATTAATTGTCCCCAGAGAATGTTTCTAAATAAATGCTAAATTTTCAAATCAGCAGTTTAAGTGCATAACAATGGGAAAATAAATAAGAACAAGATCATATGAGGTGTTTGTCTACATAAGACACACAGCATTTGAAGAAGGGGCACACAGGGACAGACCGTGCTTAACTGAAGCTGGTGGTTTCCTGGACCATGAATTTCTCCTCCTTCCTCATTTATCCTTGTCCTTTTCCAGGCTGCTGTGTTTTGTCCCTAAACCCTTTGGGGTTTTTTTTTCTGTATCTGAGTTGGGTGGACTGAGCATAGCAGAAAAAGACATCTGGGAGAAGCCCTCACACGAATGGATGCTCCTTACCCTTCTTGCAATCTAACAGCTAGCAGTTATTTCTAACACACTGTATATAATAAAGTTTTTATAACTGTTTGAAAGATATGTGTTTTTGTGACTGCTGGACAGGAATCTAGCCATGGCCTTCAGATGTAAAGAGCCCTTTCTTCCTGCTGAATCCACTTTACCCTGAGACTGAAGGTAACCAAGTCTGATAATCCTGGTATATGTTATTTTAATTGAAGGAAGATCAAGCCTTAGGCACAGGATACATCTTCTAAGACTGTCAATATAATTTCAGAATCCCTTTCCAAATTCCTTAACAAGGACTTTCATGCATCTGTATTTTGACTAGAAGGTAGTAATTATTTAGGAGTACAGCAGCAACACAGCACTCAACAGATTAAACACCAAATCAAATCAAATAATGCATATCCAGGCAAAATTTCTGGGTGTATGCAGCTGTCAGGACATCTGCTCATAGACTTTTCTGCAGGACCCATATGAAGATCCATAGATAAACTGATGAAAATTCCAGTGACAGTGTTCAGGGCTGTTTTGTAAAACTGACTAAAATACATTATTTCAAGATGAAATATGACCTTTTTTTTTTTTTAATCTCTAGACTATAGTTTGTCTTAGAGCAGAAATTTACTACGTATTTCAAATAGTACAGCAGTAAGAGCAGAGCCATTCTAGGCCTGCAGATTCCAGATGTGAGGGCTGAGGTCCTGAGGAGGTCAGGTGTACTAATTTGAAAGCAAACCAGTGGGAGATCCCAAGTCAGAAATACAATTTAATAGGAAAATTAAAATAAATGCAATAATACAGAAGCACTGACAGAGTCAGAATACAACCTGATACCCTGTTGGTCAGGGTGATGGTAGCAGTTCAATTAAATGGTGGCTGCAGTCCTGTTGAAGTGATAAAAGTGATTCTGTTGAAGCAGTGATCCTGTAGAAGGATTTGATCTTCCTCTGAAGGCCCAGTGATGGTTATGGAGCTCGTGTCCTCTGGGAATGCAGTAGATAAGGCTGCTTGTGATGCTGCAATTCTCAGAATATATCCAGGTAGGAATGCTTGGTTCCTCCCCCTGGGTGGAGCATCTCACAATGGGATGATGTAATTTTATCAGTCATGCAGTGAGACTCGATGGCACATTAACAGAAGATATCCCCCTCGAGTTATCAGGAACGAGTCATGAGGGAGATAAGGAACACTGCCTCACCTGGTTTTAGCAGCTTATGAAGATGGTGATAGAATACATACTTCTGGGTGCATCTTACATTGTAACCTAAGAAAACAGGCTAGGGGCCACTTGAGCTTCTCAGCCTATTAGCTCCTGAAGTTCCAGCCAGATACAGAACAGCCTGATCACTCCCAGCCTATGACTCTCAGGCTACAAAGCTGACCACAAACAATAGAATTTACCATAACATATGGATTCTGGTACCACCTGGTGTGTGCTTGGGCCTTACTAAACATATAGCCACATGCAGACCTGTCCAAAAGGCACTCATCACAAAGACACTGGTAAGATATAAGGTATAGTAAGGGAAAATTAAGCATCATTAAAGGAAAGAGTAGTGGCAGCATCTTTAACCTGCCACTTTAGTGGGAAGGTGGTATATCTGCAGGTTAAGACTCTTACTTTCCTTTCTGTTTACTAAAATAGAAGGTAGGCCATTTCTATTTTGGCAATTCATAGTTTTTCAAAAATAGTAACTGCACCAGAAAAAAAAGGCATTTTGGGCCTTAGATATAAAAACCTAAGAGGACTTGGAAAAGAGAAAGGAAAGAAATATTTCTGTCTCCTTGTTGCCAATGTGGTCCTGGAGGGGACACTTACTGAAGGTAAACAAGGATTTCTAACACTCTGCATTGCACAGCCTTTGAGCCCAGTGTGTTGAAACTGTCTTGGTAGAGAGAACCAACTGTAGGATGGGAACATTTATCTCGAAGAAAGTGCAGATAAGAAAAGTACCAATGTGTGCTTTGAAGGTGGAATGGTTCTTAGTCTTTCGTGGCATGTCTGTTTCTGGAGGTTTGCCTAGAGATGGAGTCTCTTCTGGACTATCAAGAAAGTGTACTACTTGTAGTTATTCCAAAGGACCAATTTATGATTCCAACAATATTGAGCCTAGTTCTGTTTCCTTGGAAATACAAGAAATTCTTAATAATATTCTGTAGTTACTATTCTCATCTCCATCAAAGTTTCTTTGCCAAACAAAATACAGACTCACAGAGCAATAAAGTTAGTAATGGATGATAAATCTTTATTGAGAATTGTATAATGCACTGCTTCTTTGAATCTTTGGCCCTAGCTAAAGAACATACACCTGATCAAGATTTTGGAAGACATGATAAGAAAATCTCTGGTGATAAAGAGGAGATAATTTTTAGAAGGTTCCATAAAATCAAAAATGTACCTGGGAGATAACAGGCAAGCAAGAGGATTTTTGTGGCTGGCCTTTTGTTGGTTTTTGCTTGTTTGTTGGGGCTTGGTGGTGTTTTTTGCTGTTTTGAGGGTATTTTGTTGTTATTCTTGTTGGTTTTTTTGTTCGTTTTGTTTTTTGTTTTTTGTTTTTTGTTTTTTGTTTTTTTTTTGTTTTGTTTTGTTTTTAAATTGTCACAAAAGGAGAATGGAACCTTTGAATTTGGAAAAAAACAGGTCCTCCAAGTTCAATGTGGGAAAGCTTTAGTGATGTGTTTGAACTACTGGTTTTTATGACAATGACTTAAAGAATGGTAAGTATTCCTCACTCTGAAAACGAATTATTCAAAGAAATAATTAATTAGCTTTTTTCCCCAAAGCAAGCTGGTAGAACATAATAAAACTGGAGTGACATGCTTTAAAGGCTTACAGGCAAACTCCCTCATGCAGACATATATATATATATTTATTCCTGTAACTTTTTGGAAGACTAGTTAATTTAGCTATGTGTCTAAGAAATGTCTGGCAAGTAGAGTACTTCAATACACATGCCAAATGAAGGAAGGAAACCCAGACTACAGAAAAGAAACCAGGAAAATAACAAATTTCAAGCCTTGAGCAGGGAATCAGAAAATTAAGCTTTAAGCATTGCCTAACTTAGTGGGCCTGGACCATAGATTGGAACTCTGGTCACTTGTCTATAGCAATTAAAGAGTGACATAGGAAAACAGAAGATGACAGCCAGCTCACCACACAAAGAGATTAGAGCAACCTGTTTTCGTTGCTTGGGATCAGTGCACCAACAGTGTGCAGGTTGTGATGTGAGCGTGGGCAACAGGCCAACCTGCCTACACACATGACAAGGAGGTAGAGAGGCACTTAAATAAATGTTCTTCTGGTGGCCAAAATATTCTAATGAGACAATCAGAACTTCTGTAAGAGTGAAAATAAGTCAAAGCCAACTTTGTGGGATACTGTGTCTTGGCAAGGAACTTAAAATGATTTTGCATGGGGGAATTAGCAATATGCCTGCCTAGCTGCAGTTAATGATTATTTCATATGACCAAAGTGGTACATATGACAATGATTTTGACAGATAAGACAACTGGAAGTACACATACTCGATATGATTTTGCATAAGGAAATAATACAGGATTGTGATAATAATTCGGGGATCGATATTTTTTTGTTGGGAAATACAAAATTTTCCCCAAAGGTCTCAGTTTAGCTTATTGCTTAGCACTACACATTAGCAGAACTCACATAAAGGCATTAGCAGAGAACACAGGTAAAGCCCTTAAAATACTGCAAAATTTCTTTCACTGAAACGTCAGTGTCATGTATCACCAGAAAGAAAATATCATCAGAGTAATTTTTAAATTATAGTAGTGCTATAATGTTACATGGTAAGACCACATGCATCTAAAAAACCCCACCAGACCAATAACCAACAGAAGGAAACTCAATGAATAAGAAATTCACAAAATAATCTTCTCAGGGATAAGCAAAACATTAATATTTTATTGACAGTTTTTTACTAAATAAGCAATCTTTTGTCTTATTTGCATCTTAGTCAAAGCCAATTTATAGTTGAATACAGCTCTTAAAGAGTCTGCTGATCTGAAATACTGGCATCAAGAGAGTCTCTCAGGAATTAACATTTTGGTCATCAAAAGGAGTGCTTAAAACACTTGAATATTCAGGTCAGAAAAAAGACATGTAGCCATGGACTATTTGCAAAATTCATAATAAATCACTCTTGCAGTCTCAGACCTCCAGCATCCTTCACAACCCAATTAGACAATCACACCCTTCCCCAGCATAAAGCACCAATTTGGAATAGTGATCTCTGAGGGTGAAACATTCTTCTTTCAGGAACTTGTTACCGAACTTCATACTGGAAGTGATCAATCTAGACCCAAACTGACAGTGTTTAGATCAAACCATAACCTATTCCAGGAACATATTCCATCCTAGGAAGGATGTCTGTGAATAAATTCCATCAAATTAAAGACTGCAGGATGTAATTGTTCATGCATGACTGTACACATTGCTTAAAAATGAAGGTTACTGGTAGCTAATAAATGCCTGAAAGCAGTTTGAAAGCATTCAGACTGAGATAAATGATTTCCAAGTATTCTTTGATTTAACTGCCCACATAATGATTTTTTGTAATTAAATTTAATTAATTTTGCAAATGTTAAAATTAAATATTTCTCATACTCTACCTTCGAAAGTTATTTCATATTCTTGCCATTATTTTTCTTCTTAGACACAACCAAAACTCATTTGTCATTGGACCAGTCCAGGATTACACCCCAAGCCTTGAATGAAGGCTGTCTGGTGGTCGATGTGGTAAGAAAACACATGCAGTCCTCAACAGTCACCAGGCAGGTTTGAAGACAAACAGTCCTTGCAAAAGTGGAGTAACTTACTTAGTCTCTTATTTTCCTTTCCTCCTGCTTGATTTAGGCTCCACATCCCCATTAATCACCTCTGGCTAGTTGCCTCTTTAGTGCAGAATCTCCTTCCTTGTGGCTTGGACTTCCTGAACTCACACTTTGTTTCTACTGCTTTAGATTACACAGTGACTGCTTGTAAGTCAGTGTGGAATGAAGCCGTTATTAGAAAGAGATGCTCTAATTGTTTTGCTCCAGCAAGTGAATAAAAGCAGACATTTAAATGTGCAACAGATGAATGAATGTGTCTTGGGATAAATATCTTATGAACTGGAAATCATCATCCTGTCCTTTCCAAACAAAATTTCTATGTGCTTATGTGGTGAACTCCTGTGGTTTGTGGGCAGCTGATTTGGTAGGAGTTACGAAAAGCTCACAAAGTTAGCATTTAATCTTCATTGCCTCACAGCCTTCATACAGATGTTCATTCTTACATGTTGCATGGGTATGTGACCAATGTACATGCAGCATTTGAGACCAAATGTCTTTGTAAATATTAGATAATGAAATTTATATTTTGAAAACAGTAGACACCTCACAAATGTTAAATGGAAATTTAATACTGAGTTCCAAAGATCACCAGGAGCATAAAATCAATAGCAGGCAGATTTTTTTTTTAATATTCCTGTATTCTGGAATCTTGGAGATATTTCACTTTTTAAAACATTACTATTTTGTGGATTTTGTTTCAAATTAGCTAGCTGAAATTGCAGGTCTCCTTAAGCCTTTTGAGATGCTGTCTCTGCTGTATGTACATGTCCAGTTCCTATTGCATATTTGCTGATGTATATGGAAAAATTGCTTGTCATAGAATTTTCAAGGCTTTTAGATACTTACAACACAAAGAAGCATCTAATTAGATTTTCAAAAGCTCCAAAGTTCGTTTAGGATCTAACTTCTGCTAGATACTGAGCCCTAACAGGCCACACATTCATTTTTATGATATGTGCCATTCCCTCTGATTCAGCCTGCCTGTGCTCCTAGGGACACCAGGATTAGCCAGCCTTTGGAGACATTATCAGTGTGGGGCTGCAAGTCACAAAAATACCCTGTTCAGTTCTCTGCCTTGCGGCCAGCTTCATCATGTACTTCCACACATTGTGAGATCAGTTCATCATTGCCAGTAAATTTTTTCATGTGCCCAAAAGGAAAGAGGAGAAAGTAGCAAAGAAAATACAGTGTGTAATTATCATATTTACTTAACACTAAGAACAGATTCCTTTTAATCTAAACTGCACTAATAAGAGACTATAGTATAGCTATCAAGTTGTAGAACAATACTATGATTCCAGTTTCCAAAATGAATGAGAGAGCTTATTAACCAGCTTTACCTTTGTCCTACAAAATATACTTTGAGCTGTTTCACATGTTCTTCAATTAATAAAATTTTGGATCGCATCTCTTTGTTAGACTGATTCATACTCAAGGCTTTGAATCAATTCTATGAAATTAATTCTTCTCTGGTACTTTGTTGTGAGATGAGGTATCAACCAGAGTTGCATCGTATTAGTGGTTCATTAGTCAGATTTCTGATGCTGAAAGCCAATCTCATAACATTTGTATGGAAAACTCCTGCTCTTTGTTGGTACAGTAGCTCAAAGAGTTCAGTACTCTCCAGTTTTCATTTAACATAACATTAGTGACTCATTTGTTTTTCCAGTTTCAAGCCTGTTTGTCAGGGATTCATGAATTGTATTCTTCATACCTAGTAATTTGGTGTCTCTAAATTGCCTTCTATCTTTCCAGGCAGTGGTTGTGATATTTTAACACGACTATGTAGTTATGTTAGAAGGAATTTACCAATATATTTGAAGTAGGGGCAGACAAGAGGGCTCAGCAGGGTTTTACTTCAAAACCTGGAAAGGAGTTTTTTGGGGCAGCATTTTGACTACAGGTCCACCAATTTACTAAAATGTAGAAATTGTAATGGCACCCAAGGAAGGCCAGGAAGTAACAAAGATGATAAAATGAAGATGCAAGTTTCTGACATTCAGAGGTTTTTTTTGGTTCTGTCGTCACTCTGACAGCACAAAGGTGCTTCTTTGTGCAGAACAGAGGAAGAGAGAGACACATCAACACATCAGTGCAATGAAAGAGGAGGGGTATAAAAGGCATAAAAGGAATCAGAAAACATGATGTAAGGTTGACAAGGAAGAGTAGTTTTAGATTAAGCACATCAAAAATACTAAACGCAATCAATAGCAGTTTATGGTAATCCATACAGAAGCCTGTGACTTAAAAATTAGGTTTCAATAATCCAGGCTTCCTACAGGTGTATAATCTAGCTGCTCTGATAAACAATTCTGGCAAGGTGGCAGCAGCTGATAAGGAGAAGCTTGAGGTACTCAACAATATTTTTCTTTAGTCTTCAATGGCAACTTCTCTTCCCACACCTCTTGAGTGGGTGTACTGCAAGACAGGGACTGGGGGAGTGAAGGTGAAAGGACTGGAGGTGAAAATAAGGTTCATGACCCCTGAGGAACCTGAATATACATAAGTCTCTGGGAACTGATGAGATGCATCCCAGAGTCCTGACGGAATTGGCTGATGTAGTTGCCAAGTCACTCTCCATGATATTTGGAAAGTCATGGCAGTCAGGAGATGTGACTGCAAAAAGGGAAGCATTCTATCCATCTATTAAAAGGGTAGAAAGGGGTACCCTGGGAACTACAGACACATCAGCCTCACCTTCTGCAGGTGAGATCATGGAACAGATTCTCCCAGAAGCTGTGCTAAGGCACATCATGGACAGGAAGGTGATTTGGAACAGCTAGCACAGCTTCACCAAGGGCAAGTTCTGCCTGACCAACCCAGTGACCTTCTGTGGTGGAGTGACCACATCAGTGGACAAGGGAAGGATTACAGATATCACTTATCTGGACTCTGTAAAGCCTTTGCAATAGTTCCCTCCAGACATCCTTCTCTCTAAATTGGAGAGAGATGGATTTGAGGAGTGGATTACAATGTGGATAAGAAAGTGGTTCTACAGTCCCATCCAGAGGGTGGTGGCTAATGTCTCAGAGTCTCAATGGACATCAGTGACAAGTTGTGTCTTTCAGGGATCCGTATTGGGATCAATGTTATGTAAATCTTCATCAATGACATAGACAAAGTGCATCCTCAAGCAAGTTTGCCAATGACCCCAGGCTGAACGCTGCTGTGGACACACCTGAAGGATGGGATGCCAGCCAGAGGGACCTGGACAAGTTGGAGAAGTTGGCCCTTGGGAATCTGATGAGATTTAACAAGACCAAGCCCAAGGTGCTGCAGCTGTGTCAAGGCAACCCCAGATATCAGCACAGACTGGGCATGAACAGACCCAGAGCAGCCCTGCCCAGAAGGACTTGGGGGTGCTGGTGGGTGAGAGGCTGGACATGCCCCGGCCATGGCACTCCCAGCCCAGAGAGCCAAACGTGTCCTGGGCTGCATCCAGAGCCCCGTGGGCAGCAGGGGAGGGAGGGGATTCTGCCCCTCTGCTGTGCTCTGGTGAGACCCACGTGGAGGACTGCTTCCAGAGCTGAGGCACCCAACATAAGAAGGACATGGACTAGTTGAAGTGAGTCCAGAGGAGGCCACAAAGATTATCAGGGGGATGGAACATCTCTCCTGGGAGAAAATGCTAAGAGAATTTGGATTCTTCAGCCTGGAAAAGAGAAGGCTTTGAGGTGACTTAATTGCAGTCTTCCAGTACCTGAAGGGAGCCTACAAGACATATGGAGAGAGAGTACATTCAAGAGAATGTAGTGCTAAGGACAAGGGTGAATGGCCTTCCACTGATGGAGGGTAGGTTTAGATTAGATATTAAGAAGAATTCTTTACTGTGAGGATGGGAGACACTGGAACAGGTTGTTCAGGACTTGTGGATGCCCCATTCATGGAAGTGTTCGAGACAGATCAAATGGGGCTTTGAGTAACTTGATTTACTAAGAGGTTCCCTGCCCAGGGCAGAGGGGTGATACTAGATGATCCTTAATATCCCCTCCAATGCAAAATATTTTGTGATTCTATGAGAGTCAGAAGTTCCAGGTGTTAACAATTGCAGTGTGATAGCTAATGCAAAGTATTTAATTTTGATTCCCCCAAAGACCAGAAATGAGAAAGGTTCAAAAAAAGAAGAGTGTCAGGCCCCCAAGTCGGGTATTTTTCTTTGGTTAGATATTGCTCTGATTTGAGTTTTTCAGCAGGAGTCTTGGAAGGTATCATACCAGTATTTGCACTGTCATTCAGGCTGGAATATTAATTTTGTTCTGACTGACACAAAGGATCAGTAATTCAAAGGTTATTGTGAAAAATTGAAATGGGAAAACTCATAACAAACTGAGAAAAATGGAAAATAAGCAGATTTGTCCTTCAAAGTTTTCTGGACAGGGAACCCATAAACCTAGAAACTTAGATGCAGTTTTTGTGCTTACATTGGCGCTATATAAAACTTAACACCAAATCTATTTTATATTATACAGTTCATCCAAAATATACCCTAAAGCAAGTAATAAAGTGGAATGCGCTTAGACACACCCAATTACACTATAAAACCAGAATGCTATACAGCAATTAATCCAAGATAATTCATAAATCTAAGCAAAACCACTGAGAATAAAGGAAATTAAACATGATAATTTTGATTTGGCATTTAAAATACAGTAAAAATAAATTATAAAACTCTAGGGGTACATTTTTAAAACTCATCCTTCTAACTTGTACCTGTGAATTACAAAACCAAGTTGCTTTAGTAAATACAAAATTCTACTAAAGAAAGTTATGTCACAAACATGTTTCCTTTGAGTATTTGCCTACTACACTGTGCTGACATGTCAAATACGTAGATCAGTAAATAGCATACATGGCAGGGGCTTTCTCTTTTACTGATTCCTGCCAGGAGCAAATGTCCTTTTTTGACATTAGCCAACCTGCATGCTCCTGCAGATCAGAGACATCTGAAATCAAAAGATCTGTGTGTTTGGGCCAAAGTCCATTGGAGTCAATGAACCTCCAGCCATTGACTTTTACAAGCACCAGACCAAACTGGAGATGGCCTAAATAGCAAGAGAAAGTTACTTCAGGAACAGTGTTGCAGCCAGCAATGGTGAAAGCTTCAAAACATTCTCAAACACCACATGGACAGAGCAGTCCTGGGCATGAACCTGACCTGTCCAGCCTGTGCTCTTGAGAGCAATTCTGAGGTACACTTTGGGAGTTCAGTGATCCAGAGACTGCTTATAACAGACAGCTTCTATGCAGCCAACCCGTTTTGGAGGCAAAGCATAGTCTTGAGCCGCATGGTGGCAGTTGGATTTAGTACCTGGAAGCTCCCAGTCACAAGTGTGGATGGAGTTGCTGTGGGTGAAAGAGTGACTTTCACAGAGGGTATGATTAGGTGGCCATGGCCCAAACCTTGCTGAAGAGTACATCTCAGGATCATGCAACCAGTGTCTCAGCAATCCTGGGTAGGAAATAGAGAAGAACTTAAAATGGAAATACTGCCCCTGTCAGTGCCAAAGGTACAGTAAAAACAGTATATTAAGAAACTGGGACAAGTAACACTGAAGTGTATAGCCTACTTGAACAACAAGGGCTGTTGTATATCTTCATATAAACAATGGGAAAAATTAACATGTAACTATTTCTTGGTTCATAATCCAGCATGCAAAGATAAGAAAGCATGAAAAGTGTGTGGTGAATGGGAACAGCTGATCGTCACATCCCAATTAAACAACAGAGGAGGTCTGTAGCACTGAATTGGCTGCATTTGCATAGTAAGAATCTTTTGATAGAAGCTAAACTGCAGTGATCAAGCTTACTTGTTGCAAAAAAACTTACAGTGATAGGTCCATAGCAATGCATAAAATCTCCATTTGGTGTATGTATGAACCACATAAAACAATCCATAAGCATAACCCTTAATAACTCTTAATATTGTCTCTGGTGTCTTTGTGTGCGTGTATAAACTAACCTCTTGATCACTGTAAGCAAGCAGCAACACAAGCAGATGAGCACATTGAATTAAGCAGTAGCTAAAGAGACCTTTGTGAGAGACCACTCTGCTCACCTCCACTGGAGGTCGTTTGGTGTAACCCTTGGGTTGGAGACAGCTCTTCTGCAGTGTCCTGGGTGTCATGGGCTGACACCATCAGACTCTGCTGAGCTTTGCAAGGGTAAAGACAATGCTACCATGCACCGTGAGCTCTATAAGTGCTTTTGGGGAATAGTGGGACCAGTCTGGCAAATGCTGGAACTTGATCACTTAAATGGGCTTTAGAGGGTTCAGTGCTTCAAGATGAGATGGTAAGGTCTGATTAGGCCTGGTTGACATACAAGGAGCTCAGATACAGACTCAGATTTACCGGATTAGATGTTGAAGGCAAATGTTCCATGATTCCTCCTATTTAGCTCCTATTTAGGACACCAAATTTTTGCGAAATTCATTACACTAGTAGGATGTGGGCCTAAAATAAAAACATACTCCTTGGTGAGTGGTTGGACATGGGTAGAAAAACACCTGACTGACATCTACTATGTTTATTTTGGAGAGTGGTTCAAGAGCATCCTGCCAGATACTGGTGCTGGCTGGCACTCCACAGTAGCAGTGCCAAAATGAATGAAGCCATTTTTTTCTTTACTTTTCTTCTTTCTAGTGTTTTTTTTTTAATGTGAAGAAATTTTGGCTGTAATTGGAGAAAGACAGCACAATAAATTGCCTTTTGAATTCAAATGGTTGATCCCACTGATTGCTTTGTTGAACAATGATATGCTTATTTTGACCAGGCAATATGATGAGAGGAACTAATAGTGCTGTTGGGAATAAAAAATGATGGCTGTCTGCAATGAAACAGGTGGTATAAATATGTTTCCAGTAATTCCATGGCTGTATAAATTGTAATGTAATTACAGAGTTCTTTAGATGTCACAGTTCTATGAACTATCACCTGTGGATTCATTTAAAACAATTGCCTCCCTCTAGTAAGGGCAAAATCTCCTGAAATAGCCAGCGAGCACGTATGGCTGCCAGGGTCTGCAGCAAATTAAGAGATTAGAGGGTTATGATTTCATAGGTGACTATTTTGACATAGGCATCAAGCTAAAGTTTTGACATTTTGTACCTGATAGTGGATCCTTTTGTCTCCTCATTGCCATGAAAAGTTGATGAGTGGTGACAACTCAAAGTCACCCCTGTGTCTTCTAAAGTGGAAAAGGAGATGAGGCATCACTGGCAACTACTGTGTGGATACCAAAGCTTCCCCTGCTTTCACAGGGCTTTTGCCTCCACAAGCAGTATCTACATAATAATTACTTAAAAACTTTTATATCTTATGCAGTTATTTTTTCAGAGCTACATGAGCTGGCAATGTGCTAATGAAGTGCATAAATGAGAGGAACAGTAATTTAACCTAAACTAGGACCAAGGCTTCAGGGTGATGCTACATGGCCTCACTTTATGCAGGAAAAACCTGCTTTTGCTGTGTTATTCTGATATCATTGCCCCTCTGCCTTACACATACTTGTACCATCAGTGATATAGAATCACTCTTCATAGTTGCTTTTCTTACAGCTGCTCTTCAGGATAGCTTTTTATTTGAAAGAAGAAGTTGACCTCATACTAAATCCTTGTACCCCTGTGAACATGAAATTTCTCCCCCTGCGAAGTAACTCCATCTCTGAAGTAAAGTGCTGAAGGCTTTCTCACAATGATAAAATTAAAAGTCATTAAAAGTCAAAAGAAAGAGGAAATTGCACATCATCTCAGGAAAGAGCCTTTGGTGGCCTGTGGGACTGTGTCTCCAATCTAGCAGTGTTATCTGCTTTTGTCAGAAAAGGTAAGATAAGGTCATGTTCCCTGCTACTCATGCTTTTCTCTCTTCCCTGCCTTACTCCCTCACAGAGGAGTTTTCCCAGTCTTAGCAGACACTTATTTAATAAAACGGAAATTATCATCTGGGAAACAGACAAGTGATTTTGATCTATTGTTCTCTTAAATGCTAAAATTAACCTTGAGTATCTCATTTAGTTTTCTAAATTATGTTTGCTTTGTATTGATTTTGCAGTGTGGCTTCAGGGTTCTTTACACATGCAGATATCATTAACTGGCTGACCGATGTGGAAAGAGAGGGAAACACTCACTGTTTTTGTGGTAGCTCTCCGACAGGTACACATGAACTGCTGCACCCATCAATAAGGACACCAGAGCCAGGCAGGTCATCAGGGTTTGGCTTGTTTGTGTGGGATATCTTTTCGTGATTCCAGGAGAGGAGGCTTTTATTATGATGTCCCTTCTAAGATAATAAAGCAGTGGGTATATTTTGCTAGGAGGAACTCATGCAAACAGGAAGTGGAAAGCAGAACAAGCATGATGCAACACAAGAGTCACCCATCCTCTCACCACACCTTGCGTTGGACAGCAAATCCATTGGTTCAGTAACCCAAATGCTGTCAGCAGAGTCCTAACAAATGCTGCAATATGGATTTCACTGGATTACCAACTCAATAGCACACCACTAATTACCAAGAGTCAGTTTTCACAGACATGAAGTACATGGGTGAATACTGCCTATGCTGCCCTACATATCTCAAAGCCACAAAGACAAATATTCGATGAATAGGCCAGAAAAGAGGTCAGAGAACAGGAAGTTACTGTGAAATTACCTTGAACCACACTGTGATGCAAAGATTATGGTAAATGCATATATTTGCATAGAGTAGAGCTTAAAGACCTGGACAAAGGACTAGAATGTGTAAAAGAGATGAACTATAAATAAAACCAATGGAGGGGGCAACTACTACCAGTTCTTGGTTTGGGCTAAGAGCCAGTGTTTCTCCTCTACAGAATAGTAACTCTGGAGAGAAACTTACAGGCAGCAAGACGACTTCTGTAGGAAATGTGGAGTCATGGGAGACTGAGGAAGGAGTTTGTCACACCAGCCAGATGGAAATGCCTGGCTGGAGCCATACATAACTTGTGATTTACTTAGACACAAGTTATTGGGTTTAAAACAGGATAACTAGGGAAAGTTAATGGCCTGTGACATACAGGAGATGAATCTAGATGATCTAATGGTTCCCTTTGGTCTCTGAGCACTATGAAAGAAAAAAGTGGAAAATTTTACATTTCTATATAAACTTTTTATCTTGGAAGGATATCAGATTTTTTTTATTAATCATAGTAACCGTCATATTTAGCACTTATAGTGTTCTGTATGTTTTTAAAGAAGCACTGAAATGAGAGCTCTAAAAGCATCTGTGTGTGTGTGTGCGTGCCTCTGGAAGTATCAGAGGTATGAGTTAACTGGCACATTAAATTTAATGCCCAACACTTGGTTTTCTTTCAAAGATGGACCCTTAATGACCTCAGAGAAGACCAGACCTCTGTGTTGCACGTTATCCAGGCGAGGTATGGTGCCTCCAGTACACAATTGTAATGAGTGCTATATGACATCAGTTGAGCTCTGAATCACGGACACAGATTCTCAAATGAAACATGAACAGCCCTATATGATACAGACTTCTTGTATTTCATCACAATTCCCATAGGTTGGGGTGGGAATTTATATTTTCTTTGCCTTCCACAAGAATGCGAATTGCAACCTGAGGTGGCAATTAGAGACTTGAACTTGCATGCAAAACTGAGAATTAGGGCTGGAAGACAAATTTAAATCTGTTTATTTGTTTTTATAAAGAAGTGTAAGAAAGAGATTTATGAGGAAAACTGAAAGATCAAATTATGTTGCCCGGGATTTCTCCTTTGTGTGAAGACAACACAAAACCCAAAGTTGTGCTCAGTACTGGATCCTCAGTATTAAAAAAACACGTGTTGAAGTGCATTTGTAATTGGACCAATCTTCTATGTGCAGTTTCAGTAAAAGAGCGCAAAACACCTGCCTTTTCCTCATGACGTCAACAATACCCTCTGGGCAGTGAGCTGAAATACATATGTCAACCTGCACCTCTGTAATTGTGACATAAGATACCCAGTCACTTGAAATATAAGAAAAATCTCTGCATTTCTTAGTGTAAAGGTTAAAAGGTCTGCATCTAGGAACAAAGTCCTAGGATATTTTATCTACTACGCAGAAGCATGATGGAAAAAAATTAAAGTTACCACAAGAAACCCTTGTTAAAAAATTATTTTTTAGAAAGACTCTTACATGTCTTCTTTATTGTGCCAAGTCTAATGCTGCAATTATTGGCTTGCTCTGAGTAGGATGGAAATTCTGCTACTTTTAGCTAGTTGCATACAGTAAAATATTCCTATATATAGCTCTTACACAATTCTACGAATATGAGGAGAAAAGAAGCTAATCCAATTTAAAACAATATTGTGCTGCATGTTTCTAGAAACCGTATGAAGAAACTTGGCCAAAGTACTGCACTATCATGTTAATTAATGGATATGAAAACGGGTATTTTAGTAAAATAATCACTTAACAGTTAATTTTTCTTGACTGTTATGTGCTGGAACAGCAAAATATATGTCAGAAAAACCAGATGTATGTCCCTGATGGATAACAATCAGAAGTGACTGTTGAATATCTGTCTATTGTATTCTAAGTCTGCTTGTACTGTTGGTTATACTGAAGCATACTAACCAGGTCTATATTGGGCTTTTCCACTCCTAAGTTGTTATTTTCAATTAAAGACATTATGAAGCATCTCTCTCTCTCTTTCTAATCTGTCTGGCTAAGATGGTTCAGTGCACTTGTAAGAGTAAATATTTTAACCATTGACCAAAGTGATTCCAAGGTGATTCCTGACAGGATTTACCATTTTATTTAGGGAACTCATTCTGAGATCAGAGGCAATGCATACAGCTGACTGGGGGCCAGCAACAGCAGGACACATGCACAGGGAGAATGCCTGGGGCTGGTCCATTTCCAGCTCACTCCTGCCTGCCCAGAAAAAGAGGCTGGGTTTGGATGAGGACAGTTCATTCATGTCAAGGTTTTGCAATGTTCTGAGTGCAAGTGATTAGTGATGTTCTTAATTAAGACTAAAGTAAATTAAAGTAATTAAATTAAGTAGTAAAAACCATTAAATATCAGACAAGTCTTACTGATCTTCTGTTGGTGCATTAAATTGAGCAGGATGCAGACTCATTTGGGAAAAGACCTCTTCCAAGAGCAGGCAATTGCTCAATATAAATTCAGTTCCGAACTGTCTAGCATTCCCAGCTCACCAAGAAGCTACTCCAGCTGTTCAGGACCTACAGGTTTAACCCACCTGGAATGCAATCCTGTGTCTATGCAGGTAGATGGACACAAATTACATAAGTAGTTAATTAGGATGTCGGAAGGAAGAAAGTCATTACTATCCCATCACAATATGATGGAAAAATTGTTTTATGGTGGAGGAGTAAAATACACAGCATTGCCAAGAACAAGTTAACTCAGGTACAAAAAATACAGTTCAAGGTTTAACTCAAAATAGCAGTAAATTGCTCTGTTATTGAGTACTGAAGGGACGCAGTCAGGAGTACTAAGGACTAAAGGGAACACTGATGTACAAATTTAAAATGTCAAAACTTATTTAAAGAGACCCATGGCATAATTAGAATTATAAGAGACAAAAACCACAATAATGTCAGTCATTCTGAGCTTTCTGCTTTTCAGAGTGGGCCATATTGACAGCAAAATTTTTGTGTAATTTTGTGGAACAAAATCCAATGTTACCAAATTGTGAAGGTCACCAGTGTTCGTATAGGTGGCAAGAAAGTGATTTACAGTATTTTAGATAGTGTTTAAGAGTATCTGAGAGAAAAACATATGGATGCATTTCACTTTTTGAAATAACATAATCCTTAGCTTACTTCTAATGTTTCAAAGATACTCAAACTAAGGTTCAGCATCAACTTTGATGTGAGTGGTCTCCCACACTATATCTTTGGATGTATTATGTTGCCCACGGTTTGCATCAATAACATCTTTCCAACTTGTCTTGGCAAACACTACATTATTTATTGTTATTAAGAAGAGTTACTTCATTGTTTTTTGTTCAGGTTTTTTGGTCATGACTTTCTATCTTAAATACACCACCAAATTCCATCTTTATCATACTTCCAAAGCACCTAGCATTGGATCTAGTCCAGTGCTTCACTGAAATAATATAATGGTTTCTACAGACTTCAGTAGACTATAGATCATACCTAAAGGATGCAATCAATGATGATTTTTCTTCTGCAGCATACAGAAAATTAAAGAAAATTTGCTTTCAGCTGGTGTAACCATATTTTCTAAATATTCTGAAGGAAGACCAAAGCTCTCATAAGTAGCATGATGCACAATTTGCAGATGGTATTTTAGGATTTTCACCTTCTAGAAATATAAGCATAACATAAGTATTTTTCTTGTCACTTAATAATTATTATTCACTTGGTTTCATGTCTCACACAAAATTCTATTGAATTTGGTGATTTTTGTTTTGTTTACAAGTAGTAGAAATGAAAAGATGTATTACTGGTAAGAAAAAAACCACATTGCATTATTTGTGTCCAGCCAATTGCTTTTAGACAAAAATTGTTACTGTCTGGATGACAGTGTGTATTACTCCTCTGTTGTGGAGTTGTAGCAGAAATTGAGAGATCCCAGGAAAATGTGGTTATAAAATGCTGTATGCATTCATGTGGGGGATTAGGACTGTCACATCTTGCCTGAATACAGGACAAAAGCTGTTGTGGGGCTGCTGTCCTCCATTTGAACAGATACTCCAAAAAAGCTTGTATCTGGGCTTCTTCCTCATAATTGCTATGGACTCAGATCTTAAATCCTTCTTTTCTTCCTTTAAAATGTAATTTGATATTGTGGAAGTAACCTCAGAAATAGTACCCAAAATATATGCTGGAGAAAGGAAAGAGAGGAAAGAAGATATTAAATGGACAGCTTTGGCCAAAAAACCAGATGTGGCATCAAATAATTGTCTATAAACTACAGCAGAAAGTTTTAAAAATTTTGTAATTCCTGTATTTTCTGTGTGCGAGTTCTCCTCTCTAGCCTGTAATTAAAGTCTGTCCATTCTAACCTGTGACAATTTTTTTTCTGACCCTGACCCTAGTAAAAAAGGCTATTTATGGCTGAAACACAAAATAACTGTGCAGCATTTGGGTACATACTTTATAGTGGAGCTTACAGACCAAATTCAGTGCTAATGAGATCAAGTGCAACTCATTTCAAACAGTTGTGTCTCCTTGGCTGCAATGAAAGCATTTTAAAAATTAGTTTCTCTTGCACAATTTTCATTCCACGTCTGAAATAAAATGATGGAATACTTATTTTAACTCTTCTGAGGACATTAAGAGTGTATAAAGTTATACCAGAAGTTGCATGGACATCATATAATGAATTCTGTTGCAGTTTGTACCTTTAAAGATGAAGAGGATATTAATTATTATGGGTAGCTCCAGCAGCATAATTGTATTCGTTGTGCTTGGTGTTTACTGTACACAGCTTTTCAATGTTTTTTAAAGCATTTATATAGTTGATTTGATTTCTATGGAGGTCATGTTTTTAAACAATTTTATTTCCTTTTTAACAACAAGCACTGGAATTTGTCTTTTCCTTGGCTCAACATGCTGATAATGCAGTAATAGATCTATTGTGAAGTACAAACATCCCTATTTTTTTTAATAAGTTGTTACGCCTCAAACTAAGAAATTCAAAAGGAAAAAAAAATCCATCCAAGTAGGATACATACAACTTTATTTAAATTATTCAAAATAATTCTTTGGAAAGCTTCACCCCAGACACTCTTCATTTAAGCAGACAACTAGGAGAAAAAGAAAAGGAAAAGGAAAAAAAAGAGAAGTGTCTACATAAGGCTCTCCTGTTCTTAATTTTGGTTGAAACCATGCATACCCCTTTGAAGTATTGGCTGTAGTAATACACACCTTATTCCTCTCTGTGCCAGCCATATGAACCTATTTACATTGTAAGATTCAGCCAGAGGCCAGGAAAGAGATATGTACAGTAATTCCAAACACAGTCTATAAGGAAGTGCCTCAAAGATTTTCATAAAAGTCAGTGACACCTATCAAATGGCATTAAAAACATGTAAGCAGGCATGGCCATGATTACCTCAAACTGACATGATAGTACCTGTCTCAAAGAAATTGCACTTTATTGAATTGTCTTTAAACATTTATATAAAGTAACAAAGCCAGCAAAGTAGTTTAAACTTCCACCAAAACAGATGTCTAAGAGTGACTGTGCTTTGAAATATAAATGAAGTCAAGGGTCTTCTGTTGCTTTTGAGTAAGACAAGCTGACTGGAAAGCAAAACAATTTAAATGAAAAACATTGTTTTTCTGTTGTGGTACTTTTAGCCATAACTATCTGTCTGTCTGTCTGTCTGCCTATCTAATAAAAGTAATCTGTGTTCTTAAAGGTAAAGAAACAAGATTGAAAATGCACTCCAAAGACAGCCTGTAGTACTTTGGAATTAAGAGGAGTTACTATTTTCCATCTCTGGATCCCTCTGCAGTACCAGGAACCACATACTTTTATAAGGAATTACATAAATTTCAGCAAAACTCAGTGAGTACCATCAGCACACATTCTAGGTATGATGTTAAATATTTTGAAGATTACTTCAGCTACCTAACTATGAAGAATGACAGTCTGGTGTATGTCATCAATCTACAGTAAATCATAAATCTGACACAAATTATCATAGTAGAAGGGGAACTGAGATAAAGCCATACACTTTCAGTGGTAACAGCTTTGGATCACCACAGAACATATGTGTGTGCTTGACTTTAAGTAATGAAACCATCTACATTCTTCAAGAAAAATATGTGCTTGAGGGACTTCTTGCTTATATCATCAAACCTTTGGAAAACCTGTGGGTTTTTTTAATTTTCCAGGACAGAATTTTCCAAGACTGAATTTTTTGGTTGTGGTTGGTTTTTTTTCACATTATAAAATATTGACAGCATTTGTCACTCTGTCATTGTCAACAACTGATTGGGCATAGATCCCTGGATACTTACACTGCAGCACTTTTCTATTGTGGTCTCAGCCTGTGTACGAGCATGTGTTGAACACATTAAAATGAATCATCAAAAGGCACCAGGTGCATGGAGTGAACAGAGACATATAAAAAAGCACGAAAGTCGTAAGTAAGTGCTATCATGCCTTGTTTTCCATGAAACAAACAAGAGAATGCAGCACCATTCCATATTTATTATAGTTAAGGGTTTATTTAGCTCCCATAGTAATACAGACCATCTACAGGCCAAAGGGTTTCATGTACTTAGGTGGGGGAGATGGTGGAACTAACTTCAAAAGTGCTAAATATCTGTCAAATAGTTTTGCTGTGGGCTATGTTCATATGCACTTTGCAACTCTTTCCCAAATGCCAGAATTATTTAATAGTGTTTCTACTTTCACTATAATGCCTCCAATTGAGATGACAATTTTTGCACTGAAACTTGATCTCTGGTGTTTGGTGATATTTGGTTTTTCCAAGGTTCAGTCCACTACCCAAATTCTGACATTTCTGAACATTCATATGGAAATAAATTTGCCAGACTTCAAATTCCAACCAGAAGCATTGCTTGCTTTTGCTCTGTGTACATTGCCGTATCACAGAGAGGTATACAGGGCTCTTGGGTCCTTCTCTGGGTATCCATCCTTGTCTGTTTAGCCTTGCCTTTGGATTTAATCTGGGAAGTGATTGTGGTGAGGGGATGCTTTGTGGATTCTCTGCAGTCCTGGCCAAGCCTCTATCCTTTGACAGAGGGAGATGACCTCCCTCTGATACTTCACCTTGTCTAACGCTGGTGTTCCACATAGAAACCAATAAAATTCAGCAGCTAAGATCATGGGAAAAAACTGTTACGCCAAGCTCTGTGCTAACTTTGTGTCAGGTGACTGGGATGCAAGTTCCACTCTTGATGCCAGAATCTCTGGAACCGATTTTCAAGTGCTTTCCTGATATTTCTTCTGTTTACCATGATGCCTTGAGAGGCTACCTAGAACAGAGGCTAGACAGTGTCAAAGGAATAAAGTAGGTATTTATTAAAAAGGCCTTCAAAGGATACACCTTGGGCAGTACAAGAGCCTGACTGAGGCTACACCCAAGATGGACGATAGGTCACAAGTTTTCACACTTTTACAAGTTTTGGTCCATTATTGGGGTTAATTGTCCAATTACAGTTTCAGGTTATGAGTCCCATCCTCGCAGTTTGCCCTCCTCAACTTGCTGTTTATACTTTTTGGGCCTGAAGCTGCAACGGTGTCCTTGGTTCTCAGGCTGGAAAAGTTTTTTTCAACTAAACTGTGAGGAGAACTTGCTAACACTTAATATGAAGTTCAGAGTGATATACTAATAAACTCTGCAGTACAGAATGTGGAAAATATGAAAGCTAAAACTTAAGGCATCAACTACCTCTAGCATTACTAAGAGGTCTCAAATGCCTAATGAAAGTAAAAATTAGTGCAAGATTAGTTGCTTTCTGAGCCTATTCTCCAAGCGTAAATAGTAAAGCATCTGGCAGTGGACAGCAGATTGACATTTCATTTGTGTTACGTTGATATGCAAATCTGCTAAAAGCAATAAAAGAAAATGTTCTAGCATTACTGCTGGAAGATTAGGTCATATCCTGTTCACTTTGTTGAAGGCATAGTGAAATTCTCCATATTTTCACACTGAACAGTGATTCTGAGAAATCTGCTGGAAAAAATGCTGTTCCATAGTATTATTACCATTTAATTAAATTATTCCTATTGCCATCACTACTGTCTGTGCAAGATGTTGTCATTGACAGCTGATACCATGGGGCTACCAACCAAGCTCAGAATATCAATTCCAGAATACAGAAGTACCCAACACACTTCTGGAAATTCCCTCGAAGTGCCCCTTTTACATATACATGCACACCACAGAGGAACTGTATTGGTGGTCCCCAGCCTGAAATGAGCTGGATCATGTGCAACCCTTGCTGGAGAGATGGGCAGCAAATACCAGCTGGACAATTCACATGTCAGCCACTCCTAGCAAGAGCTTTTCTGGAGAGTCTTGTTTACATCATTCCTTCTTTTCTTTCCAGCTTTATGCTGCCAGGTCTTGCTGAAATGTTGTCAGTGTAGTGGATTTACTGGGGAATGCTTTAAAAAAGTGAACCAAGTCATGGTCTCTCAAAGTGGTACCTGGAATCCCAGAAGTTAGAAATATTGCCTTTCTGCTTGCAGGCAAGCTAAGATCCCAGCCCTGGGGCAGGAAGGGCAGTGACCATCATTCTGGTGTCGTGGTAGCACAGCCAGCTTCTTGCCAGCCTCCTTGCCAGCCTGTCAAGCTTTGTGTGCTTCATGCAACAGAGGGATTTGGCAGCCCTGTCTCGTCTATCCACTCCTCCAGTGCAATATTGAGAGGGTGACAAATAGCCTTAGGAATGAAGCACTAGCTGAAAATATAAGGTTTCAGTTTAACACTACAAAGGGCTGACAACAATCCTGTGTGCATCACTAACCATATTTTTGACACTTCAATTTTTTTATGTTGCTGCTGGCAGAAATCTATTGTTCTGACCCTTCTCCTTTGCTATGGGTTGCACAAGATCATCCCTCCCATTGTGGGGAGCAGGTCCCAAGTGTGACAAATCTATGCCTTGGTCCCATTGCTTCTCAAGTGGAACCAGCCAAATTCAGAGCTCTGCTTGTTCAATGCACATTAACAGAGTCTGAATTGAGACATCCGGATAGAGATGTGACTGTGTCACAAACAGCCCTACAAACTATCAGTGTATTCTGGGTCCAAGACCTGAAAGTGGGAGGATGCCAAGGGAAGAAGCCTTCTTTTGCTGTCCTCTGTAGGGCTGTATTGTATTCTGTGTGATGCGTCTTCATATCTGGGATTTGAGGGGACAACATTTGTAATCTGATGAAAGAAGAATAATAATAGTCTGCAATTGTAATGGACCACTGTCACACAGCAGTCTTTCCCCAGATCTGAACCAATTTTCTTAAAGCCTAAGCAAGTGAGCAATCATAAAAATTAGCTCATTAAAAAATGGCTTCAAAATCAGACAGGGAACTGCATGAACCTGTGGCTGCTAGACACTATCTCTGCATGATCCCATCAGCTGGCAGGCAAGGCTGAAGCAAGCTTGCTATAGCCCAATATTGAACAAAAAAAGAAACAGTCTTGTTGCACTAGGGTGCACTTTGGAAAGAGAGAATGTGAAAAAGGAGTATTCTTTGACATATTTCATTTAAACAGGCTTCAGTGGAAATTTAAAGAATTCCTTGCATGTTGGTAGCAGAAATATATGAGTGGTGTATTCAGTCATATACCTCTCATTACATTTCTATTTCTATTTCTATCACTTCATTGTTTCTCAGACAAAGCATTAGCATTTCTTTCATTTGTATAATAAGAAAATATGATATTTATTACTAAGAGGTAGAGACTAGAGACAGAAGGTGGGGAGCTTTCATCCAGGGAGACAAGACAAGTGCCCTGTATGAGTATTACTTAATGTGGAGCCATGACTCACCCACAATGTCATTTTAACAGCTTTCTGTGTTTAATTTCCTTTTCTTTAACCAGTAGCCTAACAGAACAGCATTCCAACTGTGGTCTGTGGACCACCAGTGGTTTGTAGGGCTCTCCCAGGTGGTCTCGGAAGTTAAATGCTTTGGGAAGTACACTATACCCAAGAGATCTCAGGGAAAAGAACCAAGTGGTCCAGAATGTGATTTTTTTCTTGCTGTGTGAATGGTCTCCAGAGGGGAAAAAAAAAGCTGGAAGGCCACTGCCTAGAGAGCCCTCTTTAATTTTTGGGGGAAAATTGTTAACAGTTGAATTTTGGACAGTGTTTTACATTCTTTATTTCTATAGCAGTCAAAAAGTTTTAGGCCTCTGCAGGGGAGACAAAACAGAGCTGCAGATGATGCAGAACAACATGACCAAATTGCTGCACAGAGTCCTGAAAGCCAGGGAAGGTTTACCCACCTGGCATTTCAGGGAGATTTTGAACAGTTGAATCTCATTACTCAGGTACAATTTAATCCTGGAGTTGTGTTTCCCACGTCCTGCTAGCTCTCAACATCCTCAAGGGAGAACTGCCCTGGGTTTCTTCTCCCTGATGCTTAAGAGGTTTTGTTTGGCGGGTGGCAGGTAGGAGGTGATGGAGTAGATGGTATTGTCATTTACAAGGCCACATGGTGTGTCTCTCCTGAACTTGGGTTGCACTTGTGGATCCATCCAGCATGTGGCAGTGTCATTTTGGGGTGAACTCCAAAGGAAAGGATGCCACCTACTGAAATGCCACTCATGATTCCTGCACCACCCAACCTCTGCTTGGAGATCCTCCCCAGTACTCGCTGACCTAGACTAACCCTGCCACGGCTTTTGAGATCCAGTGAGATCATTGCCTGAGGGGGGAGGCTGCAGGCCAGATGGGAGAAATGTAATACTGCATAGTGTGTGTGCTTCAGTGTTCAAAAATGCAACAGTTTCCAGAGGGTAGAGAGAATGGAGGAAAACTGGAAAGCTCTTTGCATGTCCAAAATTAGACCGTGCACTGGAAGAAAGGAGGACAATATAACTAGTGTACAGGGAAGGAACTTACTTCCAGTAAGTATCATTTAGCCTATTTCCAGCAGCGAAGTCTGTCCTGGGAAATTTCCATTGCATTATAATGGGCTTAATTAGAAATGTTATAATCAAATAAGTGCATTTGGCAGAGGAGTGGGAAAGGAGAATGCTACCATTGCAAGGTTAGCTGCCTTGCCTCTTTTGCTCATTTTATCAAATGGTACCTGCTCAGATGCTAGGCTTTAATTTTCCTCAGGCACAATTGCAAGGGTTCCCAGACTCAGAATCAATTTGGGGATGCTTAGTTCTGAGCATTAGTCCCAAATGGCCAACAAGTCCAAGTAGACCTGGTGCATTGCAGGTCTTGTATAGACTAATTTGAAAAGAAATATTAAATATAGAAATACATCCTGGTTAAATTATTAGGTCATGGAAGCCTGCTATGTACAGTGTAAATATTTTTGCTGTCCCTAAATGCTAGATTGACTTCCATTAGTTTGGGCCTTAATGACTTCAGTGGGATTAAATTTAAACCTCATGTAGCAATGTCAGGTCTTGCAGTACTCCTGGGAGTCTCATAACTGCTCAAAATTGCTAGATTAGATTCTGGTATGATCCTATCTGGCATCCTTATTCTTGGTTTCTCTCTTGCTTCAGAGATATTTGGGAATGCTGGAGGTCAGAGGGAAGATGAAATGGGAGCTGCAGGAGGCTGCCATAAAAGGGTTTAGTCTTTTTGAGAAGAAACCTTCACACAACTATACATATTGCTATTAATGTGAGGTTTGACAGGAGGACTAAGGCTTCTTTTGACTCTTAGTCAAGTCTTCACTCTGAAAATGTTTTTAGAGCCACAGATCCTATCTATATTACTGGCATGTCTAACCTGGAAAAATGTACTGAAATATTAACTCTACTTTCACAAAACAGATTTTTTGGTAACATCAAGGAATTCTTCAGAAATTCTTCAGAATAATGTTCTTTTTCAAAGTGACTAAAGAATTGCACCCTGTGGGACATGAAAAGACCTCAAGGGAAAGAACTAAGGCCCAACATTACAAAAATTAAAATTATAATCTATCAGACCAATCAGTTCTAAAAAAAGCCCAAAAATTAAATGGAGGAAATGTTGATATTTCTTGTAACTTGGCTCAGAGAAGTTCCAAAACTTGCAGTAATTTTGGCTAAAATTGGGCTAAAACCCAGACAATTAGGCGTGCAATATACCCCAGGGACTCAGGAAGTTCTAGTTTCCTTTCCACACAATATTTACCATACTTGCATTCATACCAATGCCATGGATGACTTCAGAATTTCAATTGTTAACAGTAAATCATATAAATACAGAGATTGCTTTAAAAAAGATGCAACACAACATGAAAGCTTCTCTATAGTCAGGAGATTAGAAGATAACTAGTCAAGGAAACATAGATTTATATCACATTTGGCTTCTAGGCTGAGAACTAATATTTTTTTTTGCCAGATTTTAAACAATTTTATTGTAGTTAGTAAAACAATACACCACTAAGCCACCAAAATGATATTTTTGGAATGAAATGAGCATTCAGTAGAATTTGATACTTCCAAAGTACTGTTTGTAATCACTTGAGAGAGAAAATTTTGCCTTTTTTTTTTTTTAATCTTCTTGTGAAGTGAAAGGAATGTGCAAACCAGTATGGGCTAGTAAAGCATATGACACAAAGCTTGGCTGTACTGAAGTCATAATTGGATGAGATTGTGATCCACCCACAGAAATAATACAAATCCTTTAACAAGAGACTTAAGAACTGTTAACTACAGCCAACATAGCAACAAACTTCCCCTGAAAACACACCTTATCTCAGGAAGTGAAAACTATTCACTGCCTAAATTTCAATTAACTTTGTCACGCTTTTCAGAACCACAGCAGTTCAAGCTTGATTCACGTTATGATGACTGATAATTGCTTTTACAGGTCTGATTTGGTGGAACTGTGGAAAATATCTTGCCAGACTGTATTACATGGGTGAAAAACATTAAATAGACAGCTAACATGTCTCATCTCTTCCTCTACTCTTCTCTCTTTTTTCCCCCCTATCTTTTGTAACCTCCCATAGAGGTTTATGTGTGTGCATCTGTGTGTGTCTTTGTGTCTGTGTCAGTAAAAGCCCAAACATTAGATCACAAGTTCTTGTTTATATAAGCTTCAATTTACCCTTCGGGCAGAAATTTAGAGATTTCCAAACACACAGATGCTTGCCACTATCCAAATTCAATTTGAAATGCTCTGCACAACATCTCCTTTAACTTAACTAACCTTGTATTGTTCAAATACTTCATAATGGGTTTTGATTGCCAAATATCATTACTAACTTTGCCATTGTTAACAAAGTTAATTGAAACACAAATAAATAGAATTCCATAAAATGTCAAAGCATCTGAAAAAATAGTATTCATTTTATTAAACACACAAATCTGATTTTACAAATAATTAGTGTGCTAAGTTATTATGGAAAAAAAGCTACCAGAAAACACCAGAAGAAAATGTTTCTACCTGGTGTGATCTAGACCCTAGAAAAGGCCCTAAAGGACTTGTTAGGAATGGGCCATTATCTGTCAAGAGTCTCAGGAATATAACTCATTCATATAAAGCAAAACCTAAGAAAGGGAGGATGAAACACCAGGAAACAAAGCAAGGTTTACTTAGAGAATAACCAAAGAATGCTGCCCTCAGGGGAAGATTTGGAAGTCTCTGGAAGACAGAGGGAGAAGGGCCAAACCTAGCATGCTCTGGTAAAGTTTTCAGACCATGACATACTGCAGTTGCTTTTGATGGGCACACTGTGGAGGAAGCAGTTCTGCACTCTAGAAATTATGGAAATAGGAGAGATTCAGGAAGAGAGAATCAGTGTCATTAACCTCTAAAGAAGTTCATGTTGCAAATAACACAAAGAAGACTTTAAGTTCTCACTCCTTATGGATTGATTTCAACAGAATACACAAAATAGTACACAAAGAAAATGTAACTTAGTTACAGACACCATTAATCTCCACTTTACCCATGTTGCTGGAAAGTAATGCTGCTTTTAACTGCAGAGGTTTTTTCCAGACATAACATGATTTAGAAAGTGGATGCATATAACTCTTCTAAAAATCATGAAAATCCAAGTCTGTAGCAATGTCTCTGCTAGATTCATCCTATGCTGAATGAGAAATTGGTATTCTGCATGAAGGTCCTTCCTCAGGAGGTTCTCCTCCTCCTGCTTCTCCCTAGTCCTCCTGTGTCTCCCAGAAGAGGAATTTGGGATTAAACTCTGCAATTTCCATCCTGTGAAACAGACATGGATGAACTCTTAATGACAATTAAGTGACCCTAGTCTTACTTTTTGTAATTTTCCTCTAGTGAGTGGGTTGCTGCATATTAAATCTGTGGCAGAAGTTAGAGTGGCCTGTGACTCTGCAGTGTCGCCTCCCAGAGATAATGTTGTTTACATCTCAATGAAAGGCAGACAGGATGCACTGAGTACAGCAAAAGGTACAGTAGGTAATAATGTGTGCATGGGATGATGTCTCAAACAGCTGAAATGCAGAAAGTTCCTAGTTTAACCAACAGTAACTTGCTCATCTACCTGTATGCATTTGATGTGCATTGAATGTATATTGCTCATGCCCACAGGATATCCAAATACTGTCCTTTTCTGGCATAGCATAAATCTATTGCAGAAAATGTTGGATAGCTTGAAAAATGTAAGCACATCATGTTCTCCAAGATTCATAGCAACATATGTCTGTGCATCTTGTTCAGAGTTGTGCCTGAAACATGTTAATGTTCCTGTACAAGTAAAGGCACGTAAAGGGGTTTTTGTTTTAGGCATGTTTTACCCCTGGATTTATATGGGCATGAGGTAACACCTACTTTTTTTTTCTTCAAAGAGCTAATCCACATGCATAATTGAAACAAGTCCTTATTTTGCTCACTATAAATATGTACCATATGTATCTTTTATAAATGTTACATTTTGAAGCATGGTGGGATTTGCTAGTACCTGTGAGTTATGTCAACCTTCATCCAAAGGGAAATAAAAATTAAGAACATTGCATTGTGTGATATGGTGTGTCCTAGACATAGTCACAGGCATGTCTATAAGTACAGTAAACAGCTACATTATCACCCTATTGATTTACTTTGTGTAATATGATGGTTTGATTGCTGTAAACAGGAATCATGCCACTAAAACAACAAACAAAATTGATTGTACTGAAGCACACACATTGTAATTTCCACTGGCTTTTAGGCTTGCTCTGGTATGCACTCACAGATCATGGGGTTATGATTAGCTATTCTTCATAATCTAAGAAAAGAGTAAAGATATGAAAATGCTATGAATTCACTGGATTGCATCCTTAAGAATTAACTTTAAATATTGGGCTGTTCACAGTTTGAAGTAATTTTTAATGAACTAATCACATGACAATGCCTTGGCTTTAGCTAAATAAACACTCTAGAACTTCCTTCAGAACCTTTCTGATACAGTACAAGTTAACCCTTTTAAAAACAGAAGTGTACCACAGAAGAAGGTGCTACTACTTTGGATGCAATCTTACGTCTTTGAAAAATGCTATTACGGGATGCCAGATATGGACCCCCTGCTCACTGGGTTCAAGTGACCCAATAAAAAGCCTTTCACCCATGTCCACCAGAAGAAAACCCTCTGTGTAGCCCTAGAGATATAAAACAAACTGGAGAAAAAACATAACACAGCTTCAAAGCTTTCTGAGATGTTTATCCTCTCATTTGTACATCTGCTAAGAAGTCTCTGCTTTCACTTAATATATTAAAAAAATACAACAAAAAATAGAAAAGCAACTTGTGAACCAATTACTAACGAGTAAAAGTATAACAGATGCAAACAAAGAACTGCAGTATTTTTCACCATATGTTTCAAATCAATCTTATTCCTTCATCAGCTGGAAACAAAGCAAAATGTTGTGGTTCTAACAGCAACTAGCCTTGATCTATCAAACCATAGAAAAACTACCAGTACTTTGACAAGCCACTTGTTCTATTTATCGTAAATAGTTAATAGGATTAACTAAGATTCACTGTTAATTTGGAATAATATTATCTAATTATTCCCATTTCAACTCCTTTTCTAATCGCCCTCTGGTGTTGAAATTCCCTTATTGCTCATTTACTGGTTTCTGCTCTATTCAGTTGGCATTTTGTTTAACAACCTCAAGTCTGGAATTTCAGGTACAGGGTCTGGAGGCGAACGGGGTGGTGATAGAGAGGAGGACCGGGGGAAAGGGCTGTGCAGGACTGCAGCTGCTTCCCCTTCACACACCACAGATGGTGCAGAGCACTGGGGAGTGCCAATGCTGTGGCTACAGTCCCTGACATTCTCCTGAGAAATCCACCCACACATAGAGGCACCTGCACAACATGGTGTTTTTACTGTCTTTTAAACAAGCCATTCGTCTTGAGGTTAATGGCAAAAGAGCTCCACACATTCCAGTTGCAACAAGACTACCCACGGACTTTGACGTGTGTTTTAAAACTAGAGGCTCTTTCTTGGCTTCTCTTCTCTTCTCTGTCTTTTTTTTTTCTTTCTTTCATTTAAGCTTTTATTTGACTTTTGTATTATAGAGCTCAAAATGCACTCCACTTCTTTGAATCTGTCAGCACGCAAGGGGCCTGAGAAGACAGTGAGGCACTGAAAAGAACCCCACAGTTTCAAGCTTCAGGTGGGAGGCATGACTGAATGATCTCTAGAGATCCCTTCCCACTGCTGTTTCTGTCATTCTCCCTTGCAACTTCCTCGTAAATGCACAGAGATATGTTAGTAAGGACTGCAGATGCATTTTTGTCACCTGTCTCCAATGTGTGCTGCAGTGGCTAATATTGTGCAAAGGTGCTTTCATTGTGGAGGTTAGGGTCTCTTTTACCACCTGTAAGCAATCAGCCCCAGTGCCAGGATATTGCATGCTGTACTCACAAACAACTTGCAGGCTTGTTGAAGTGCAGCTCCCTGTGCACACAGTGCTTTAGACAGTGCTAGCAGGGGGATCTCCAATGTCACAGAATTTACAGGCACAACGGTACTAGATCAGACTCTGCTCTCTCCCAGCCTGCTGCATTGAGCTCTAGTCAGGCTGGCACTTGGGAGAGTAAATTTAATCTCTCTTGCTTTGAGGATGTATGAACTGTAGAATCTGAGTGCTGTAGGCCTGCCAGATTCCCAGCTCTCAAGAAAGGAACCATCTTTTCTTGTGTTTGGCAAACTTCCAGGATCACTGGCTTATATTCATGAACACAGTGAACTTTGCACCCAAAAGTAAGGTGAGAAAGTAGTGACTTTAAATGTAAATGCTATATTCAGATTGAAACATAGCTTTGGGCCAGGTTCAAAAGAGGACTTCAGCACTTTATTTGGGATCTAGAAGCTAGAAGTCCAAACATGATACCGAAAATGCCTGCCTATCCCTGAAGACACCGGGGTTTAATAGGCAGTTGACCCTTTACAGCTTAAATTTTCCTCCTGAGTTGCTCAGTTTGTGTATCTAAATTTACCCACCTTGGCATAGTCAACCAAGTTTAGTTCCCTCTTGTTTATGAGATGATTCAGAGTTATATGTCCTCCCTTTGAGAGAAATGTCCTGCCACTAGACTAAACCAATTTGGGTAAATGTACAATGCACTGACAAGGCTTCAAAATTTATAGAGTGAAACACAGTTCAGTAGTTTAAGTGGATAAGTGGCTTATCTCAGTAGGAGTTCTGAGTTCTGGTTTTTGCTCCCAGGACAGTATCTGTATTTTAGGTGATATAGTTAAAATATAGGAATGACCATGGAAACTGGCACCCAAACTGTGTCTCTCAGCTCTAAGCCTAACCACTAGACCAGGGACTCATGCTCTGCCTCTGTCACTCAATCTTTCTTATTTTGTGCATAGCAGTCCAATTTTCCCAAAGGAGTGAGAAGAGTCCTCTTCTACTTCCCACGAAAGCCTATGAGGAACAGGCCACCTCCTGGTGATCACCATCTTCTGAAAAGCAGGAAAAGATGGATTAAAATATTTTGAGATGAGGGAATAATTGAGTCTGTTTCCTCTTGAATGCTCTCATGACATTTGAAGGAGGCAGCAAAAGTTCTAACTACATTTTAAAAGAAACTAATGAGCTCTGCCTAGCTCTTTAGAGACATATACCTTCCAGAGAGAGTTCTGGCTATACACATTGTGTAAAAGCAATTTTTTGCAGCCCGAGCAAAGGGTAAGATCTAAGACACATGACATCCTTAGAGCTTCTTTTTTTGTCTAGCTCCTGGAGGCTGTCTGCTCATTGACATAAGGTAGCTCCTGGATTTCTTGCTCTTAGGCTTTAGATTTGGGCATTTGAATGTACATAACTAGGCATGGACCATTTATAGACAAGTAATTTTGGGTTCTGGTTTTCATGTGGAGGTACCAGACATCTGAATGGGTTTGAAAACCAAACTGGGTGTTTAAAATGAAGTCTATAGGATGGGAGTAGTAAAATTTCGTGTGTTTCCAGCCTTCCCTGTCCCTTCCCTGCCATATGGCAATGAGAAGGATACATAAGCAAGGCCATGGCTCAAAAACAAGTCTCTTGGTCTCTGCCCCATTACTTTATCCTTAAATTTCATCTCATCCCTTCCTCCCAGGTAGGGCAGCTGAAATCATGTCATGAGAGGGAAACCCCCTTTTTCTTCTTCTCATTTACCCTTCACACTGAATAAAATACAGTGGTACCACAATGATGTCACCCAGATGAGGTCTATCCCAGAGCCAGAGCCTTTGTTATATTAAAGATTCTCAGACAGATGAATTTGCTGTGCCTGCCCTTGCAGACAGCAGCAGCACTCATGGCTTGGTTCTTGTGGCCAAGACTCACTAGAAAAGCCCTTTGCTCCTGTTCAGCTGAGTAGTGAAGGGGCAGAGAGACACAGATAGACAGAGGGACTCAATGTCCTGAACTGAAATGAAACTGGTTAATACATGCACATGGAGAGACTGGATTACAACCTTCTTTTCTCTTTGGTGTCAACCCAGTATTAGCTAAGCAAAGGTCCAGCAAGAGTGCCATAACTATCTAATTATGATTATAAAATGGGGTAACTCAGAGCACTTTCTGACTCTACCTATTAGTATACTCCCTGAACTGAGGACCAACATAATATTTTATGGAAAACAAAACCAATAGCAGTAGTGAAGGCTCTATGCCTGGGTTTCTCTTTCTATGTAAACATAAAGGAGGGGACATTACAATAATCCCACTGGTGACTGAATATTACTCCTTGCTTAAGTTGAAAATGGGGCACATGTTCATCATTTTTGCTCCTGCTAAATCCATGGACATTCTCTCCAAGGAGAAAATGCTGGAGCTTAACCTCACGTGCTTACATGCATACTGCTCTTATTCAGTGGACTTATTATTTAAATTCTCTTCTGATTCAGCAAGACATAACCAGGTCTCCAATACTTAGCTTCTTTCACAACTTTGGTTTTCCTGAAATAAAAATCCCAAATGTAGTAACATGACTTGAGTTACTGTCTCTTACAGCAGTTTTGATAGATAGTGTTATGGACAGCTGTCATGGTTTAACCCCAGCTGACAGCTAAGCCCCATGCAGCCACTCACTCCCCCCATGGTGGACTAAAAGTAGGTTTTGATACAGACAGTTTAATAGGTAAAGCAAAAGCCACACATGCAAGCAAAGAAAAACAAGGAATTCATTCACCACTTCCCATGTGCAGCCAGGTGTTCAGTCATCCACAGGAAAGCAGAGCTCCATCACGTGTAACAGTGGCTTGAGAAGACAAATGCTATCAACCACAAACACCCTCCCCCTTCCTCTTTCTTCTCCCAGCTTTACATGCTGAGCTTGATGCCATATGGAATGGAATATCCCTGTGGTCAGCTGGGGGCAGCTGTCCTGGCTGTGTCCCCTCACAACTCCTTGTGCCCCCACAACCTCCTCACTGTTAGGGTTCAATGAGGAGCACAAGAGATGCCTTGACACTGTGTGAGCATTGCTCAGTGACAGCTAAAATATCCCGGTGTTATCAATATTGTTTCCAGCATAAATCCAAAACACATCTCCATATCACTTTGCTGTGAAGAAAACTAACTCTGCCCCAGCTAAAACCAGCACAACAGTTCACAGGATAGTGTCACTATCTTTGGATGTCTGGTCTGCCTTGACTCTCTCACTGATCATTAATTACAGTCTGTGACACTGTTTTTATGAAACAGATCTCCATAGTCAAAAGAAGGACAATGCCAGGTTGAAAAGGTTCACATTTTTTTTCCACATTAAATGATCTTACACACACAGAAGTTGTCTATCCTCAGACCACTTCACTTGAGTTTCTCTCTGATTTGATATTCCTATGTTTAGCACAACTTCTGTGATACAAAAAAGAGCGTATGTCCTACAGTGTATTGAGAGGAAAACTATCCGAGCCAAGTGACCTGCACCCCACCTCTGACTGGCCAAATCCTGCACCGAACTCTAGGGGGTTGATCCTGGCTAGATGCCAGACATCCACCAAAGCATGTCTATCAGTCCCTTCCACAGCTAGACAGGGGAGAAAGAAGGATTCATGGGTTGAGATAAGATCTAGGAAAAATCACTCCCCAAGTACCAACTTGAATTAAAGATATTAATTGAATTTATTATCAAGAAAACCAGAGCAGGATAACGACAAGTAAAATAAGACGTTAAAAAGACCTTCTCCCCACCCTCCACGTTCCCAGCTCTACGTCCTCTCCCACAGCAATGCAGGGAGACAGAGAATGGGGATTACAGCCAGTTCATCACATATTGCTTCTGCTGCTGCTCAGGAAGTTGCTCTCCCTGCTCCAGCACAGGGTCTCTCACACAGGAGAAAATTCTCCATGAACTTCTCCAATGTGAGTCTATCCCATGGGCAAGAGTTCTGCACAAACTGCTGCAAGGTGGGACAGTTTTCCATGGGGTGCAGTCCTTCAGGCACAGTATGCTCCAGTGTGGGTCTCTCCAGGAAACCTGCTCCAGGCATGGGCTCCTCTTTGCACAGGTCTGCAGGTCCCTGCCTGGAGCCTGCTCCGGGTCAGGCCTCCCATGAGTTTACAGTCTTCTTTCAAGCATCCCCCTGTTCCAGTGTGGGCTCCTCCAGGGGCTGCAGGTGGATCTTTGCATCCCTGTGCCCTCCTTTGCCCTCCAAGGGCTGCAGGGGCACAGCAGCTTCACCATGGTCTCACTGCCAGCTGCAGGGGAATCTCAGCACCAGTGCCTGGATCACCTCCTGCCCCTCCTTCTCTGTCGACCTTGGCATCTGCAGAGCTGTTCCTGTCTCATATTCTCACCCCACTCTTCTCTGGCCACAACTGTGCAATAACTTTTCTTCTTAAGTATGTTATCACAGAGGTGTTACCACCATTTCTGAATGAGCCCAGCCTTGATCAGCAGCACATCCATCTTGGAGCCGTCTGGACTGGACTTGGAGCTCTGCTGGACATGGGGGGAGCCTCGCAAAGAAGCCACCCCTGTAGCCCTACTGCTACCAAAACTTGGTCATGCAAATACAGTACATTTACAAAGATTAGGGTGATTGCTGCAGGCAAAATTTTATATAGATGAAGCAGTCATTGTCAAAAATGTGTTTGGAGTAAAATTATTCTTATTTATCACCTTACTATAACATAGTCAAAGCCATGCTATGGCTTTCATGGAAAAAAAAAGGATAACTTTTGAACATAAATGGCATTGGAGGCACAAAATCATGTAGTATCCCAGAGTAATGGACAGGCAATTTCTCACTTGCTTTAGAAGATATGCATTTGTATTGTTCATTCCTTGTAGCCATGCAGGGTATACTGTGCTCATTAAATATGCTGCTGTCCTGACACCATACTGGCAGGAAGCTGTGGCTATCGAGTATGGGTAAAGTCCACAAACAGTGATCAGAACATGTCTTCCATGTGGCAACATAGCCACATATTAAACCAACATGATATGGATGGTTTGAAGCAGAAATGCCAGTAGCCAATGCATGGTTTCACTTCTAGGACACAGGTGGAAATTGGTATTTACAGTGTAATTTTCAAATATTGCCCACAGACAGCATGGCTTCACAATGCCTGAAGTCCTCCCTGTTGAACCTCATTTCCTTCTACAAGAAGGTAACCCACCCACTGGATCAAGGGAAGCCAGTTGATCTTTTTAGACTTCAGCAGAGCTTTCAGTACTCTCTCCCACAGGATCCTTCTGGACAAAATGTCCAGCTGAATACTGGACAAACACATTATGGGATGGGTGAGAACTGGCTCATGAGTTGGGCACAAAGGGTTACAGTGAATGGGGTGACATCAGACTGGGGACCTGTCCCTAGGGGGGTTCCACAGGACTCCATCCTTGATCCAGTGCCCTTGAACATCTTCATTAATCACTTCAATGCAGAACTCTAAGGAATGCTAACTGCATTTGCCAGCAACACTAAAGTGGGAAGAGCTGTTGACTCCCTTGAAGACAATGAGGCCCTGCAAAGAGACCTTAACAAATTAGAGGGCTGCAATCAACAATATGAAGTTTAACATGGGAGAGTGCTGGATCCTGCACCTGGGATGGGGCAACCCTGGGTGTATGGACAGAATGAGGAATGAAAGACTGGAGAGCAGTGCCATGGAAAGGGCCCTGGGGTCCTGGGCCATGGCAAGTTGAACATGAGCCAGCAGTGGAGCAGCCAGGAGGGCCAAGCGTGTCCTGGGGGCCTCAGGCACAGCATTTCCAGCTGGGCAAGGGAGGGGATTATTCCGCTCTGCTCTGCATTGGAGTGACCTACCTTGACTGCTGGGGGAAGTTTTGGGAGTCCCAATATAAAAAAGACATTTAATTGTAAGAGTCTGTCCAAAGGAAGACTATGAAGTGAAAGGTCTGGAGGAGAGGAGCAGCTGAAATCACTTGATCTGTTCAGCCTGGAGGAGACTGAGGGGAGACCTCATTGTGGTCTTCAATAATCTCATGAGGGGAAGTACAGGCGCAGGTACTTATGTCTCCACTCTCTTGACCAGTGACAGGACCCAAGGGAATGACCTGAAGACGTGTCAGGGAGGGTGTAGATTAGATATCAGTGTTTTTTACCCAGGGGATAATTAGGCCAAATGGTCCCAGCAGCTAGCCTGACAGAGTTTTGACTGAGCTTGGACAACACTCTTAGGCACATGGTGTAATTATTGGGGATGTCCTATGCAGGACCAGGAGTTGAACTTGATGATCCTGACGGCTCCCTCCCATCTCAGCATATTTTGTAATTCTACATTAATAATCTTAGAACTACAAGGAAAAGTAAAGCACAAGCAACGTCAGCCCAGATTGTCCCACTACAGGTGAGAAGACATCAGTTTCCTGAGAACATAATTATCTTTTGCTTACTGGGTTTCCTTGTAGCTTTTGTATCCTTTGGACAAGAATCATGTTATTTAGAGATACTGGTGACTCAATTCAGCAAACAGTAGATGAATACTGGAATTACTATTCTCATTAACAAACTCACTAATTTGAAAAACTGTGGAGCTTTAGGCTTTAAAAAAAACCACTCTAAATTCATTTTCTCCATTTGAGCAGTAGGAAAAGAACAAAAATCTCTAGGAAAAGTCTACCACTGCAAAGGTAGGAAACAGTTATGCAGTGCTTCTCTATTATGAAAATTGATTTGTTCTTAACTACTAACACTACCACAATACAAAAATCTTAGTAAAGAGAAGGCAGGTTATAGTTTTCACACATTTTTGGAGGCTCTGCAAATACCAGGAAATGGTAAGGCTGTAGGTAAGCTACCTTACACTAGGAACAGAAGCATAACTGTTTTCAGTAGAATTTTACCCTATGTTTATTCCAGCTCTTGGCAGTGGAGCAAGTCACTGCAGGCATGGTATAGGCACAGGGGTGCTTGTGATAACTATCATGGTGTCTTTTTTTCATGGAATTGACTCCATGGCAGCAGGAGTAGGATAGTTTGTGCTTACTACAGAATATGGTGTGCAAGGAACAAATACAGAGCAACCAAGTTAATACGTGGCTATGTGGTAACAAGTTTATATGACAAAGTCCTAGCATAGGTGAGCTCAGTGAACTTGGATCCTTCCTAATGAAGACAAAACAACTACCTAAGTGTGCAGCAGGTCTATCCATCTTCCAGGACGACATTCCTGTCACAAATCACTCCTGTGACTGAAGGACATGCCCATTAAAAAATCAGATACTACCTTTTACAAACAGTATCTCATTATATCAATGCCTGCTATATCGCTTATCTTCCTTTTAACTGTTGAAACTGTAAACTTAAGATACTTTCCTTAGCCAGTGAAATCTTTTTATTTTAGGAGATAAAGTAGAGCTCCTTTACAGCTGCTGAGGGTGAGGAGGCAGCAGCTCCACCTCTTCTGCTATTGAGGTCTACCCTGAAATCTCCCAAGCCTTACCTGATTTAGAGAAACTTGGGTATTCCCAGCGGTAGGAATAAGTACTTGCAGGTAACACTCAAACACACTGTGACTATTGCTAATAACATTTTTTCCTAATCTCTTCAGAAAATATCAGTCAATTTTCAAGTGTACTTCCTGCTCCTTAGTTCAAATTGTGTTGTTACTGGAAAAAGCTATGCTTTAAATTAAGGCCTAAATTCTAAACTGAATCCAATTACGTTCTCAGTGTAATTTATTAATTGGATGCCAAAGCAAGAAGGGTATTAATGACATGGTGCAGAAACTACTAAGTGTTCTACCCCAAGAGCGTTGCTGTTTCTATATTTCTGACCACTGTATGGCACTGAAATATTTTAAATAGTTTGGTTCTTTCATTTTCAAAACATAAAAGTCAAGTGTAGTGACACTTGTCTCCTGCAGACAGGTGTTGTGAGGTTTTGGAAACGTCCCATACTGAAAAAATACAAACACTATAAAATGTAGGAAGCCAGACTGTCAAACCAGAGAAGATCAAATTAAACTGCCTGTTCTCAATTCAAGAATTAGGGTCCCAACAGCTACTAAAGTGCACCTGTAGCTTTTGTTGAAAATTGAGGGACTTCCAAAGTTAAGACTGTTAATTCAGATTACAGTTTTCAAATTCATAGAGACTTGCAAATGCAGAGGCTATATTCTTATTTTTTAATATAGATATACATTACTATGCAGAAATATTTATATATATAGGATCCATAATTTGTGCTTCTGCACCTCCATATCCATATTTCAGAAATTCTCTTGCCTCCAGGAATGCTTTGCAGGTGGCTGCAGCCTGCTTGAGAGCACACAGTAATATTAATACAAGATGACTGCATGTTGTTTAGCTTGAAACTGGACTGTTGTCCAGCACTGAAGCTCAGTGTCCTTCTGCCCTTCCATCCTGTCATTACTTTTACAGGTCCCCTCCTTGGGGCCTTTCTAGGATCCTTTCCTGGTTTCGGCTTGTGCTAATGAGCTTTTTTATACATAAGTTTACTCTACTGCAGATGGTACTTGTCCACAGCCAGAAACACTTCCCAAGAAGTATCACAGCTCAATAAATAAGTTCAAAACACATCTTAGTGAAAATAAACAGTCCAGTGAAATATTGCTTGTATCAAAACAGAGATTAGCAAATATCAAACCCTATGAGCACCATAGCTGATCCCTTTTCACGTCCCTCCTCTTAGTTTTAAGTCTGATCTAGTACACTAGTATTGGAAAGAGAAACTTGGTTTCACAACGATATATATATATATATGTATATGATTTAATGAGATTTACTATTTCGATCTGCCAACACCTGCGCTGCATTAAAAACAGGATATTGTATGCTTCTCTAAACTGTAACAGATAGAACTGCTCATTCAGAGTGTAGTGTACTTTGCATTGCAGGAGTGTGGTTACACGTGCCTTTTACCAAGGAAAGTCCTGGACATGTTTTTTATCATATAGCTGGAATTTATTCTTTGTGTACAGGCCATTAATTTTATTTATTTTGTCTTCATTTTAATTTCCATGTAAAGAAAAAAGCAATCTTGGCGTACTGTTGATATTTCATTATAAGTATCATTTCTGTGAAAATATGTCACACTACCTTAGAAGAAACAATGGCAGGAAGCAAAAAGAACTGTTTTGTCATAGGTGAAAGACTTACTGTGAATCGTTAATGAACACCATTTTCTTCATATCAATACCTTTTTCTCTTAGTGAGCTTTAAGAATGGGCAGTCATCCCTTAGCATTGCAAACTTTATATAAAGATTTGGCTCCTGCACTTGACACATTTGAGAGGAACAAATCTGAGATACAACCGTAATGAATAATACATTATCATCCAAAAAGTGAGGCTAACATGTACTGCCACCAAATGGCCAATTAAATGAAAAGCACATTTCTCCTATACACCAGGCAAAATGACTGATATTCGCAGAAATTACTTATGTTGTTTCTTCAAAAAACATGGTTTTATTTATAAAATAATAAATTTGATACAGTACTTGGTATTTCAAGACCAGAAAATAGAAAGATAGGTGTTTCAGGTCCAAAGGGAAATTATTGTATGAAATAAGAATACCTAACATTTTGAAATCCCTTTCGTCTCCTTCATTCTTTCAGTTCCAACCTTTATTACACAATTTCCTCACTAAGATCTGACCATCCCCCATCTGAACTGCGATTTGTCCCTTCACTGATGCACGAGGGAGCCTTTTTCCCCCTTAGTATTTTTCTACAGCTTTTGTTCCACAAGCCTACCCAGCATTACCTTGTCAGGGATTTGCTGTCCCCTCATTAGGATAATAAAGAAAAAAACTAACCAAGCCATATGGTCCCCCCTCAGTCTGCATGGTTTTGTCTACTAAATTCATATTATTAGTCTCAAGTTCTGTTTCAGGACTTGCTCCTGACACCAACTGATGGCTGATGACAGAGCCACAGTGGTCAAGTGACCAGTGCTCTCCAACAACACAGAAGTCTCAGTGCATGACGTAGCACTGTTCCTCGGTGACCAGTATGAGCCTACAGCAACTAGTCACCCTGATGCCTATCTCACCTTGTTTACAATACTACATTTGTTTCTTAAATTAAATTTTAAGTTCCCCAGAGAAAAGCCTGTTTCTTCTTATATGTTTCTATGGTGGTGAACACAGCAGGACCCTGATTGGGACATCTGGGTACTATTATAAAACAAAAAATGAATCATGCCATTAGTAACTAGGATTTGAAAAAAAGGCAGCAAAACTTACGGTCAGATTTTGGTGTTTGCAGCATAGGAATGTAAAACAGGCATCTCCCCTCTCATGGTCTCAGGCACAGAGTGTCCTAATATTGGTACTTGGGCTAAAATAAAAATAAAAACAACAAAAAACTAAAGAGTGACTTATTTGGGGTGAGGACTACTCTAGTGCAGGACTTAGTACATGGAAACTCAGGAGGACTTTCAGACATTGTTCTAGTACGCAAGTGCTGCCCCAGCTTTAACTCTGCAATGAGATGGAAAGGTCAATCCTTATCCAAGATACCTTTCTGCAACAGATGTTGAAGTGGGTGCTGAGCCATGTGGAAGAGCAGCATGACCCAGCTAGGAAAACAGTTAAAGCCTTTAGTCTGTGCAGTCCTTGGGGCAGCACTGTACCTTCCATGTGCTTGAAGAGGTTTTATTTATTCACCAGCACCCACACTTGTGGTAGAGATAGAGCTGAGGGAGAAAGCTGCCTTTGGCATGAACCTCTCCCTCTTTGAGTTTGCATGGGATGTGACAAAAAAGGGGAAGTAGAAATTGTGAATTAATAAAATATGGATAACAAGATAAAATACTGAGACTTCTGGTAGTTAGAGAAGACAGGTAACCAGCTTGGGATAATATATATTTTTATTTCCCAGCTCCAGTCTTTACAGAAATAAAGCTGTCACTCTAGTCCAAGTTTCTTGGCCTGAGAGACCCAATGGTGGGTACGAACCAAGGCACAGTGGAGGAAAAGGTGCAGATGAAATCTGAGACAATATGTAGAAGTGCATTTGTGAAATGAATGGGGAATCAAAGCTGTCACCGCAAGAACAATAAAGAGAGATAGAAATGCCAAAAGAGCAAATTTAAGTGCTCAACAAATGATTAAAATGGCAAGAATAGAAGAAACCATCTATAAATCCCATTAGTCATTATGCACAAAACAATTTGTAAATATTAAGTTAACTTTTTTATGAAGGAGGTGCTGGAATATAAGGACCTGCAGCCAGGAGACAGGCTCCAGTATGACAAAACCAAGCTCTGGTAGCTCTTCTAGACAGCACAGTCACAAAACTAGATGGGGTTAACACAGTGTTAATGCTTGTATTTAGGCACCTGAGCACACCTTATACTTTGCAGACTTATAAAGGAAAGTTAATTCCATTCAATTAAAGATAGTTAGGAAAAATTATATCCTGGAGGGCAAGACATAACAAATACTGAGATCTAATCCTATGCTTGTCTGTGGCAACAGCATGGAGTCAAAAAACGGAATCAAGTAAAGGGGAGACATTAAGAAACCATGGAAAAATCAGTCTCAGTTTGCATATCCTCTGTAAAATATGTCACTGTGATGGTTCAGGATTAATTAGAGTTCTGACTCTGCTTTAAGGATAGAAAGCCAAGTATCAGCCACAATAAAACAATAAGCATTGTATATAACGTGATTACCTCAAATACTCACAACTACTGTAGTGTCCTGAGAGGACTCTTCCAGATTTTTGGTGCCTATCCTACATGTATAACCCTTCTGCAACTGCAGCTAGTAACAGAGGCTTGAGCACCAGGACCTCCTCCATATTGATTTATGTGCCAAAGAAGTGTTGCCTAAAAAGCTCGGGAAATAAAGCCTCCCAGAGAGGACAATAGGTTTTCTTTACAAAACATATGTGCTGAATTTCCATGTTTTTACTCTTCTCCATGGGTTTTACTCAAGATGTATGGCAAGTTAATCACTTTATCATTTTTCACAAATAAATATCAAGTATCCTGGAAAATAATCTCTTCTAGATTTCTTGAAATTACAATGTGCTTTTGCCCTGATTGAAAGGGAAGAGATGGGGGGTGGGGAGGAGGAGAATAAAAAAAAAGAAGCCTGAAAATGAAAGACTTGTGCCAGACATGCTGGATCTGTACTTTCAATACCCTTGCTTCAGGGTATTTGGATGTATCCAGAATTTTGATTCAGACCATTAGAGAGACAGAACCCAACTGTAAAAGTCTGAGATCTGAGCAATGCTTAGAGTGTATTTGGATGTAGAGTTTTGGCTGACCTATTTAAGGATGATGTTGTGCAAGTGATTACTCCATAATCTAGGCAAGTGCCAAGACATATTTAATAGTAAAAAAATAGCCAAGACCTAAAAGCTTTGTGTTTTTTTTTAATAATAAAAACTGAAAGAACTATATACTACATTGTAGAGTTTCACAGATATTGTAATGTAGAAGAAGTTAACATTTCTCCTAGAATAAAAACAGCATTCAAATTAAAAGGGGGTAATGTAGCCTTACCTCTGTAAAATAAGACAGATTTGCTGGGATTATGAAACAACTATTAGGTTTCTTTTCCAGTGAACTGAAAGAGGTTAGTTAGCTACTACCTAGTGATCTGTTTGGGTAGCTTCACCTTACAAAGTTTCAAAATCAAGTCCCATTCCCAGAGCTGTGCTTTATCTCTATTTCAGTTCCTCTCTTGGACTCTGCAGGAAACCCAAGAGGGTTCAGCCATTATTACTGTAGTTACTATGTTCTTCTGAAACACTGAACCAAAACGTGAGTGCCCTAAGAGGCAATGTGTGGTATTAGTGTGCTGAACAATAGGGGAAATTGGGAAGAAGGAAAAGGCATCATCTAAATAATAGACAAGGAATCAGCATTTTAATCTGTTTTCTGCTAATGATTTCTTTGTGGCCTGGAGGAATACTGCATATTCTGTCTGCCTTCTCTTCCACATGTGGGCAGCTCAGTAAAGGGATGATGATCTCAAAGCTAGCTCTAAGAATTAGTTAACAAGGGTGTTGATAATGTCAACTAGCAGTTTTGTGTAACAAGAATGTGATCTTGAGCACGAATGAATCTTTTCCTGAGGAAAAGCTCATGTACAAAAAGAGATTTAATCAAGAAAAAAAACGTCTTTTGGTCAAATCAGAGTGTTGAAAACATAGAAAGTCTACTGCTGAAAAAAGCAGCTCCAGGTTAGAAACGCAGACAGAGTATTCACTGTTAAAAAGCAAGGGCCTGTTTCTAAACATTTGTAAATATTTACACCATACCCCAAATTCACTCAAATACAGATGCTGTCTAGTCACAGAAAGTAGGTCAAGTTTATAAATGTAGTAGCTAACATACAGAGAAGTGTTACCACACACAGAGTATTACTGATAAAATACATTAGGTGGGCTGGCTGATGCTGAGATTCTTCTTGTTGGGTGATGACATATTCACTAAATTCCATCCATATTTGCAAAAGCTTGATGGTAATGGGCTCACTTCAGTTTCTCTTCTGAGAAAAACATCCCATCATTTCTGTTGGGGTATTCAACTCTCTAGTGGGCCCCAGAGCATACCTCAAAACAAAACAGAACAAAACAAACAAACAAAGAAACAAAAAGCCGGGGGTAAAACAATCAACTGAACCTATCAAAACCCACTAACAGTGGAAATCAGTTGCACAGATGGTGGAGAGCTGGGAGGCTGGTCCTGGGGGAGGCTGTATGTTGCTCACCCTGCTGCAGTGCCACAATGTCTGCCTTCTATTAAACTCTCCTCCTGACGGGGTGGGAATTCTTATGTTCCTAAACCACTTACAGACAATTCATAGGAATAATGGAAATTTAATTAATTGAATAAAATATGTACTGTAAGTTAGGCAATTGTGTCTCACATGTTCTCTGAAAGCTTTTTGCACTCAATTTCAAATTATTCCAAAGTCAGATAGAAGGATATAACTTTTGATTTCCTCTGGCCCTCAGGACTTTAATGTCTGAGTACTTTACCATCTGTGGCATATTTATTCTCACAAGACCCCTATGATATATAGAGAGACTATTAAATCCATTTTAAGAATGAGGAATGAGAGCCAGAACAATGCTGGGATCAAATAGGTGACTCAGGCCTCAGTAGGGTATGAATCGAAGCCTTCCTTATCATCAACTAAAGCCTTAATTACTGCATGCTTCACCCTCCCAGTATTATCTTTGCTGTGAGGTTTTTCAAGCTGAGGAATTCTGCAGAGCTGGCAAACATTCTAAGAAAATGATTTATTTCCCTTTTTTAAAATCTGGACGGGTTTTTTCCTAGAATATAGGATTGGAATGAGAGTGAAATCTGAGATGAGGGATATAGATTTACAATCACAACTTGAAGGTAAGTTTTGTGATACTAGAGAGATAGATACTCAAGTGAGGCCTGGAGGAGGGAGGGAGTGGGAGAATTTCCTTCTAGAAGTGAGCAAAAAAAAAAGTCACATAAGCAATGCTTTACATTTTCTAGAAGTGCATGAAACTCAGGAGCCCTACATGGTTCTTACCTAGCAGTGCTGGTTTGCTTGTCAAAGCCACAGGCAAGTTTAGTCTTCCAAGTTGACTTGAAACTCAGGCCCTGCTGCCCCTCACTGCCTTCTCCTATGAGTGTCTAGCCCTGAAACACATTTTTTAGGCACTAGATGGTATTACAGACATCTAAACCACTGTCCATCATTTTTACCTTTCTTTTTTGCTGATAAATTTTGGATTCTACATTCTTTAGTTATATTAGTTGCATTTTTTCATAGTGAATCACAGTATAAAACTTTCAATCCATATTCCTTACCTTTTAGTGTGGACTTTATTATTACTTCTGGCCTTCTTCATGTTTATTTCAGTTTCTAAACCTCATTACTGTAGCTTTGACATCCTTTTTTATTGAATCAATAATGACATGCAATGAGACTAATCCCTATAACACTCTATGGATTATTTATCACCAGCTTAACCTACTGCCATGAACTGTTATTTTCATTTTTAACCCTTCAGCTCATTCTCTTCCTGTAAATTTCAATGAATTTACAATAATTCTTTAAGTTTTCAAGAAGCATCAAACAAATTCCTCTCTCATATTTGCCTACATTTCCTATATATAAAGTGTCATAAATGTCACTGATGCTGATTTACATGCTACAATGACTATCAAGAAAAAGAGGATGCTATGATCCTTCTATCTCTCCCTATCTTTCCTTTTCTTGATGTGATCATTTCCATTTTCCATTGCTTGCTGAAAAAACAATGATCAGGCTGCAAACTGTGCATGCAACATATTAACTGAGCCCACTGATGGGGAGTGCTGTTGGCCCACAGCAAACAGCCTTAATCTTCAAAGGAAAATGTTTGCTCTTTTCAATGACTTTGTAACTAGTAACGGCTAAAAACCCCAATTACCATGCATTGAATGACACTTTAATTGCATTTTTAAATCAAAAGTCATAAATCTGCATTGAAAATGTCTATAGCTTACAGTTACATCGGCTCTGATATTCCCAGTATCAATATATTCATGTTGTACCATGTATTTGTTGAGAGCAAATACAGCACCAGTCTAGCCACTGCCAGAATTGTACTGCACTGAATGGCACTGGGACTACGATTCTGGTGTGACAGGACTCTAGCTGGACATACCTGTGAGAGACTGAACTGTTAAAGGATAGCGACATTTCCCCCTTTTGTGGAGATGCCAGGGTGCTTTGCTGAGGTGGAGGAGGTGAACTTTTGGGTGTGCAGTGACTAAACCTCTGATCTGAAAAGATAGAGGCTGAAGGATGGGCTGTGAGTGAGATAGAAGAGGGTCCTGTGGAGTTGGGCAGGTGCCTCTTGCCATGCTTGGTTGTCCTGCCTTGCACAAAACACTGGGTTGTGGGCCTCCCTCTGCTCCCCACCCCAAGGAAGTACTGGGGCTTCGATGGTGGCCTGAGAGTGTTCATCTCTGTTAATGGCCACAATGGGCTGTAATCGACTCAACTGTGCTGGTGTGATGGGCAGCTGTGCTGTCTTAGAAGGTGTCAGGGACTCCCAAAGAGTCCCCAAACCAGGAGAGGCACCTGGGCATTCCCACACAAACCTGAGTGGATATAAACCCAGCAGATTTTTTGTTTCACAGATTTTCCTGTGGATTTCTCCCCATCACTTCAGGACTTCATCCATGACCCAAAGGATCTAGTTTGTGACCACCACTTCAACCAAGACTGTGAAGCAACCAAGTCTTGTTTTGGGGCCAGTGGGTGGTGAGATCTTCGCTCTCTTGTCCTTTCTCTCTCTCTCTTTCTTTTCCCTTGTGCATGTTCTTGGGTGATGTTGCACTTCCATATTGCAATGCTTTCATGTTATATTACTAGTAGGAAAGACGGGTGCTGATGTCTTTACAAACAACTCAATGGGTGAGGAAAAATGGGTCTTAATGTCTTTTAAATGGGTCTTAATGTCTCAATCAACCTCAAGCCACACAAGTGTTTACAGAAACCAGGTAGTTCAACTACAGTTTGAACTCCTGAGCTTTAGGGCAATAGCCAAATGGGTCTGCACTAAGTCTATTGCAGGACCCAGACAGATTAGATTTCTCAACTTCGGAGGAAAATGGCATGGTAATATAAGGGAAGAATATGTGGTAGGCAGTTTGGGAAGGCTGCACCTTCCTAGTACCTCGGGGGAAAGGAAATACCAATGGGGAAACGAAGAGGGCAGCATGCAGCCAGGAGTTTAGGATCGAAGGAGACTGCATCCTCCAAAACCTTGAGAAACCCCATGAGTGAATGACCCAGTGGACTCTCCTTTTATTCAAATGAAGTTGCAGCACTCCTCTGTCTCTTCCATGGACACTGGCTTTTCATAGCATGATTTTCTGCACATAACTATAGGCAATAATAACCAAAATGTCTACATACCTGCTTTTCTTTGCAACCAAATTGTTCCATAATAAACCACAATATTTATGAACACCATTCATTCCGTGTTGCTCACTAATCTGCCACTAAAAGAATCTGGGTTACCCTTATGTTCTTCAGGAGCTTACCCAAAATGTTTTTTTGTTGAATTACACCACATGGAAGAGTTAGATCTGTCCAGCATTTGGTGCAAAAATGTGAACATTTTAGAGCCAGCTCTTCATGACTAACTGGCATTTCCTTCTTTGAGTAAATTTTGAAATTTAAATTCAATTCTTAAATATATGTGGGTTTTTTCTTCTTTTTTTGTTGCTCAAGGTGCTGTTTCTGAGAAAAGGCAAAATAAAGTCACAAAAACCTGTGGCAAATTATTTATGGATACCCCCGTTCCTATACTGATTCATGTATTTACAAGAAATCCTTTAAACACGTTGACCAAATGCAAATGCTAGTAATTAGATCCAGTGTCCCTAAGTATTCCCATTATTGTTTCATATGAAGACATTTTTCTTAACTTCCCTTACTCAAAAAAGCTGTTATTCCTGGCACAGTATGGTTACCCTATTCTTCTGTAACAGTAACTGCATTTCAGTGGTGGGTGAAGAATGATTTTTATATGTACAGTCTAAGTAAAACTCTTTGGGATCTGTCATGATGAAAGGTGCTCTGTGTATAGCACTATTATTAACTTACTGTATTTCATCAGGTTATTCTATTTCACATCATACCACTCTACTGAAAAAGCCTTGACAAAAATAACGGCTGTGCAATGTCATCAATTGAGAAAACAGACTCCTTCAAGAGGCAATGTAGCATGGAGGTAGCAGGCATCCCCAGCAGTTGAGGCTGCCATTGCTGGAGTGTGCAGAGATGCCTGTGGTTTCAATGTGTTTTAGGTGTAAGACATGGTATTCTTATTGTGAATTGAGGTGCAGAATATGAACAGAATTAGATTCTGAAGAATGATTAGAACATCAGCTTTTGAAGTAACACCTCTTCAGAACTACTGAAAACAAATATTTTATCAGTTAATCAGATGGATGTAATTTGACAAATTATGCAATGGTTTGTTAAGCATTTTAGCAGCCCTAATAAAAACATCTGAGTTCTAAAATAGAAAGCTTCCATTAAATTATGAATTATTTAAAGAGATAAAGTAAAACTTTTGATGCTTCCATTTATGATATTTCCATTTATTTTACTGGAAAGTTAGCGCTTATTTCCTTTAATAATCCTTTTTTTTTCCCCTAGCTAGCTCTTTGTAATAACATAAATGGTACTATTGTATGTACTATTACTATTGCAGCTAAAGAGGAAATACAACAAAGATCAAACTTAAAATCTGATGATTTTCGACTTGTGACTGTAACTCCTGAAATCCTTATCACATTCAACCAACTCATGCCTCCTAGATGTATTCTAGAACAGCTCATTTTAATAAAAACTAGACTCAGAACAACATCCCTAAATACTCCCATTAGTAAATTCTGAAGAAAAAAAAATCACATCAATACTTTATTACTTGTTTTGCAAACCTTTATAAAAACAAAAAAAAGTACTACTGTGATTAATTTATTGTATTCCCAAAGACTCATAAATCTACAGGCATTCTCTGACAATATAACAACAAGTTTTGTTTTGAAGGTTGTAGCTAATACTCTAGCTAACAAACTTGCCTTTCCTTAAGGCTGAATAGAAGATTTGTTCCAAGCCTGGAGCAAGAGGCAGAGCATTGTGCACTGCCACCAGCAAAGACCAGGGCTGTGCTCCAATTTTGGGAACCACTGTTTGCTTTGGCCGCCTCAGTGAGGTGAGAAGGCAGTGATTACACCAGGTCTCTGCCCTTTAAAGTTTGTGTTTCAAGGGAGACCAGCCAGCACAGCATGCTTTGCACTTCCACACTTCCAAGCTATCAGATAGCCCTAAATTAATTTCCTTATTTTAATTGAAAAGAAAACAGAAACTGTCAAAGATGGATCAGATTCTCTGACGAACAATACTGTTCTTAGAACAGGAGAGGTAAAAATGAACAGAGGTAATTCTTCTCTTCAGCTTCCTGATTCTTCCCTATCCCTGAAAGCGGTCTTTCCTTAAAACAGTCTGAACATTGCTCAAAATTAGACTAGACTGAAATAGATCTTTGTAGGCTGCATTCTGGTGAAAGAACTAACTAGTAAATGCACCATGGCCATAACTTCTGCAGCCATGGGCTCAGTGGCCCTTCATCACCTGCACAGGAATAGGTGGTATCCAGGTTACAATTAACTTTGCAGTATGCTAAGGAATAGTTTGCCCTTCATTCACAGCACTTTTCTGAATGCATAATGATACAGTGTCAATACAGAAATAAAAACCTATGTCAAAGTAGATAGTATAAGTTAAAGTTAGGACTAAGGTTTCTCATTTCAGAGAGAGAGGCAGCTATACTAGAATATTTTTACCACACTTCTAGTAAAATCTCATAGGGTACTATTCTCAGCCCCCTGTGGCTGTAAGCACAATGGGTGGACTGAGCATTCGCCCTGCATATGCTGCTTGGCTTTAAGTCAGACTTCTTAACAGTATCTCTGCCATTTTCCCCAGGCCAATTTCCTTTGTTGGGTTTTCTTTTATTTTCCTTTTTTTTTCTTTTCTTTTTAACAGGAAAAAATATATGTCACAGAAGAACCACATGAAAAACAGTCTTAAAATTCTGGCATATCCTTCATCTCAATGGAAATGCCCCCAGTGTTTCATCTTAATGAAATTGTTGTAGAGTTGCATAAAAATGTAACTTCTTAATAGTAAATGCAAGCAAAACCAGAAAAAAATATACTTACCTCCCTAGAGAGAAGTATATTAAAATCCCTTGCATCACTTTGCTAGAATTGACTGATGAAAAAGAAGGATATCAGCCATGTAAAATATCAAGGATGAAGATGAGGAGGTTTCAGCAGTAGGGAGAAGGAAGTGCTGGCAGAGGTTGCTGAACAGCTGCCCTCCCAAAGACCTTGTACAGAATAAAAACCTGTGGATTTAAGGTATCTGTCCATTCAAGCCCAGTGAAGGATAAATCATGTATGATACAATTCAGCAGCCTTAACTCTAACCCAAAAATTTGGGTTAAGCTAACACAAAATAAGCTTTTGCAAATTGCACTGACTGTTGGGATCATCTTGGCAAAAATTTGGGTTCTACTACATTGCAGAGCTGCTATAAAAATTAACAGACATTTTGCCTTCAAATCAAATGAATCCACAAGTAATTGACAGTAAATATAACTGGTTGGCAAAGAGAGTGCACAATTGCAATAAAAAGCAAATAAATTCCACATATTTCATATATATTCCATATAAAGAGCCTCTCTCAGACCTTGAACATACTCTTGGCTTAAGGCTTTCATACTCCACCTACTTCCTACAACACTCTAATCTTCCATTAATGGTCAAAAAGTTAATTTTTTGTTTATGAGAGTTACATGGTTTTTATAGGTCAAGCACAAGGCCTTAGGAAAAATGCTGGGATGGAAAGGAGGGGGAAGCACTTTGAATGTTGATGAAGAATTAATTTAGAACTCAGTTCTTCCAGGCTTTTAATGATATTTTCTTTCTGGAAAGACATTAGAGGTATTTAATTCATGTGACCTCTATGCCATTAAGGACAATGCTTTGATTTTTTTTTCTTTACTATGCTTTCTGTTTTATCTTTTTTATTTGTTTATTTTAGAGGCCTTTGTTAGTTATCAGATGTGATGCTTAAACTCTGCTGTAATTACTGGCTTTCCTTCTTTCTCACATTTAGTTTATTAATGTTGTTACTTAGAGCAGATTGTTTAAATATTTTGAGAACTCTTCAGGGATTGATAAAGGGCAATTAATATCAACTGTTGATATTGTCTTTTCTTTTTCCCGTGCTCCCTAGATCTTATCTTCAATTTAGATTAAAGGGATGGGAGAAGGAAAGGAATTCTAGTAATTTGGGCCAGGATTTAGAATCTAAATGTCTCCAAAGTTGTGCTCAGCTGTTTTGGCTTAGCCTTCTGCAATGACAGGGACCATCTGAGGACTTTGGATTTGGATCCAGGTTTGGATTCCTTGGAAATGAACCTCAAACACAGAGGCAAAGATAAACACACAAACACACACACAAGTGTTCAGGCTAAACAGGGCCCACCTCTAACTGCATATTTATAAAATTATTCTGGTATCATAACAAGGTTTATAATAGAATAATCATACATAAAGATAGAGGGCCAGAGAAAAATTCTGAAACCCCTAAGTCAGAAACTGAAACATTATTGCTAGACACCCTTCCATCTAGTATTTGCCAGTCTGGCACATAAATCCAGGATATTAATTCCTTGCATATTATGAATGAAGTAAAATATTTTTTAGAAAGCACTGAAATTTAAAATGCTAAAATTTTCTGTGTGTCTAATGAGATACAAAATGGGCCCAAATGTTGGCTCAGCAGTGAAAAGGAGGGCACCAGATCCACTGCACATATCATGCATACAAGCCTCAGTGAGATAGAAGGAGTCCCAAACCACAGGAGGACATGCTTTGCAGTAGCTTGAAGTATTTTCCCACAAAGAACTGTGGGTAAAACTGAGAAAGCTGACAGGAGGCAGAGAAACCTCTCTGATCCTGTAAGCCTGGGAGGCTAGCAAGATGCACCTGGTATTGACTAGTGGACAGTTATTGACTATCTACAAAATGACAGCTAGATATACAAACTGGAAATACTTAATAGAGAAAAAAGAAATTCCTAGATAATCCAATCATACCAGCCATAATTAACCTTTGTGGTTTTAGCCAGCTTTGCATTTCTCTCTGCTTTTAAGTTTTTCATATTTTACGTTTTCTGTACTTCCAAACTACTTTGTCCTTCCATATTTGCAGGGCAGAATAAAATGCAAATCAGACTCTGAATCTCATGGATGATTTTTGAGCTACTGCTGGATTATATTCTGTAGCAGGTGGAAGGGCTGGAGTACAGGGTGATATGCAGATCAGTTCCCTGCATCAAGGCAGACTTCACACAGCTCTGGACTTTGCCAGTGATTAGGGGTTCTACATTCCTCCCAAAAACCCAGATGTATATTCTCATAACCAAAGATTTTCTATCAGCCCTCATCTTCCTCTCCTCTTCCTATCTTTCACCTCCTCAGTTTAGCATCTCTTTTTTTCTCTGATCTGCCTGTCTGTTGTTCTGCCACAAAAAACTGTTCCATCTATGGTCTGTTCATCTATGGTCTGTGCCTCCTGCCTGTGGGCAGGTTTGGACCTTGAGACATGCTAGGTAGCTGGCTATTGTTAACTCCTCCATAAAAGAAAAACTAATTAGCATGGAGTAGGAACCCACAGATTGCTAGTAAGAACAATGTCATTGGCATATGAAAACTGAAGGACAGAAGCAGAGAAAAAAGGTTAAACAGGCTGGGTCTGCATGACTCCTAGGAAAATTAAATTGTGGATTCAGACTGTTTGGATTAGGGCTGGCCTTGTTAGCATTTGTGCTCTGTCTGGTTTCATCTGGCTTAACTCTGGGTAGCTAGCCAGGTACCTTAATCAGGAATGTATTCATTGTTAGCTCCCTCTTGAGAGAGAAGGGGATGCCTCCCGTTCAGCTCAACCCTAACACTCTCTGAAAAAGCCTGTTTCTTAACAGATTACTAAGACAGCCTAGTGCAAATATGATCCTAATTTCAGTCCCTCAAACTGAGAGAATTAGATCTTTGCATTCAGTTGTGCCTCACAAATTTTAACTCTGAATGCATAAGACTGAGGAAGAATGAGAATGCAGACAGACCTGCAGGCAAGAAAGTGGTGCAGCTGAATCCTGTGTGACACTTCTATTCAGCCAGTAGCACGGCGCATGTCATTGCATCATCTGGCACCCTGCATTTGCTTTTTGGGACATACGGCAACCAGAGAAGCCACAGTGCTGCTCAGCGCTGAAGGCAAAGAAACGTGACGGTCTTTGTTTCTTACATCCCCAGAGACTCAGTCAGCAAGAAACAAATGTTGAGAGGTCTGAAATAAACCCACAAAAATCAGTCAAATAATGGAACCAGGTCTCCTACTCTCCAAGGAATATACACAAACAATGATATTTTCTGCAATTTAGGAGTTTACAACCGAATGGGTTGAGAAAATCTGGATGGGAAGAGTCCCACAGGTTGGGTTAGTTCTATCTGTGGATCAGCATTTTGTGGTCAAAACTCACCACCTGGACAGAAAGAAAAATCCAGACCATGCCTCAGCTAAAGAAAAAACATGAACTCGTTTGGCTATTTTTCTGTATCAGGGCTGATTTCAAATTTCTGATACCTCTGACCATGTGAAACTGCAGTCAGAACAGTGAGTATACAAAAGTATTTTGACATCCAAGATATTAAGAGACAATGATCAGCTTCTGTTCTCAAGAATATGTAGAGCAGAGCTACACCCTTTCATGAAACTTGTGTTAGGCTGCTATAAAAGTACTTTTTGTAAAAATAAATTAATTTTCTATTATTGATAATCAAGATTATTCAGTGTTTACCTAAGGTTAAAAGTAAAGTGCCACACATTTAAAATCACACTTATTTTGTAAAAAATCCTCATTTTCTCTTTCTCAGTCAGTTATTTTATTTTACTAATTAATAAAGGCCCAAGTCTGAGTAGACAATAAATGTCCCTGAGCACAGGGATTTGCTGTCAATTGAAGTGCAAGAGTTGAAGAATTCAGCACTTTCTATGCAAGTCATCAAAATAATAGGCTAAGAGAAGAACTGACTTCAGAAGGGAGCATGGGACAACACCCAGTGCAAGAACACGCTCAGAACAGGACTACCTGCAACATCAGCTCAGGCTGTTTAGTGCCTTGCTCACATGAGCTGAATGGGGGCCCCACATCCCTTTTGGGCAACCTGTTCTAGTGCCTGCCTGATCCCACTTGGAAAATATTTTCCTTAGCATCTTGAAGGGGTGATTCCCAGAGTAACAGCAGGTACCCAATTTTCTTGAACTGATTAAAAGTATGAATGTTTGCATTACAAAAAACATTTCCTGGAAGAGATAAAAAAAGTATTTTCTCTCTGGAAACTTTAAAAATCAATGTTACAGATATATAGTTCTTCCATTTGCCCCTTAAGAAAACTGTTCCTGGAAGAACAGCCCCTTCGGAAATTGTTACAGCTGGAAACCCTGGAGATGCCAGAGAAAAATGAAAATAAATGGGGCAGATAATGGACTTACTAGGATTTTTGTTTTCTTTTCATAAATCTGTCAGAGAGCTACCTATATTTTTCTGTCTTATACTCACTGGAAATAGAACAACATTGACAGAGATGTCATTGACATCTACAAATACACTCCTGCCAGTTCATTCTATTTCAATGCTGACAAAATTTCAGTGTCTCAAAAACATCAAGGAAAAAACACCCGATTACTTTAATAGGTCCTGGCTACAGAGCCCTGTAATGAGACCACTTCATTGTCAGGGTCAGTTTAAATCAATTCTGCCCTTGATCCCTGTTTTGAAAGACTGTTTACAACAACTTCTTTCCCCATTACTAAATGTAACACTGATGTAATGGCCAATTCTCTTGATAAATGCCTAGAGCTAAAGGCCAGTTATCTGAGAATTACTTGGCTGCAAATTTTTCTTCAGGAAAGGTACTGAACATGGAATGGTTGCAAAGTTTATAATATCTATAATTGCATATTATCAATATCTAACAGTTTCCTGTCACATACTCTGTAAAATTGTCTGTCCCACCAGAAGTATTCTAGCTGCCTGGGGTTGCATGGTGAAATAAAGCTGAGGAGCTCCATAGTCATGCCCCACTTGGGGATGTGTACAGAACTCCCAGCACATCAGTGACCCATCCTCCCTTCCACAAACTGCCTCAACTATAAAACCTCCCACCCTGGGAAGGCCACATCCAAGGGACATGCACATGAGGGGCACTGAGGAAGTGCCATAATCCATCAAAGACCCACAAAGCTCTCCCCAGACTCACTGCTGAGGCTTTGCAGCAGAGCATTGCACATGATGCAAAGTGATGCAACAGACTCAGAGAGATCTGCAAAAGACTGTGTCAAACTTGTTCCCCTCTGCAGGGGAGGTACCTGAGCCCTCCCATCCAACCCAAGTGTATATCAATCCACTGAACTCGATGTTTCCTGGGGGCCCTCACCATCAAGAAGTCCTCATGGAGAACATCAACGGGATACCTTTGGGATCAATAGAGTGGTGATATTTCCTACTTAATCTGTTTCTATCACTCTCTTTCTTGCCCCCACCTAGTCCTTCCTTCCTTCCTTCCTTCCTTCCTTCCTTCCTTCCTTCCTTCCTTCCTTAG
>JANPWX010021771.1:3476822-3490137 GCA_024734555.1 Trochalopteron elliotii
ACATCAGAGGTCAAGCAGCGATGAGCACGCTTGACCTCTGATGTAGATCGGAGGTCAAGCGTGCTCAAAGGGAAGGGAAGGGAAGGGAAGGGAAGGGAAGGGAAGGGAAGGTCTATTGTTGGAAGAGACAGAGGACAAATCTCATTCAGCAACATACAAAGGCAATACCAAGGTGAAAATTTTTCACAGTTTTCATGTGTCGCTGAAGTGGTGCTGTGCTTTGATAAAGTATTACATTTTCTTTATCTGTGCTGTATTAAAGGAAATTGTGTCAGGCTGAAACAGGTACAGAAGGTATAAATAATATTGAGACTGATCAGAAATAACTAGAATTTAATCCTTGTCCTGTTAGTTTCAGTTTCCCAATCTCTGACATGGCAAGAGAGTCAACAATTTAAGGATTGAAACATATCAACAGAGTGAAAAATACACAACACAGTAGAAGTGATTTACAAACCACTGCTGCTCATGTACACTATAAGACTTGTCAAATGTATACTGGATTACAAACTCAAGTCTTTAACTAAAAATTCCTACTCCTCTTGCTGTAAAGAAAAACATCACTAAACTGAGTAACAACTTTTTGAAAAAGAAATAACAAACATCTCCATTCTATCTCTATTTGAATCCAAAAGAAAGATCTAAAGTAAAAAACAGGCATGTGATGCTGTTGTACACCAAACGACACAAAGACTCCAACTTCAGAAGGCTGAAAATGACTTCTTCATTCTTGGGATGTGTCTCCCTTTTTATACTATTCTACACAGACCAATTCAATTGGTGAAACAAAGACAAACCTCTTCAATCACATTGGTCAGACCAGAGGGACATCAAGAAGAAGCCCCTCCTAGGGAAAACACGTAAACAAATTTGCCGTTACAAAAACATGTCTCTTGTTTACAGAAAATTCCCTGGGAAAGGAATTTCAGAAAACCAAAACACGTCAGGCACAAACCAGGGCTACAGGCATGTAAGATACAGGCTTCCACTAACCATTTTAATTTATGTGTGGATAACTGTGTGCATTATTCAGTCTTAGTAATAAAGAGGAATGCACATGACCAGTTTTAAATTGGTCTAATGCCAGTGCGGTGTGCAAATGAGATGGGAGCTTAGGCGGTGCTGTCTAAAAAGAGACATTTTCCCCTCAGTCCTGAGAAGGATTCTCAAGATGTAGCAACAGAAGCACTGAGGAAAAGAATGATTACCTTGGGGTCACTAGAGGAGGCTGTGTAGTATTTGAGCTCCTATTAGGTTTGTTACAGACCACATTTATTTCCCAGGTCTGAGACCTGAGTACTAAGCCCAAAGGAAATTCCACATAATTTTCTACTTTGGAGAGTTTAGTTTTACAGGGAAAGCTTTATTCCAGATTAGCTGAGGAATCCATAGGCCCTGGTGTAATGCTAGGAGCTTACTTAATATTCTAGAAATTTCTGATTGTAACTTCAAATATAATTTTTTTTAGTTTAGCTAACCACTTGTGAGTCCTTAATTTGACAAATCAATCAGAATCTAGATTTATTCTCAAAATATAAGGCCATTTTGCTTTTCAGGAACCAATCCTAGGTCTGCACAAAATCATGGCCAGTGTCTTGGAGCTACCAGCACCCTCATTCCAGCTGCATAGGGCAGCTGATGATGTGCATGGACAGCAAAATGAAAGGCACTCAACTTCATTAATTTAAACCTTCATTTTTTTGACAACAGCATGCCTATCTTCATGCACAAGTTTCTGACCTGTTTCTTCTTTGAATTTAATTTTGAGAGAATGATTACATTCTGGTATCAGACATCTGGAGTTCTCTTTAAATCTGGGTTCAGTTTTCTATTCTTAAATTTATGGATGACTAACAGAAGACTTTATCAGTAGTGAGTTTCTACTTACATATCATTGTTATATTGGCAACCCTTAGTTAGCAGACCCATGAGCAGTTTATTTTGGCATATGCTGATGAAATAAATGATTACAGTTTCCAACTGAGAGTTCCTACCCATACCTTCTCTCCCGAGTTGGCATCAATGTCCATGCAGCTGCGTGGTGAACTGATACAATTTCTCTGCAGAGTGTTTTTTGGCTGAGGCTAGACATCTTTCAGCAGTTACCGCATCTGATCCTGAGGCTGGCCACACCAACCTGAAGCACTCACAGAATTAAAAATGCTACATATGCATCTACTCTGTGTTAGAGAGTACCTACTCAGGCAACATGCTTTTGTTAGGCTTTTAATAGGAGACCAGTAATCATTGGCATCAGGTTGAATGAAGTGTATCTGCGCATTATCCAAAAAACGGTAATCACTAGCTGGTTATCTCCAATACTTTCAAAGTATTCTGAATTTTGAAAAGACTGGTAAGTGCAAATTCTTCAAGTGTTGTTAAATGTCCTCATTGCAGAAAGCACAGAGAGGTGTGTGAAACTCAAGCCCACAGGTACTACGCTGCATACAATAGGCATACAGGCAGTTTGATAAAAGTTGCCATTACTATAATAAGCAACATGGTATGCTTCAGATTTTCAGCTGTTTTTACTTCTTGCTGTTTAGATACATAGGCTTAAGAGGAAGTGGCAAAATTATTCTTAAGATTAGCTGTAAATTCTGGCCAGCCAGGAAAAAACTGAAATTTGGTTGTAGTTTTACCCTGGGAAAGGCAGAGAGACATTCTTTTAATTTAATCACTTTTTACTTGCCACTGGTACTGGTCCTGCAGGATTTGACTGAGGGTCACCAGGTCTCTATAAAAGAGCAGGGTTTGCAGTTCCCAGAGCCCTATAAAGCTGCTGTACATGAGTACAGAGTAAGCTTCTCTAAAGCTGCTACAGGTAGCATTCTTGGCACACTCTTGAAACATTCTGTAGCAGATCTACACTCATTGCAAAGGCAGGGAAAAAAGGGCTACTGCCATCTGTCCTTCAGAGCAAACATCAGCCAGAAGCAAATATGTTCAGATCCTGCTGCTGCCTGAAAAAAGAGGTTGCAGATCCCTGTCAGTGTATATGTTTATTAAATACAACTAATTAAATATTAATAAAAAGTAAAAATTTGAGGAGTCCAGGAGAAATCCAGATAGAAGAAGTGGAGGCCAAAAGTCTGCCTCGAGGCTGTGCTGGGGAAAAAACAATGGGACAGCCCCCTAGTTTAAAAAAAAAAAAAAAAAAAAAAATCTGAAAAAGAAACTAAAAAAAAAAAAAAAAAAGGTAGCAAAGCATCATAATTCTACTTGGATACTTAAATATAATTTGTACTAGGAAATGTTTGCTTTCGAAGGCAGTTTGATAAAAGATGCCATTACTGTAGTTCACTGAAATGTCTTTACCAATCATACCACTATGTGATCTCCATGGTAGAGATATCTGGTAAATTATCTGAGTTAATCCATGGAAAACATGTTAGTGCTTTTGCTTATGGAAAGATTACTCTTTTAATAAACATATTGTTGTGTTTGGGGTTTTTTCCCATCAATTTTAATATTAATCATTATTTCAAATATGTCACTGGAAAATCAGGAGCCTTTTAGGAAACTATAGGTTTTGTATCAGAGAACTTCCATGTTGTTAGCACAGTTGGATTCAGTTTGGGAAATGGTACATTTGAACCAACTTACTCTTATTTGGGTATCAATGTGCCGGCCAAGGAAGAGGAGCTCTTAGGTTTACAGAAGGATCCACACTCCCATTGAATACTTACTAGCAAGAGAGAGGAGTCAAGGAAAACACCACACAAGATTCCTGTCATTACTTGTAAATTTTTTCCAGAGTTGCCACTTCGCAAGTACAAGGATGCCTGTGTCTTCAAAGCCTGCATGCATCTGGACTCTGGACTACATCACCGCTTTCTCCAGTGCCACACTGGTGTCATTATTTGTGTGTTACTTTTAGCACCTGGGTCTCCACATACTAAATATGAGACAAGTCTACTATTATAAGTTTCTTATACAGAATTACAAGCCATGTAGCAGGCAGGTCCTGCTTCATTAACCTCTACAGCCTTTCCCTCATCCACAAGTGTGTCACCTTGTTAGAGAAGGAGATCAGGTTAACCATCCAGTGTCTAGATATGGCACTTGGGGACATGGTTGAGTGGTGAAAATGTCACTATTAGGTAAATGATTGAACTTAATGGTCTGAGAGGTATCTTCCAACCTTAATGATTCTGTGATTCTATGCAAAAGACACCATTACTCAGACACAAGTTATAAACGCACACCACCACTTAGAAATTGATGGGACAATTTCACTTAACTTTGGCTGTATAAAAGTTTTGTGTCTACTCTAGTCCCAGATGGTTGTTCTACAGTCAGTGAAACTGTACAGTTGCCTCTAGACAGCAGATATCTTACCCAGGATAAATATCAAAGTTAGATTGGTATAAAAGACCTGAATCACTATCTGAAGATGTCTCTATCTCTTCAACAACTACAAGAAAAGCCCAGGCAACAAATTAAGGCTCATTATACTGGACAGCTAAAAGTAGATCACATTACTCCCATCCGTTCTGACAGACCCTCACTCAGAACCTTCCTACAGAAATCACTGCTACTCTAACCAGAGTTGCTACTGCTCTGTGCTGCAGCTTCAGCTTAGTCTTTTGTTTTTCATTTTTACTTAGTTCTTGTTCCTGCAATGACTTTAAAGTTTCTCCAAGTTGTTTATACTAGTTATATGCAAGAGGCTGTGACTCACGTGTGCCAGAAATCCCGGCACACAGAATGTTATCAGCTTTACAATTTCCTTCAGGTGTGAACACTCCCATAATGCTTAGGCTACTGACCCTCTCAGTGTTTTACTCAGTAACAAAACTATATTTTCTGCATTATTCCTGTTGGCTCAGTGTGCATGCTGAAATCTCAGTTCCTCTCTTATGCATCATTATATTTGTGACCTTCTCTAAGGACATAGAACTTTTTCTCCTGTATTATCAGCTACATTGAGCTAAACTGATGTCTGACTTGTGCTAAAAGTTATCCAGAATCCTAGAAATCTTCTGGTGTTTCCAAGGCACCAGGTTTTTCAGATGATGAATATATATTCAGCTAATCTAAACTTCTAGGTAAGTGATCAAATATTTTATGGATCGAGCAGAGTCTCTTCTATTGTAATACTTGAAACGCTTACTGGCTCTTTTTTTGCATCAGGATTTTCAGTAGATTCATATTTTTTCAGTTTTTCTTGTACCTGTTCCAGTTCCATTGTTCAGGTTACTTCTCATGCTACAAAACATGCTTGTGTTGTGTGTGTGTTTGTATCTGTGCTTCAATAAAGACTGAGGATAATTTAACACCTTTTCTCATGTTTTCTACCCCTGTGGGCTTTGTGCTGAGAAGAAATTTTTCTAGGTTTCCCAACTCCACTCAGAGAACTCTGTTCTACCATGATAACCTAAATATCTAAAAAATGGTGTTTTGTTTCTCTGTCACCAGGGGAGTATATTCTCCAAGACCAAGATCAGCCCCAAAACCCCTATTTCTCCACTTCAAGCCAACAGTCAATGGAGAAGGAGGCTTGGGCAGGGGAAACCAAGAGAAAAAGATAATTTCTTCAAAATCATTCTTTGGAAAAGCCTGTAGATTTTCACAGAGTCTAGAAAGATTGCCCTCACTAAGCTAAAACTTTATGTGAATACACTCTGAAGCATTTGTGAAGTCCCTGACTTCAAAAGAAAAAAGAAGTTTTTCTTTCCTTCAAAAAGCTGTCAGATAGGTTTCAAAGACACATAACCTTTACATCTCTTCATGTTGTGTGTGCTTTTCTTTGTCAAATAACCCTGCAGACAGCCTGGGTACCCTTCCCTAAGTAGGTAACAGACTGATACCTCCTTCTGACAAGCATGCAGTCTGCTGGTCCCTGAGGAAAGCCCCAAGCCTTTGTGGTTTTGATTGCCTGACACTTTAGGAGATGGGAGAGGAAATGAGATTGTTCCTGTACTGTACACTGGTCAATGTTCTTAATATCCAGCAGGGAAAGAAAGTGAACAAGCTTGGTCTTGGATCCTCAGCCTAACCCAGAATACAGTTTCAATTACTCTTTGCATGTTTTTTTAAGATTATATAACTTCTATTACATATTAAAATTAAACACTAAAAATAACCTGATTGTATGCTTGCCTACAAATGGAATGGGTGTTGACTGCATATTGTTGTGGATTTAGTAAGAATGAGGGTAAAACCTCAGGATATTTGTTCTGTTTCCAAAGCTAAGAAAAAAATAAAGTTTACCAATTTTAATGAATGTTCCCTCAGATTCTATTATATAGCCAAATTAAAAAATAATTTTATTTCTTTTAAAAACTTAACATCCCCACATCACTATGTGATTGAAGTATATTTCAAGATTCCTGCTGCATGTAGAGTTTGGGGAAAGTGAAAATATTGCTGCCCTAAGAATTGAAAAAAAATCCCCAAAATTGGAGAACTGTAACCTTTAACAACTTAATCTTTACTCCAGCCCTGTAAAGATGGAATGACCATTGATAAACATGTTCATTTCAGAAACAGATTTCACACTGGTCTGAGAATAAGATGTCAGCTGGTGCCCTCATGTGGATAAGTGTGCCATTATATATAATAGAAAATGAAACTTTTAGTCAAAACAAAGCCATAGAAACTTTAACATCTCAGATCTGCACATAGAATTTGGATGGCTTAAGAGTCTTTCATTATCCACTTGCAGTATAGGCAATGTCATTTACTAAGTTGTAAGCAGAATTTGCTACCTGGATGCCAGTATACAGCATTAACTCTTAAAGTAAATTTTAAGTAAGAAACTGAACTCATTCTTATCTGCAGAACCACAATCTCTCTCCCTCAGAAAGCCCCTATGGATTCATACCAAAATGTAAAAGTATCAAGTGACTGGCTTTCAGAACTAATTACAGAACCTCTTTCCAGGGTTTGGAAAAATTTCAGCAGAATATAATATTTTTGAAGAAATGCCTTTCCTATTTACAAAGGAAGCATTCCAGTTGTCAGCCATCATAGAGTAGTTGAATATGACCAGGGCATATAGGCTGGTGGAAATAATTCCTTTCTGATCACCCTCATTGGAAGATATTATTAGTCAAGATCTAGGCGTGGTGTCCTGGAAGTGTGCAAAACAGGTGAGTGAAAAGCATAGAACCCTTCCATTAGGAATATTAATTCAGTTTTATACAGGGACTGTGTGCTGATGAACATCTGCAGACTGTCAGCAGGGATCCTGTGGATGGCAAGCAGGCAGGTATGAGAGCAGACAGGATGCAAGCTGCAGCCCACCCCCTGCTAGGGCCAGAGCAGGTATTCTTTTACTGTTTACTGTAAAACTGTTCCTTTGGAGTGCTTATAAAAGTGCATGCATTTTTAAGTCTATTATTTGAAAATATTAAACTCTAAGTGTAGAATTAATCAAGTTGTGCAGCATTCTACAGAACCAGCTATATATTATTTACATGTTAAATGTAAGGAAAAGATTGAAGGCAAACCTTTTACAATACCTCACAGATACCAAAAGAATCACCCTGTCATATAGCCAGAATCTAAACTTAAGATAGACTGCCATTTGCAGAATATTGTCACAATGGCGCTGTGTGTGCCCCCAGTGGCAGCTGAAGACACTGACTTCCAATAAAGATAATAAACTGAAACACTAATCTGAAATAATACTAAGTAAAAACTTCAGCAGAACTTCCCCTTTCAAGCTGAGTAAAGCAGCTGCAGTGATTATAAAGAATGGAAAGGCAAGGTAACTGCAATCTGTAATTTGACGTTACAAGTTATGAACTGGAAGAAGTCTTCATTTTCATCTGTCACCCACAGATCTAAGCAGTTCCTGGTGAATTCCATTCGCTTCAGGAAAACTGATATTGTGAAATGCTTCTTACTTTGTACAGTTTCAAATTCTTACACATTATGATAATTAGAGTGCCAACAATGTAATCTGGGAATGTAAACCAACAACGTATTATTTATCTGCCAGCCTTTCATGTCTCCCTGTTCTTGGTGCTTTACAAAAGAAGGACATACAAAACCCACTGAAAAACTACAAATAAGAGCTATTTTATCTTTCTAAACATTATTTTAGATATCTAATTTACCAGTATTCCAAATTCCTTGTCCTATAACCACTTTGTTAAAGAAATTCAAGACGTTTGCAGGAAGCAATGCATTTTTGACAATACAATTCTTTTTTTTCCAAGACGAATAACACATTTAATATATTAAATATTTAAATAATCCAGATCAAGTATTATCCAGGCAGTTCAGTACAAGGTGCTTTCAAATACATGGTTCTTTGGGTTAAGTTGCACTTTCCTTTGGCATTGAAGTTTGCAGAAACAGTTTTTAGCCTAGCATCAACCCGGAATGCCCTAATGCTCTTTCCCATCATTCTTCAGAGCATATGTTGTACAACTCAATAATCATAAAAATCTCCATAACTGGCTTTATTTGAATGATGATGGTGTGCATTGTAGTTTAATACCACCTTGACCTGCCTTTCTGGGCAAAGGACAGTATAAAAATAAAAGAAGTAATCTCTCAAAGAATACTGTAGCTGCCAGCAGAAAAATACCTTATACAAACCTGAAAATTAGTGCATTTTTTAAATCTCACTGAAGAAGTTACACATTACTTACTGCTGTTGCTCAATAAAAATAAATTCTTGTAGAAAAGACTTGCCCATAAATGAGACAGTTGAACAGAAAGACTTGTGTGCCTATGAATTATAGTTCCGGACTGCTTATACTCTGCCTTAAAGCTGTGTATTCTTTCTCTGTACTTGTGCAATGCAATTATATTAGAAAGCCCTCTTAAAACTGGGTGATCTATTGGTTTAGGGAGCTAAAGATTAGTTCCAGATGTAGTCATGCTCTTCTAGCCCTTCAAAAAGTAACTACTGCACCATCTGTTTTGTAATAGAAAATTTCAAAGAGTGCCAAGGGGAATGTTAAATACATTGGTCAAACGGCCACATATACCTCACACACAGGAATCCTAAAGGTCACAGTGCCTCAGACAGATTCATATTTTCAAGTTTTTCTCTCCATTGTTCCACTACGGAAACTCAAGGAGCAGCCCTCCTTCCCTCCAAAATGCGAAGATGTTTTCCAGATTATGACCAGTGTTGACATGCATGAGGACAAATTCAGACTTGAGTTCAGTGGCAGTAGTGGAAATCACAGTGACATGTCTCTTATACCTGCCTGACTTCTGGATCCTTGTAGATTATTCCAAATGGCTTGAGGGTTTTCTTTTTTTTTTTTTTTTTTTTTTTTTTCCCCTCTTTTTTTTTTTTTTGGGGGGGGGGTTGGTGTTTTTATTTATTTATGAGCGGTTGGGGTGTTTGTTTTTCTCTTTTTTACCCTTGGTGTTGTTTTTTTGGTGGTTTTGTTTTGTTTTGTTTTGTTTTGTTTTGTTTTGTTTTGTTTTTTGGGTGTTTTTTGTTTGTTTGTTTGCTTGTTTTTGTTTGTTTTTTTCTTTTTTGCCCCTCCCGAATGAGCTCAGTAGCAAAAATTTAATGCTAAAATGACTTCAGAATTGGCTGGTTGCCCAAGGAATATGAAGGGTGTGTGAGGGTTATTCCATGTCATGAGTTATAATTTCCATTTTCCATAGTTATTTCAGGAAGCCTGAAGTAAAGGAATTTTCTCTGTTCTTCTACACAAAGTCTTATGCATCAACATCACAAAAAAAAAAAAAAAGAACAATCAGGTCTGCCATCAACATGGCCTAAATTCTTCACAGTAACAAAACTGGAGTAAAAAACATTTTCTGAAGATTTCCAAAGTATAAATCTGAACTTCTGAGCAGCAACTCATGATTTATACCAAACAGTCCTGAGAAAATGTCTAAAATGAAAACAAAAGGAAACAGAAAATCTGCTAGAAATCAGACAATCACAATCTTGTACAGTCTTAGAGAGCCTTTATTTTCTGCAGCAACATTAGGTAAATCATTGGTAAAAAGAATTAAAGATTAACAACATGTCTCCAGTTCATTCCTCTTTGGTTTTCCCAGTCATATTTTATACCAATTCTTGTAGTAAGTTGTTACAAAATTAGCTTAGGACTAGCAAACAGACTAGTGTACCCATTTAAGTATTGCTGACTTTGCTGTGGTTCTCTCTACTCAACATCACATGCAGAACCAGTGCTTTAGACTGTAAGCATAGTGTCTGGGCATACTCCAGCTACATCTAAATGTTCTAAGTTTGTTGATTACAATTAAGAAATAAATTAGTAGGAAAAACATCCCCATCTATGATTCCTTAGAACTGAGCTTCTTAAGGCTGCTATTTGGGTAATGTAAGGAAATCCCACACATTCAGGAAAATTTTGCACTTTTTCAGTATTAAACATTATTAAAACAATGAAAAGTTGGAAAGTGGAATAGGAAATACCTGTTTAGGAGGACTTCACAACATAACTTTCTCGAAATTGAAGATATCTGAAAGAAATACATTCTGAAAATGTACATATACTATATTCTGGCCAATGTACATGTTGGTGTAGGAGAATACATACACACCTTTCTGCTACAGCAAAGCCCCCATTGCTTATGACAAGATTTAATTGAAAATAATAGGCTCAATAAGTAACAGAACTAGATGTTATACATCGCAGATATCCATATTCCAGCCCAAAAGTTTCAAGAAAAAAATGGTGCCTGAAAGAAGCATACAGAACAGGAAATATTTTAAGGGAACATCATATAGAGCTAGTCCATATAATTACAGGTAATTTTGAATCCTGGTTTTTACAGAGCTAACAGATCTCCTTCAGAGCAATAAAATTATCTCTTATTTAATCTTACATAGGTATCCATACTCTCCTCCAAAAAACACCAAAGAAGCCAACGAACCACACAATCCAACAAAATCAATCTGAATAAAACTCATTCTTGCAAACCAAGCAGTGTAGTTCTCCCACCTCTTGCTGAGGCTGATGTTCCTGGAATGTAAGACTTCCAGAATAAAGAGGTATTTAGGGAGAAATTAGTTTTAGCCACTAATACTACACCTCATCTTAATTCCTGGTTTTGATTAAGAACTTTTAGCTACTTCTTAGCTGTTCTAGAACATAGTTAATAGATCATAAGAGTCACAAATCATACTCTATTCTTCTGCTTTCTAGGCATAATCTGCCTTTAACTAAATCACACAATGCAGAGCTGAAGAGTGATCCATCCTTTGAAAAATATTCAAGAACTGGTATAGGTGAGTTATTTCTTGGAGCTCAAAGAAAGAAAATCCAGAAATTTGCTGCCAGTAACCTCTCTCTCCTTATTCCATAGTTGTCTTAACCCCTGATGTACAGACAAATCCTTCAAAGCTCAGTGTTTTCTGGGCTGAGAGGCTAATTTTCTCCAGCTGAGGCCAGTAGTCCCCCATTTCACTCTAAGAACACCTATGGTACACCTTTTGCATGGGAAAAATGTGCCAGCCACTTGCTAGCTACTGGCTGGGTCATACACACCATATCAAAAGTGATCTATTCCATTTAAGATGTATAGATCCAAAATTACGCAGCCCAGAATAAAAAGAAAGGAATTATTCACTTGACACATGCTGTGTTTAGGAGAGCTCAATTTGTAACACTAGTTAATCATTCACAAAAAGAACACAGTTTTAAAAAGTAACTTATTTGTTCCTCACAGCAGAGGATTAAGACACAATGTACTGGATAACTGGTGCAATACAACAATACAATTGCTCTGCAGAAATGACTGTATTTCTATCATACACTTTTTGGAAAACGTAATCACTTTAACTTTCATTGTGTTTGAAACTCAGAGGCAAGAATTATTATGCAGAAAGGTCTGTTTCCTTTCTCGGCCATCTTTTCTTTAGTTCTTTGAGTTTTGGTGGGTTTGTTTGTTTGTTTTGGTTTGTTTTTTTTGTTGTTTGCTTGGGGGTTTTTGTGTGTTTTTGTTTTGTTGTTTGGGGTTTTTTGTTTGTTTGTTTGTTTTTTAACTGACAGTATTGCATCCAGCAAGGTTTGAAGGATTGGTGTTCTTATGCAGACAAGGGCAACAGAGCTGGTGATAGGTGTGGAGAACAAGTCCTGTGAGGAACAGCTGAGGGAGCTGGAATTGTTTAGCCTGGAGAAAAGGAGGCTCAGGGGTGACCTTATCACTCCCTAAAAATGCCTGAAAGGAGGTTGTGGTCAGGTGGGGGTCAGTGTCTTCTCCCAAGTAACAAGCAACAGGACAAGAGCAAATGGCCTCAAGCTGTACCAGGCGAGGTTTAGTTTGGGATATGAGGAACAATTGTGTCATTGAAAGGTTGATCAGGCATTGGAACAGGCTGCTTAGGAAAGTGGTGGAATCACGGGCCCTGGAAGGGTTCAAAAAACCTGTGGATGTGGCACCCAGGGATACAGTCTAGTGGTGAAGAGTGGTGCTGGGGTAACAATTGAACTCAATGATCTCAGAGGTCTTTTCCAACCTTAACAATTTAATGTCCACCAGCCCAAATCACAATTAGTGACCATAAACTCAAAGACACTCATGATAAGAGAAATCGGTGTGCACGTCTTTACAAATGACTAGATAACTTGAAAGAACAAGTCAGGTTCTGGAAGAATGGGTGTGGGGCTACATGTTGGAGGGGAGATATGTAGTATGTGGCTCCGAAAGGTTTTATCTTCCTAGTACCTCACCCAATGGGAAAAGTAGGAGGTCGTTTAGAATAAATGGAGGCTGTGTCTGCTAAAAATTGTAGAGACCCTAAATGGGTATGCCCCTATGAGATCTCTCTAGTTTTGAGTAAAGCTGATTTTTGCAAACCGTCTCGTCTGTGGACACTGGCCTTCGGCAACATGATTCTCTGCACACTGGTAACGACTGTGGACTTGCCTCTAGTTTGTTTGCCTGGAGGAGCCCCTCCATTACTGTTGTGAGGTTATGAGTGTCACCAGACAAACACTACAGAAATAACCCTTGCCACCCACCAGGAAGAGTCTTGGCGCACAGTTACGTCGTGTGGAGCAACTGCCGTGGGTGTCTTGGCAGCATTTTCTTCACTTCGTGTCACTCCCCCCTACCGGGTGAGAGCCAGCGCTCTCCCATCCTGCTGTCCTTCCATGCTCAGTTACTGCAGGAAGAGGGGAAACAGGCCCTAACCCTAAAATCCTGTGTCAGCATTGAAACAGATCCGTGGCTTTTACACGCCAACTATACCTGTCCTGTGCATTTAGCAGATGTTTAACACGGGAAAGGCTGTGGATGCGTAATGTTTCCGAACATCTGAAACGCCGGTATGCGCGGGGCTCCGAGCGCCCCTGAATATCCGCTTCCGAGAGCGGACGCGGGCCCGCGGCCCGGCCAGGCCGCAAGGGGCCGG
>JANPWX010021771.1:3490537-3530632 GCA_024734555.1 Trochalopteron elliotii
CGGGGGGCGCGGATCCGCGGTCACTCAGCGCCCCCCGCCTTCTCCGCCTTTCCCCCGCTGTCCTGACAGCCGGGGCAGGAGAGACGCGGCAGAGCCGATCGGCACCGAGCAAAAAGCCTGGGAAAGCATTTCTTGGCGCTCTGGTTCCGGTTGTGTGCTGGTGTTTTGGGAGCGGTGTTCTGGGCAGGCCCCGCGCCCCTGAGCGCTGTTTGTTCCCTGGGCAGGTCTCGGTGCTGTATTTCGCCAGGAGCGCGGAGCTGGCGGGGCTGCGCTGCGAGACCCTCTCGGTGCCACGGGAGATCACCTCTCTGCAGCTCTGGGAGGAGATCGTCAAGGTCCACCCCAGGTATGCAGCAGGTTACCCTTGAGGTGCACAAAAAAACGTGATTGGATTTTTTTTTATACAAATTCGGTGTTTAGAATTGAGCTGGAACACATAGCGGTACTTCCACAGCACAAAACCAGTGGTGTTACCTTCTTTTGGTAAACCGCACCAAGTGTTTTGTGTTTTCTGCAGCTGAAGTGTTGTAGCTTTATGTAGACACAAGGTACAGGACATGCACCTCCTGAGAGGTACACGTGGCCCATTGTCCAGGACGCCTGTGGTGTGGCGACCTGAAAACTACCATGTTGTTAGTTCATGGAGGAGGTGAGATGTTGCAAGGAGCGATCAAGAACAACCAGGACAATAAATAAGAAATAAATTATAATATGCAGGTGTTTCCAATTGTTTAGGTTAGACATTAGGAAATTCCCCAATGAAAGGATGCTTAGACATTGGAAAGGGCTGCCTAGGGAGGTGGTGGAGTCCGTGTCCTTGAAGATTTTTAAGGAAAGACTGGACTTCGTGCCATAGTCTAGTTGACATGGTGATGTTCAGTCATAGGTTGAACTTGATGATCTCAGAGTGCTTTTCAAACTTAATTGATTGTGTGATTAACTGTATTGTAAACCAGTGGTCTGAGCCTATGGCACACTCTGCAAGGCAGGTCAGGAAGGGAGCTGAAGCCCCCACAGGTTTTCAGCCACTCAGCCCTGACACAGCAAATATGTTCAGCCACTTCAGTGCTCTGAAAAGACTCACACCACTGCTGGTTGCATTTCATAAGGAGTCTGGTCCTGGGGATGCACTGTGTGTGCTGTAAGGGCCTCTGCAGCATTGGTGCTCTTGGGCAGGCCTTGGGCAGGGGACAGAAACATCCCCTCTGTTTAAAGCTGAGGGAAGGTGTTCAGTTCTGTCAAGAATGAGTCTGTTGGACAAAGGTGCAATATCACTTTGGAGGGATGAAAGGCGGTTTAGTAAACCTAAGGTGTAAGAGAGGTTGTGGTCCTCAGCATTAGTGCTCTGGAATTTCCCTAACTTTGGACTTAGGCATCCAAGTCTTCCTTGAGGCACAACCTTTCTTCAGTAAAATACTCTCAAACACTATGAAAAAAATGAACTATTTAACATTGGTATCTGTTTCCAAGTGAGACACTCTTCACAAAGCACTGAACCAGGGACCTTTTCCTCACAGAGAGTTGAAATAAAATGTGTTTGGGTGCAAGAGACAGTAGGGAATGTGTATATTTTACTTTGCAGCCTTTTCGTCTTTGTCAGAAGCAGCAGCAGCACCGTTGGTCATTTTGCCATAATTTGTCAACTTTGTCCTTTTATGAATGATGACTTGGGGCAGTACAGTTTGCATTTGCAGTTACTTCACAACGGCCTTCTTGAAAAATGTTTCTGTTCCTAGCTTCTCTGGAAAAACTCAATATAGTTGTAGGGCATTGACCACAGACTTCTGTTCACATTGCTAATGGATATTCAAATTGCAGCTTGAGCGTACTTGACAGTGCTTTTCTGTTCCACCCTTTTCCCCCAACTAATTAGCTTGCAAGGGACTTTAATTAGACCCCATCCTTCTAATGGGCACTTCAGTTTCATGGCTGTGCACAGTTCTTTAGTGGCTTGCTTTGCTTTCATACAATCCCTCCCTTCAGTCTGTTCTCTGAATCAGTGCTACTGTGTTTTGCTTAGTCTGTGCCTTGACTACTTTTGTCTGTCTGGCTGGTAGAAAACAAGATGATTTTTAATTGTACTCTTTTGGTCTGCTTACTTGTTTCTAGGCAGTACAGCTGAGATAGCTGTGCCAGATTTTGTAGTCTCAAACAAGAACTCTTATCATGCCTGCACCATCTGAAGTAAAATGCTGTTCTGTTTTCTGCTGTTTTACTGCTATGGCCCTCATTCTTGCTATGTAATTGCACTTAGTCGTTTCCTGCCTCATGATATCCAGAGCTAAGGACTCTCACAGCAATATCTCACATAAAAAAATATGTAGAAGATCTGCCAGAATACACATCACATTTGCTCTCTTGGTTCTGTGGCCACCCCTTATCAATTGCAGATTTCAGACCTGTAAGTACAAAAGACCCAAAGCCTCATGAAGTCTGAGCACACACAAGAGCAACTCTCTGACCACTCAATCTTCATGAAATCTCATGAACTGCATACCACAATGCTTCCTGATGTGCAAGAAAATTGCTCCAATCCAACCAGACTGCATCAAGACAGTATTTCTTTCTAATCCCAAATTGGATGGTTGCTGCCTCTTGAGTTACCAACTTTTTTATTGTAAGCTTCTGAAGTGGGTCTGGTATGCATTGTTTTTTTCCTGACATAGGCCTATGAGAAGTCCAGTTCCTGATTCCTAAAAATTATACTCATCTTGCTTTTTCATAGCCACTGCAAGAAAATCCAAGGTTAGGAGGTAGGTGTTCATTGTATTTTTGACAGTATCTTGGGAGAAAGTTGTGTAAATCTCAGTGGTTTTTACCTCAGCTGCCCTGGACTGTGCACCAGTTTGTTGTTCAATGAAATCTCATGGTTAAATGCAAACATTGTTTGGAAACCCGTTTGTGCTCTGTCCACTCCCCCTCAGGCTTGCTGTCATCCGGGATCAAGTGATATTTGCTGTTCGACAGGAGTACGTGCATCTTGGAGACCAGCTTCTGGTCCTGCAGCCTGGAGACGAGGTTGCCATCATCCCACCAATTAGTGGAGGCTGAACCTGCCCAGGTTTTGTTAGGTAGGTGTCACTTACTGCCTAGTTTCCTGTGGAGTGTAATGCTGTGCTAAAATACCTCATGAATTCTGTGTGATGTTACAAGAACCTTTTCTTGTTTAGGTCTGAAGATGTGATTGCAGGTCTCTCCCTCTACCCCAGTTCTCTTTTGAGAACCCAGCTTATGTTTCTGTCTGGAGAGTGCAGTTGTGCTGAGCAGAAGCTGTAAGGGAGTGCATCAGTAAATGATTAACATGTATGCAGTAAATGGAGGACGCCTGCCAGAGAGGTCAGGCATTGCTTTGAATCTGTGTTTGAGGTCTTGTTACACTTTCCTGGTTGTTTCTTCCTACCAATGGAAACGTGGCTTGCCTAAAGAAGATAATAATGAAAAATTTCCTGCCAGTTTTTAACAGAAAAGATAATGTAGTAAAAATAATTGATTGCCGCTTAGAAATTTTGTTAGTTTGTTGCTGTTAAAAAGGTGTCCTTAGAATAGCTTCATTTCTTTGCCTGCTTTTAAGTGCCAGTCCATCTATTCAGTGCAGCTTGTTCCATTGCTGCTTATCAAAACACTTCTCATTCTTAGATGATCTGATGGCTGTTTTCTACTCAGGAAAGTTAGAAGTGTCTCCTGTGTGTCTGTACTAGACTGATAGTATAAGGTCCTGTGTGTCCTGGAGAACATACTCAACTTTAGGATTAGACCTCTAATCCATGTTTATCAGAAACCTCTGTTTTAAACTGTTTGATTTGATAAGGTAAGTAGGAGGGACTGAAAATATCACAACAGATTTACCAGCACTGCTCAGTGGTCTGTGCTGGTTGAACATTCTGTTAAATCAGGGCCTCGGGCTAGTTATAGTTTCATCCCAACTGTACTAGCTTTTCCTATCAGAAAGAAATGTATATGCAATAAAACCAAGTCATTGCTTGTTATTTGCAGTTAATATTCTCTCAGTGAGGCTGCTGAGAAGGGAATTTCACATGTAGACTAGCCTCTTGAGCACATAAATAGTGCCAGTGTTGTGCATAAATTGGGGCATCATTTATCATTTGGATAAAAAGCAGTTGACTGATGCTGGTATCTTGAGGAACAACAACAGAGTCTGTTTGGTTTGAATTTTTCTAGTGTGATATGGAAGAAAGTGAAGATGTGCCAAAAGATTTTGTCAAGCTCAACTGTGAAAAGATCTCTGTAGATGAAGTGTCAGAGCTGGTCGTTTCACCATACTGTGGGGCAGTGTCTCTGTTCATTGGTGAGTTTAATAGTTGTGAGCTAAATCTCTGGATATGTTAATAGTCTAATAAATGGAACCTAGGTTGTCCACATCCCAGACTTGTAGTACTCAAATCAGTTCCTGGTCTGAGCCCAGGATGTTTAGAAAACAGGTTCTGAATTATTAGAGCAAGACCATGGCAGCTCTTAAATAGCTGCCGTGGGCTAAAGTGGTGTGAAGCTTTCTGTCTGGTATGGCTGTGGTAGGACTGAACAGAAGAGCAGCTCTGGAGTACAGAGCTGCCTGGGAGTTGCTCTCCTGTCCCCTGGGATACAACTTGTTCAGGGTGGGGAATGGGATATTGTGGGTGTGCCAGCCACATGTCCACACCTGTATGCCAGGTCCTGTGACTCAGGTCTTAGTTGAAAATGAAGTACTGTTCTACCAGTGGGCTGGTGAAGACCAGGCTGGTAGCTCTGTCCTGTGCTTAATGTACATGGCACACATGTGAAAGTGCTTTGTGCTTAAACCGTAGTGCTACTAGGCTCATAAATACTGGGCATTTAAAAATTACATGGGCAAATGTCATTATAAAACCTTAGCAGTTACCACAGATGATGTCCCAGCCTTGGGCATTATGGGCTGCAGACCTCTGTAATGTGTAAACTAAATTAGTCCTTTTATAGTAAAGATTTATCTTGTTCAAATAATCTCATTATGCAGCCATGATTAGGGGAGGTTGTTTATATTTGCACAGTGCTGACCTTGACCATAGCAAGAGCTCCTGGGTTTTTACTCTGTATTAATATAATACATAATGTGTATTATAAAGATACAATGTGTATTCATTTACTCAGTGCTTTTAGTTGATAAATCATTTTTGTTTAGGTACTACAAGAAATAATTTTGAAGGAAAAAAGGTGATTCACTTAGAATATGAAGCTTATACTTCAATGGCAGAGACTGAAATAAAGAAAATCTGCAGAAATGTTAGACAGAAATGGCCTTCAGTCAAACATATTGCAGTGCACCATAGACTTGGGTACGTATGTCCAGACCCTATTCTTCTGCAGCTGGAGTACCAGTCCTTGTCTGGTGCATGGCTGTGCTTACGTAGTGGCAGAGCCTGCTGGAGTGTTTAGAGACCACAGTGCAACAAAGCTGGCTGCAGGATCAAGCTCTTGCTCTGGAGCTAAGTTTCAAAAATTTTGTTATCAAAAATGTGTTTATTGGTAGTTTATTGCTGGAGTCCATACTTAGCCTGGCAGGATCTTTGATGCTGATGTGATGTTTTGAAAGTGGGGAGGTACTTCACTCCAAGGAAGGGGAGGCTGTTGGTTTATTTTGTCCTTTAATTTTAAAAGGTGTGAAGTTGGCAGCACTTTATTTTTTTTCTTCTCTCTCCTGTTGAGGGGCTGCAGAATGTTCTTATTGTCAGGTTTAAGTCTGTTTATGCTACAAAAAGTCTGGAAGCTTAGGCTGTGGGGCATAGTAATTGTCAGCTATACTTGTGGGAGAACCTCCTGTTGTTCCTTGAGTCTTGGATAAGCATTTTCCTTTTGATTCAAAACATGGAATACTAGTGTCCAACATACTCTTGAGCCTTCCCACTTCAGGGCAGATTTCTAACTGAAACTAGCAGGTTTTGCATAAATCCTGAAGGAACTTGGGATGTGATTGCAAAGGGTAAGTAAGATGCAAGGCCTGAGGGGTAGTTTTCCCTAGATTTTCTCTAGTCAAAAGGGAGGTTGGCTGTCATGAGGGCAGCTCAAAGCATTTAGGCTGAGATTTCTTCCTATGGACTATGCTGAAGGAGTCTTACTACAGAGGGAGGGAGGATTGGGAGGCAGATTTTGGGAATGCTACAGTATCAAGGAGGAACACAGAACCTTGTGCTTCTGTTAAATTTAACACAACACACCAAGTAGGAAACTTCAGAATCTAAAATCAGAATTCCTAAAAAATTTGGTTTCATTGCAAAATCTGCATAGTGTGAGGCACTTAATTTCTTCTTTCACAAATTCTTGTGCAAGCTGAAATGATTTCTTATGTTTTTAGATAAGAACTGGCTGTTCTAACTTGTTATTGTTCATTATTAAGCCAGCTTCCAGTGAGTTTCCTATGCATTGTTACAAGTTAACAATTCCCCCCTCAATTCCATAAGCTTAATTTTAAAAGAAGAAAGAATGGAAGAAAAAAGCCTATGTCTGGTGGGTTTATTTATTCTAAAGTGTGGAATTCTGACATCTGGTACTGATTTTGGTTGTGGTTTTCTTTCTTTTAAAAAGTGTATAATCTTTTGGATGTGGTTTGACACTTGCTCAGTATGAGTGAGTCAGGAGGGCATGTGGCCAGAATACTGACGTGACATGGCCACAGCTTTAGGGTGCTCTTGATGTTAAGTGTTAGCTAAAGCTGCTGTTGTTTCTCTTCTCTCCCTAGTGTGGTTCCAATAACTGAAGCAAGTGTAATTATTGCAGTCTCCTCTCCACACAGAACAGAATCCCTTGAAGCTGTAATGTACTGCATCAATACCTTAAAAGCATCTGTCCCAATATGGAAAAAGGTATGTCTGGGGACAAAATCAGATTTAGGCCTATGCTAGTCTTAGATGTCTGGGCTGCCTTAGTAGCATTGCAGGCAGCAGCTGCTTCTGATGTGTTGTCAGTGACTAGCACCAGAGAGTTTCCTCTACTAGAGCCAGGCCCAAGTGTGGCAGGTAGAGCATCTGGAAGGTTCTCCTGTACCTGCCCCATCGAGCTCCTCTTTATATTGAAGTCATCCTAGAGTGAAAGCGAAGGAGGCCTGAGCTTTCCTCTTTTGAGTAGCAAAACTCAGTTCTGCACAGGCTTGTGGAAGAATTTGAGTCAGCTTTGCTTTGAACATCATTGCAGTCTGCAAGTAAAAGAAGCATTTCTTGCCTTTCTCTTTTCCCCTCATCGCTGTGGCCAGGAGGAAGCACAAAGCACTAAGCAACAGCACACAATGAAGGGATGAGCAGAAGTCCCAAAGCTAGTATAGGAACATAACAGTGTGTAGAGAAACCAGCCTAAGTCTAGAAAGACCCTCATTGTATAACCTCAGTGTTGCATGCAAGTGATGAGCATTATCTCTGCCTTCTCTCCCTGGCAGAACTTGGCATGTGGTTAACAGTGAGATTCTCTGCATTACTCCACTTCTCAGATACCTCCTTGAGGAGATGGAAGTTCTCTCAGAATGAATATCAGGGACTCAGAATTTGCTACTTAGGACTGGACTGCAGCTGGGTAATCCAGTCTGTCCTTAAGATGTGTTAGTAATGTATTTAGTGTATTAATGTAATTTTTTATCTTAATATTGACATTTTGTTATGTGTAAATTCTCATCTCAAAATGATGGTACAGTAGGTTAATCTAGCAGTGTGAGTGCTGTGTACTCTAAAGCTATTACATAATTTCTTCCAGATCTCTTTGTTGAATTGATTTCAGCTTAGGTGGGCCCTTTCAAATTCAGTGGGGATCAAGCTGAGGTTCAGCCAAGTCTGTATGTTCTAAGGGTGCTGCCCTCTCTTCTGCTTGCCAGCCAAGTGCTGTGTAGTCCTGTTGTGATCAGTAAACAGTAGTGGGATGGCTATCGAGTTACTTGGCCTGGTTTGTAGCTGTATGTAGCGGACTCACAACATTTCCTGTTCTTTTTTTTTATATTACAGGAGATTTATGAGGATGAGTATTCTTGGAAAGAAAACAAGGAATGCTTTTGGGCAAATTCAGAAAAGTAATTGTACTCTTTTGAAAATAAAGTGTTACTCTTCCTAATGAGCATATGTACCTTTGAGTTTTTACAGAGAACCTCTGTGTTTCTAAACAGTTCTAACAGGTGTTTCAATCTCAATAATTTAGTTTGGACTGAGTGAAATAAATGAGGATTAATTAGGGATTTTAGGTGTTCTTGACTCTCCTCTGGAATTGCCTTTTTGTGTGTTTTAACATGCAGTCAGTTTTTAAAAGAATCTTCCCTAAAATTCTTTGTTGCAAGGTGTTTAGACTACTCTGTGATAAATAACTGTTTTAATGCTTTTACCTTGGTAGTCTGTTTTCTCTGTCTGCATGAGAGGTCACCACAGGACAATTGCATTTTTTTTTAATGCTAAAGTTTAGAGAGGTTTAATTTTGTATGACTGCAGACTTAGTCTGCAAGCTTTATACTATTTTGACATTCTTGTAAAATGAAAGCTACTTGAAGTAGATGAACTATTTTGGTACAGACAGAGAAGAAAATGCAAACTATACCACTATACCCCAGAGATATTAACTTTTTAGTAGTGCTTATGTTCCAGTAGCTCTGTCTCACAGAAAGGTTTTTACTATGCAGCTGATGTTACAAGCCCATTGCATTAAAAATATGGATAGAGATTGATTCAGAGTTAAAGCTAATACTCTACCAGCAAAAAAAAAAAAAAAAAATTGCCTTAGCAATAACACGCCAACCTGTAACTACTTAATGATGTCTAGACAAAATTTTGAAGGTGACTTTTTGGTTGTTTAGTTGTGTGATGCTCCAGGAAAAAAAACCCAAACCAACTAATACACAACTATACACAACTATACACCCAAACCAGCTAATACACAGCTATAGTGTAATTAGTTTTGGTAACTGGACTTTATATTGTAGGGATTAAAAATCATCAAGTGGAATAGTTTTTTAAAGAAAAGGGGTTTATTGAACTTACTGCAATTCATAAATGCATTTATATTCACATTTAAGATTTAATGTTAATGCAGTTTTTCTCTTGTTACTGTTTTGAAAACTAGTTAAATGAACTGACATAATATGCCTGGGTTTCACTGGAAATAAGGGGTTACCTGTCCAAGCAAGGTAATTTTATTTGTTATTCTACTGTGCCATGGCAGTATTTAGATGCTAAGTGTTTCAGGTCCCATTGTGTATGGCATTTCTGCTAATGTTGAGAGGCAGTTTTATCTAGTCACCACTATCAGGGTACACAAGGTAGATACAAGCAAAGGGAAATAAGGCAAAGCAAAAATTATTTGCTCAGTTGCTTATATATGTGTTCCTATATCATATAATTATTTATAATCCAGGTGCAAGGTCATACTCCTGAGTCAGGGCAATCCCAAGCACAAATACAAGCTGGAGGGAGAATGGATCAATAGTAACCCTGGGGAGAAACACTTGAGGGTGTTTGTGAACAAAAAGCTCAATATGAGCTGGCAACGTGCACTTATGGCCCAGAAAGCTGGCTCTGTCCTGGGCTGCATCAAAAGCAGCAGGGCCAGCAGATCAAAGGGTTTGCTTCTGCTCCTCTGCTGTGCCCTCAGGAGACCCCTATGGAGCACTGCATCCCAATTGGAGTCCCCAGTGCAAGAGGGATGTAATTTTGTTGGAATGAGTCCAGAGGAGAGCCACTAAGTTCATCAGAGGGCTAGAACACCTCTCCTATGAAGACATGCTGAGAGCTGGGGTTGTTCAGCTTGCAGAAGGCTCCAGGGAAACCTTACATCACCTTTCAATACTTAAAGGGGGCTTACAAGAAGTTTGGAGGGGGAATTTTCACAACAAGGTATAGTGGTAGGACAAGGGGGAATGGCTTTAAGCTGGAGTGAGGGTAGGTTTAGATCAGATATTAGGAAGAAATTCTTTACTGTGAGGGTGGTGAGGCAACTGACACGGGTTGCCCAGAGAAACTGTGGATGCCCCATCCCTGGAAATGTTCAAGACCAGGCTGGATGGAGCTCTGAGTGACCTGGTCTAGAGGAAGGTGTCCCAGCCTATGGCAGGATGGTTGTGACTAGATCTGTAAGGTCCCTTTCAACCCAAACCAGTCTTTGATTTTGTAATCATTGTATCACATACTAGTGAAGCCTCAGCTGTACATTCCATTTTATTGTGTCTGCAGCAAAAATCTGCTAACAACTTCTAGCTGCACAAAGTAAAATGAGCAAAGTATGTGATCTTTTTTTCCCTACAGGGATTTTAATCACTTTTAATACTTAGTTACTGTATCTGAATTAAGTAAATTGTAAGGAAACATACAGCTTCCAGTAGAAGCAGTTAAACTGTGCCTATTAACATATTGATGCATTTTCCTCAGTGGAAGTCAGTTCTTCCTCTGCACGACAGCAGCTGCTCCTTGTGTGCTTACAGGTACACACTGTACAAACCATGCGGGCCCTATTATCTAGGCAGAACTGGTCAAGTAGAAGGCTGAGTTTTCCTTTGTTTTGGATGTTGGAGAGAAGCCCTCTGCTGTTTGAGGGGAATTGTACAGAGTACTGAGCACAGTCACTTGTTCTGTGAAAGAATTATTTTTCACTTTAGAAGAGAAGGAAACATATGAACTTTTTCATACTTGGTGTTCATTTTTTCATGTTCATGTTTGCTGTTACCGTGCAACTAATTAGTGTATTAATTTCACAAGAATAAATGTTTACCTTGTTTTTTCAGTAGATAGTTTATGAATGAAATAAAACTTAGGCAGTGCTTCTGTACCTGTGCTGTGCTGATACAGAAAAACAGCGGTATTTAAATCAGTTAAATTCTACTTGGAACCCCACGATCAGGGGCAATTCCTGAGTTGCAGTAGTGTTTCTTTAGTGCCTTTCTAGTCCTGCAGTCTCCTGGAAGATTTCTCCAGGGTGACCTTAAGTGCACCTTCCCCATCAGCAATGCAGCTGGGAAGGAGGGTGCAGAAAAGAAGAGAGAATAATTGTGTACTTCCCCACAGTGACCAGGAACAATGAATGGAAGAGATGTTGTACTGAGTCACAGCTGAGTGTTACAATGTGTGTATGCTGCCATGGTAAAGACAATGAAATGTCATTTTTTGTCCCTAGCTGTGCATGAAGCAAGTACTGCTTTGTTCTGGAACAATGATATATCAGTCTTGTGTAACTTTGGGTTCTTCAGCTGGCATGTAAGAGCGAAATGGAAATGTCTCCGGGAGGGATAGTGTGCTAATGAGAGGTAAAATGTATCTCACTGAAATTTAAGTCCATGTTCTGAACTCAGTGTTCTGTCTCCCTCTGTAGGGCTGCCCTCTCTGCTAGGGTAGTATTATAAGAGGACAGATTACTGTGTTTTAAGATAAATTCTTAAGCTGTGTCTGAAGTGACCCAGAAGTGTCTCCAAATTGCCAGGCCAAGGGGTGAATCCCAGCAAGTGTTAGGAAAAGATGTGGCTGTGCTTGTCCTGTTGTCCACACGTGCAGAACTACAGTGCTGGATGAGGACTACTCTGTGTTATGGTGAGGTCCATTGAGTGGGATGATAGACAGCTGCAGATCTGTCTGTCTACAAGAAGACCCAGCTTTCTGGAATGACTCCAGCCGTTTCTCTTCCTTGTCCATAGGGAAGGGTAATCCTACCTCTCCATGAGACCAGCTGTGTTGAGTTGGTGGCTCTGGTACAGAGGGATGTTCCCAGAAACAAATGCTGCAGATCCAGAGAATCACCATGTGATCCCTGTAGAGATCTGCCAGACGCGGGCTGTCTGTGGAAGGGAAGTGCATGTCTTCAGAGTGATAATTTGTCCTTCTGAAAAGATGCCTTAGTCTTGGCTGGTAAAATTTGAATACACTGATCCACCCCTTTGTCTGGCCGAACATCCATTTATTTACCAGCACTGATTGATTTTAAGAGTTTCCTTTCCTGATTTTGAGCATTGTGCTCTGTTGTCAAGAGAAGCTCAGCCTGATGCACATGATGAAAACAGTAACTGCTGGATTGTCATGGGATGACGGGGCGGGGGAGGAAGGGGATTGTTTCATGAGGCGCCTACCCAGGAGATGGCAGCCGAGAGATGGCTGAGCAGGCGGAGCGGCTCCCGGCCCGCTCAGGTGCCGGCCGTGCTGGGAAATGCAGGCCCCCGCCTCGGCTGCGCTCAGGAATGAGGCCTTTAGACTGCTCAATTTGAACTAGACTTTTGGCCTTTCTCTCTGCTCACTTCATGCACGGCTCTTCCAAGTAAATTGTAGTTTTATAGAACAACACATTCATTTGTTGGATTGGAAGCATTAAAAAGAAAGAACTGTTAAATCTAATTATTAACTAATTGTATGTTAAAGCAGACAGTGCTGCCCTTTCCCTCTTAAAATGTAGTGAAAAATAGTCTTGAGCATTAAGTGCTGTTAAGTACAATTAAGTGTCCTGTGGAGGTGATTGAACAGAGTTCAGAATAGGCTGATGACTATAAATTACCAGTTTCTTTGAGTACCTTAGGCCTGTTTTTTGAAAAACAAACACACCATAAAATTTGATCTAATCAAGTGTTACAAAAATTAGCATGCTGATTTATCTTTATAGTAGTTCTTTTCATGAAAGTTCAATTTTGAGTATTTTAAGAGGCAAGTACATTTTTAAAACTGTTAGCATACTAAAGCCTGTGATTGCATACAAATAATTGACCAATTAACAGAGAACAGAAAGGTTTACTTTAAAATATAGGACTCAACTTTTCTAAAGCTGTGAAAACGTATACTTAATTTATATTCACGGGTAATAAAAATTGTGGCAGTTAGCTATAGATTTTGAGATGCATTTTCGTTCTTCATTTTTTTAGTCTTTAATTTGCAATCTTTTGTTGTAGTTCAGGTTTGGATGTGCTTTAACCCCCGTCAGCAACTGAGCCCCGCCCAGCCATTCACTCACACTGCCACTCGTGGAATGGGGGAGGCAATAGGAAAAGTGAGAAATCTCGTGGGTTGAGATGGAAGACAGTTTAACAGGGAAAGTAAAAGCTGCTCATGCAAGCAAAGCAAAACAAGGAATGCATTCACCACTTCCCATCGGCAGGCAGGTTGAGTCAATCCCAGGAAAGCAGAGCTCTACTGCATGTAACACTGGCTTGGGAAGACAAACACCAAACACTCCAAATGACTGTGGGCAGTTGTGGGCAGTTGTCCCAGCTCTGTCCCCTCCCACCTTCCTATATCCCCCCTGTCTCCTCACTGGTGAGGTAGGGTGAAGAGCAGGAAAGGCCTTAAACCTGTGAGTATTGCTCAGTGACAGATAAAACATCCCTGTGTTATCAAGAGTTTCCAGCACAAATCCAAACCACAGCCCCATACTAGCTACTGTCAAGAAATGTACCTCTGCCTCAGTCAAAACCAGCACATACACAAGTCAGTGTAAAAGCAATCTGGCTTGTAATTCTGCAAAACACTGTGAGACACAGTTTCATGCCTTAAGATTAGGTTGATCTGCTATTGTATGATGGAAGTGTTAAAATTGGTAGTCTACCTGAATGTTTATGTACCACTGTTAGAAGTATGGACGACCTGAAAGTGGAAGTAAAAAGCTCTGTGAAAGTGTGTAGTTTTCAGGTGGTTGTTTCTGACAGTAACATCTTCCTGTCATCTTTCTATTCATAGCGCCAAGTTCCTCCCTCTCTTCTTTTGCCACATTGTTCCTGCTGAAAACCTGAATTCAGCTTTTCCAAGGTATGGTGGGGTGCAGCCAGAGTCATGACATGCTACTGCTGATCAGTTCTGTAAATAGATACAGTGCAGAGATTGGCAGAATGGGGTGTAATTCTAGATACCGGTGATGATAAACCCATGTATATAGGAAGGCCTGGCCATGGTAATGTTTTAACACCATCTACTCAGCTAGAGCTTTCCAAATAATTTGCACTAATGTGAACTGGGTTACATTCATACATACCTCTACTGAAAGAGTCAAAGCAGTGTTTCAAGCCAAATGTGCAATAATTAACTTACAAATGTACAGCATATGAATGTATGAATGTAATACAGTACAGCTTACTGGTAATATTGTACTCTTGACTGTGACCTACAAGACTTCAAATGCAGTGTGTTCATCTACCTAGAGTCATTCCCTTAGGGTTCCTCCTGTGTGCTACTGGGACAAAGCCATATTTGGCTCCATTTTATGCTATGCTTTTTTAGTAGCATTTCTTCTCTTTAGGGCCCTGTTCAAAAATAAATGAGTCTGCGTTCAGCAGTAGTCTTGGCTTTTATTGCAGCAATGCTGTTAGGCCCTCAGACAGGCCACCACAGTGATACAGTCCCTGCTCCCATAGAGCTTACATGCTAGCTTTTAGAAGTCAACTTTATAATAAACTCTCTTGTACATCCCAAATTCATACATAGGCTCATATCAAACCAACTCAGATTTTGGACTTGATTCTAGTACTTCAGGAAATCAGCAGCTAGATTTCAAGACCAGAATAACTTGAGTTTGCTGAAGGTATTGCTGACTTTTCTTGCTGCAAGCACAAACAGAAGTACATGCTGAAGCTCAAAATTTCAGAGTATTTAAAACATGCTGCTTTAAAAAAGTAAATTAAAAAAGAAACAAACCAAACCCTTGCACACAATACAAAATATACATAATATTTCCAGTATTATCTGCAGCTGTGCCAACTTAAAAGTGCAATAGACTCACCCATTACAAAAACTGAATTATCCATTTCAGTATTAATTGTAAAAGAAAAATAAACTAGTAACTTGGAGTGGTTAGGATACAAAACCCTTGCCCATAGCTATGTCTCCCCTTTATTTTGTAAAAGCAGTATTGTGTCCAGGCTGTGAAGGAGAATCATATTGTCCATGTCAAAACATAACCCAGTGAAGACTGGTGAATTGAATCATTGCTACCTGATTGATAAACTGTTAAATCCCCAAAGAAGTTGCATATTTGATATTGACCTGTACCTCTCACCAAAGGTGGAAGAAGGAAATCTGGGTCAATACCTGAATTGCCCTTGTAGGCAGCACCAGAAACTGAAGATTCTACCATCTGGTGTATTGTGGAATTCTCCCTCTGTTCTGGAGTGCATGACCCTGATTATGTAGGAGCTTCCCACATACATGGCTGTAGGGTTATTTTTTTCTGCAAAATTTATATAAGAATTGAGGCAGAAAATCTTTTTATTTTTATTATCAGAGCACTTGCCCTCAAAGTTTATAATTAAAAATCACCAGCTTATTCTTTAGATTTATGCAATTGCTATTTTCCCCCCACTTTTAAAATATTTGTTTTGTTCACCGACTCAGCTGATGGCAAGAACCTTGTTTGATAATTGATATAAGGATCTGAATTGTTCTTCAGAATGTTAAAAAAACCCCAACAAAACATCCCAAAACATAACATTTCATAGATACAAAATAAATTCAAAACACATATAAAACTACACTGAGCATAATCCAGCTGTTCCTGCAAACAAACTATTATTTGCCAAAGAGATGGTTGGCTTTTGACTGATTAGCTATTAAAAAAGACTGAGTAAAACTTTCAAACGTGCTTAAACCTAGTCCCTCAGAAAATAATGGAAAAGTGCCTAAGCATAATTACAGTCCAGCTTTGGGGGGAAGAAACCACGACTTCGTGTTCTCAATCAGGCACATTTGCATGTTTTACTCTTCAAGTAAATCACCTCAAGTTGGAAACAACCTCACTTGCATGGCAGCATACATACAAAAAACACACACATCTTCCCTCATAATCAATTTTAAGTGTAACTGCCAGGCATGAGGGAGAAAGGCAGCCAAAAGGCCAATTCTCCTGACTGTTACCAGTCTTACAGCATGGGCCTTTATAAGACTGAAGCTTTCATTATAACCAGGCAGCGTAACAGCATGTGATAAACTTGAGGTGTGTAACCAACACAAAGTCACCCAAGTGTGCTTAGAGCTCATTCCAGAGCACTACAGTACTTCACTGTATAAAACATAAGTTAACTTCATCAAGACATGAACAGGTGGGACGAAAAAAAATGTGACAGGTAAGGAGGTCATACTGAACTTTGGTCTCCTGGAGGGCACTGAGATGCTAAAGAAGTGCAGTAAACATTTTGTAGAGCTTGGATCTTCACTATCCCCTTTTGTGACGTGCGTAATTCCTCAGTCTGTTATCCCCTTAATTCACTCTATGCTCTTAGTCTTGCAAAATCTTTCAGTACAGAATTCAAGGCAAGATCATGACTGTCTTTTCTATTTATGTCAAAAGCCAAACTGATATCAGAGGGACCGAGTGTGCAAAGGCCAGCGTAACAGTAGTGGTAGTGCTTCTCAAGATGAAAATGAGTAATAACATTGCAGAGAACATCTTGTAAGTAATTATGAAATCCATTTTTTTTTTCTCAGGGAGAAAGTATGCAGAAGACAGTTATACATACCATTTGGCAGTACCTGCCCAAAACAGTATCCTTCAGTAATTTAGTTGTGACCTTAGTGCAAGAAATACAGTGAACATTTGGAAGACTGCACAACCAGTTGTCCTGTAGCACCCAGACAGACATCTTCAAACACAGTTCTCAGTTCACAGAATAGTTAAAGCAAAGGTTTGTTGGTGGAAATTGTTTTTCTAAAACAATAAGGATGGAGCTAGTCAATGAAAAAAATGACTTTTCTTCCCTCAGTCTGGAAGCAGTATTCACCACACATTCATCATCAACTTAATAGAAAATGTCCTTTAACACATGTGGTACTTGTCAACTGAATTACCAACTGATGCTGTTCCACAATAATCTGAAATAAATTCTTCTGTTTCACTCTGCAGTGGATCAAGAGAAGGGCTGCTGGAACCATATGTTACTGTATACTCCGGACCTGCCAGTTCTAAGGGTTAAGTTTGTTTGAAAGGCAAAATATTACAAGAAAAGGCACTATAAATCGTTTTTGAAAAAACCAAACTGTCCTGCAGTTACTCTTACAATAGAGTAGAATCTGTAAAATATTTTCATCTATAAAGACACTTTCATTAAAAATGTTTAAATGTTACTAAGCTTTAAGGCACTCCAGCTGAAGAACTGACTGATCACAACTACTATTGGTGGCTCAGATCTCCTCTTTATCCATGTAACTCATCTTCAGTCTTTGTCCTTTGTGAGTTCTGCAATTTCATCAACATCTTCTATATCCTGTGTCATTTTCTCGTACTGTCTCTTGAAGAAGCCAAGCTGTGAGAAGTGTTAAAATAACACCACATTGCAGTCAGTCATTGATAATTAATTTCTCAGCAAAACTAAATACTGTGATGGTAGGAATGCACATGTGTGCATGCATACACTATACAATTTGTAGACAATTACTGCCTCTAAAATGAAAGAAGGAGGGCCCTAAACTCCTACCTAGTGCAACTAAATGCTAGAGCAGCAGTGCTGATTAGCCAGTTTTCTCTCTGCCGAGATACAGACATTTCCATGATGCCTTGGTGTGGCAAGGAGCACTTCGAACACCTGTGTCCTGGCACACAGAAAAACTTTCCCCTTTTTCTATGCAACCTTTGTAATTTACTTTTTGCTCTTGCGCTTTCTTTTGTCTGTTCTTTTGTCTGTTCAATATATATCCTCTCCCACCTTGTTTGTAATCCCTGCCCTTGTCCACTGGGAATATCATGGGTGTTCAGAGCCCCACTGGGATATTATGGAAGGAGGCAGACAGTGTCAAAAGGAAGAAAATAAATGCCACAGCCCCTATTTTTGAATGATTGGCAGCTCATTTATCATCTTCATGATGCTGGTTTCTATGAGGACCCACTTCATAAACCCTTCTAAAATATGTCAAGGGTGTAATGTCAATGCAGTATTATTCATGCCACCAAACTGTAGATGTTGTTTTGTCTCACACTAGAGAAGAGACATTCCAAAGAAAGTAGCTCAAATATATTTATTTATCCCTTTCTGATATTAAGAGTATAAGTACCTACTTACCTTCCACAAAACAGCAACCAGTACCAACAGCAAGAGGAGTCCAGCCAATATGCTGCCAATCACAACACCTACTGGCACCTCAGCTTTCTCATCCGGCTTTATTATTGTAACTGGGATCTGAAAGCAGAGAGATTGTGTCTTAGGGGTTAGTGTTAACTGCAAATAAGGTAGGATTTGTAAACCAAAGCTCAAGAATACCTGGACTGCACATATTCCAGGATCAGTGACTGGAACACACCAAGCAATTACAGCCCTTTCACTGGTGTCCATGGGTGCCTGGTTGCACTGTGGCACACAGCAATGCCAGCTAAGGACTAGAGGCCCTCATATCACTCTTGGCCATGCATAACAGGCAGAGAACCAATCTCTCCTGCCAGCTGCCTCTCCATTAACGGAGGCCTTTCAGAGCTCCACACACCATCACTATGCAAACCAGCCACGCTTACGTGAAGGTAGGGAATAGCCTGGTGTATAGCCCCAAAATCAGACTGCTGGAGAAGCACTACTTTCCACCAAGCATGTGCTGGGCAGCTAATCACCAGGCACCATCACATCTGCTGAAGTTCAAATCCTCCTGCTGGGCAGCTACCTCAGTCTCCTTTGCCTGCTGTTCCTACCTTCTATGAAACCACTAATGATCTCATGACAGATCATGGTGATCTGTGTTCTCCTGGGTCAACTGCATCAATTATCTGCAAGATGTATGGGTCAAACAGGAACACCTCTAGCATACCTACATCTCCTGAACCACAAGCAATACCAGAGAACTCCCAGAAGAGCATACAGTGTCTGGAAGTTAGTTTTCAGGCGATACCCTATCTAGCTGGCTTATGGTATAACCAAATATATAATTACATATAACAGAGTTTCTTGGGGAGACATTGCTGTAATATTTATGAACTGTCAAATTTTTGGATTTAATCTTGGAATGACATGCAGTTAGCTGAAAGTTTTTTTCCTTCCTGAAACATGATAAAACAAGTCACACTGGTTTATTTTCTCAGGGTGGTTGTTCAGTGCATTTGTCTGGAGTAATTTAATCTTAAGCTTTCTGGGAAACTTGCACTGGACTGACATTTCAGTGATTTAAGTAATTTCTGTTGGAAGGCTCCACTGTTGTGCTAGGTGTGGTTATGTGTATTCATTTCACCAAGGCGGGATGGCTTTGTGTATTTTCTAACTGAATGGCTAAAATGATGATTCTAGCAGGTTGACATTCTGGCCTCCAGCTGGCAGTCCTTTCCAACTTGGAAAAAATGTGAAAGCTTTTACGTAAAAATACCTAAGCAGCTTCCCCACATAGCATCACAAAGCAATATTCATTTATTTGGCAAAACAACAACCCAGTTAATCCAATGTAAAAAGCCAATTTCATATGTGCAGTTTGCCTAGTAATGCTTTCTGCATTAGATTAACAGTGAAGTGCCACTATTGGAAAGGAAAACTGATGCCTAAGAACAAATTATCTTTCCTGAAGTTAAACTGTGGTCAGTAAGACATCATGAGACTAGGATTCAACTCATCTGGTGTTATATCCACAACATGGTTCCTTGACTCCCAAAGGAGTGTATTTTTTTTAAGAGCCTAATTTACCCTAGTTATTTTCTGGATCTTTAGGATGAGGTGAACTGCATTTCAGAAATACCTGTTCTTTCCAGGGACTAGGGTTTATAGAATGTGGATGACTAATGCAGATATTAAATTAGATGAATCCTACCACATCCATCTAAATTACCAGGGTAAGTAGGGAAACAAACTCTGTTTGCTTCTGCACTGTCCTGTTCCCAAGAAAGTGTGAAGGGCAGACTGGGTATCCCTGTTGTCCTGACAAGAAGTAAGGATACTGTCTCCAAGTGCCAAACTGTCTGCTCTAGGGAGAATGTACCTCCACAACCTGGCACATATACCAAGACTTCTCACAGAGCAATAGATGATTTAGTAAAGATCAGGCTGGAAGCCACCAAAAGCCACCTTGTTTCCTAGGAACCCTGTGGATAACTTTCAGGCATGCAGGTCTGTTCAGCCTCAAAGGTGTAGAAGTCCCAGCTGCACATGTGTCAATGGCTGGGGGAGGAATTAACTTTTATTTGTCAACTATCATTTGAATAATTAAATTCTAATTCTCCTAAAATTGCAACAGAACTTCTGGTAATGTAGATTTGGCAATACCATGCTTCAAATGTGGAAAAATACTTGTTAATACATGGTTTATGAGTTACCTAAAAAGCCTGTGCAACTACCTGAATATTTTCATTGTATAGTAATGAGTTTCATCTCCTAATAGAAATAATACCATGCCTAACTGAAGCACTCAGAACTCCTCAAACACTGGCATGTAATTTTTCTGCAAAAACATACTTCCTTTGTTCTTCAGGTACTGGAGGTTTTCCTGATTACAAAACGGCTTTTTTAGAGGTTCTTCACAAGAACTAGAGTGATCCATGAGAAACCAATGATTAAAAATGGAATTGGATGATTGTATCACATAGTGACAGAGATCAATACTGCTTTTGTATACATTTAGTTGAATCTTCTATTGCTAGTGATTGGGCTATGCTGCACATTCTTACAGATATTTGACTAATTTACTAATTTGCATTTTGCTCTTTAATCGTCTTGGTTATTTTATGGATAAAACAGGCTCTTAAATCCTGTAAAAATAAATCTGAAATTAGTACTGCAAATGGAAGGGTGTTCCTCTCAAGACAGACTAACAGAATAAGGCATCCTCTTTTATTAAAAAAGTACCAATATACTACTCTATTCTTCCAGTGTTTTTTATGTTTGTATATAGCAAGTAGAAAGCTTGGAAGAAGAATTCTGGACTAATAAAGCAGTGTATGGAGACTTCTCTTGAGATTAGCTGTGTCCACATTGTCCATATGACAGCTATTCTAAATGCTAAAAATATTCCACATTCCTTTACAAATGGGATTATTTTCTGGAGATCTTTGCCAAACACTTGTGTAGAAATATCAAACCATACACTTATAGAAGTAAGTAAGACTATAAATCAGATTTGTGAGCATGTTTCCCAGAGCTCATTTATCTGTAACAAACAATTAATCCCATTGGAGCAAGAAGTCCAAATTTTGATCTTTTCATGAACAGAAAGCTATCCAAATTTCAGAAGTTTCTAGCTAACTTTTTCTCAGAATTCTGCACTTTATTTGAGACTTACAGGTTTTAACGATATCTGGTTTATATAGCAGTGGGCTGAAATGAAAACATTTTAATAACTTAAGGGAGTTGTATATAGTCAGAAGGATACATTAGTTCAACATAATCAAGTTGCTATGTACTCCTAAAGGACATGGAAAATTAAATACTATCACTTTAATACAGTCAGAGAAGTTGAAAAAATATATTAACTATTACTTACAGTTAAGGTATTCTCTCCAATTATAAATAACTCAGGGTTTTGTGTATCAATTTTTGCTTCTGCAGAGAGTTGTAATGTCTGGAAAATTAACTGAAAGAGAAGATTAAAACAACTGTAAAGCTCTGTTATAGGGCAACTCAGTTAAAATGTAGGTATACCAAAATTATTCTATTGCCTTGAAATGAAGACTTCACAGCCAGAAAAGAAAAGCATAGTATTAATAAAATTAAAATTATTTTTGTATTTTTCTCAGTCAACATGTCAATCAAAGTAATAATATATCAGTAATCCACTTAACAATGACATTGAGGAACTGGTTTTTCTTTTTCTTTAATGTACAGTTCAAGCAAAACAGAAGGAGTTATTTACATAACCCTTTTTACAGTTATTTCAGAGCTGTCACTGCTGCTAGCAGGGAAGAGATGGGGGAAAATAGCAGTGAAAAAAAGGAGACACAGCAACAAAAGACAGCTGGGAATATATCTCTGGCCTTTGAAAGAAATGGAAACTGGATGTTCTTTTACTTCCCCCCACCCTCACTTCTATCCAATGCTTCTGTTTTTCCCCATTTATTTTTTTCCTTTCACTATGTGTTCCTCTCCACATCTCGAATTCTGACATAGCTCTCTCAGCTCAAACAGAGGAGATGACAAAAATTTTAAGCCAGTTCCTATTTGAAAAGGGACCTAGTGCCAGACCCCACTTCCCTCTGTGGATGTACTGGGAGGAGGGGTGCAAGGCTGTGTAGACACTGACAGTCCACTGCTGCTTTTTTATAGCACCACAAGAAATGGCCTCAGGTTCACAGGAGCACAGGACCACTCTCCAGCTGAACCAAAGGCAATGCCTGCTCTGTCATTTTGCTTCCTCAGCCATTTCTCTGTGGTAGGGCCAGGTACCATGGGCAGCTGTGGGTCTGCAGTGGCCAACACACCAAATTGTCTCTGTAGTGTGAGTTACTGCATCCCTGCACTGTGGCCATCTGCCCAAGTGGTGCGTCCTGCACACCTAAAACACCTGAGCACTATTCAAAGCACCTCAATTCCTAAACACATCTTTTCTTTGCTCAGCAGGTACTGACAAGCCTGCTGTCCTCTTCTTGGACAATGGCTGATTGCCACTAAATAAAAAGGCTGATGATGTGCATGATCGAGTGAGTACTTGCAAGATTACTAGTGCTGAATTTTGACAATCAAATAGAAAATTAAACAATGGGAGATGCGAGGAGAACTGTGACATATGAACTTTCCTTCCCATTGGCCAGTGATGGTAAACAAACCATTCCCAATCATTTTTTTAACCTTTTGTTCAGGTCTCCACCTTCTGCGTACCTAACAGCACTAACAAATGGTCTTGACCCAGCTGATTAGAAAAATACAAACTCTGAAGACAGACAGATGCTTTTCGTCATGCATTTCCATAACACATTTAACAATATCAACCTGACCTTTTCCTTTTGGAAGCAGAATGCTGGAGCTGACAACAGCCCTGCTGTTAAATGTCAATACCTGCCACAAGAATTGCCAGACACACTGAGGAGACTGCGTCATGTTCCTGACGTGTTAGGCAAACCCAGCACTCCAAAATCATTTGGTTGGTTGCCTAGCTAAGGAGCAAACACCATCTAACTTCAGAAGTGTGGTAATTAATGATGAGTTATAGCCTGGAGGACACATGGTGATTGAAAACAGGCTGAGATATTGATGGATATTTTAAGCATCCTGTAGGTCTCTAAGCAAGGACTGTTTCTTTGACACCTACTCTAATAAACACAAAAAAAAATCAATTAAAGACATTCTCCACTTTCTATATCAAATAAAACTGGCAAAACGAACGGGGTTTTGGTATTTTGATATGATTTAAAATGATCACAATGTGATGTTCAAAAGCTAAAAGCATGATTATTTTACAGGCTATAATGATACTGTGCTCTGCTGTCCTATGATGAGTTTTGTGGAAACTGTAGTTCCCCTAGAATGAATCTAACAGATGTAGGAAATGTTTTTTTCAGCTGTGAAGGTTGCATTATCACAGCATTTTCTTAGATTCTCTGCTGGACTGAAGTTTTATCAGCCCCATTATGCAGCCTCACTACTTTTAGGTTCAAGTTTTCAATCTAGAAAAACACAAATCAATATAAAGTAAAGGAAGGTCTTTCTAGAGTGTATGGTCTCTGTATTGAGCTTTGAAAAATATCAGGAGTTTGAAAATACTTGAGTATTGAATCCTCCATAAAGGTGCAACTGATACTCACGGCAGCAAAGGTTCCGTTCCAGATTTGGGTGGATATGTTCACAAAGTACTCTCCCTTCAGTGTAATGTCTTCCAGTTTGCATGTGATGGTGCTGCACTTCATATTCTTACAGTTCTTCCACGGGAAACAGCAAGAAGAGGCAACAGCATGCATTAAAAATACACTTTAAAAAATGTCCTTGCAACATCCAGACTTTTTGCCCTTGTCTTTGCCATTCTGTGCATAAAAATTAAGTGCTTTGCAGACTGTGCTAAAGCAGATATGGTATCTGTGAGAACATCCATAGGCTAAGCTCCTGCTCTGTAAATAAGGAATGCCACCCCATCACAGCTTTCCTCATAAGTACAGCAGTGGGCTCAGGTCAGCTCTGCTTCCCTCAGCTCAGAAGATTCTGCTTACTGCAGCCCTGGGTTTTACTCACCAGTTCTTTGGAAGCTCTGAAGTTCTCTTTTGTGAAAGATGGAGAATAAGGTCTTTTACCTATTTGCAGTGGGTTTATCTGAGCGTCACAAGTAACACCTCTGGCCTAGGAAAGATGGCAGGAATGAGACTGGATGACATGCTACTTGGGAGTTTACACTCATAATAATAATATGCATTTCTAGGATTAGATGGTGACTTATAAATGCTAGAGTGTGAACACTGAATTCTTTTGGGAACTAAGAATATGTGGTTTTGGTCAGAAGTAAATAATTCTTACGATACTTTTTTTTTTTTCTCTCTAGATTGACCTGAAGGGTTTTTCCTCATCTAAAAAATTCCTTTTTACTCTAACTTTCCCAGGAACTTGGAGAAAGACCTAATTGAAGAGATCCAGATACTCCACATCTGCCAAGTAATAGGCTAGTGTACTGCTGGCATTGTGGTCCCCCCTTTATGGAGAAGGGACAAGAAGAAAGAGCATGGATTCTCGTAAACTAAGCAATGATATTGGGGAGATAATTTATGTTTCTAGTACTGATAAAGCCCCGAAACACAGTTCAGCTGTATACCTCATCTGCTGTGACTGCAGTTAGATACATCAGTGGGTTGCCTTTGCTGGTCATTTCTGGAAGATTGATTGTTACAGATGCCATTTTTACTGGAATACTTCCTGCTGTTACCTGCAAAGCAAAAAACTCAAGTGTTAATTCAGGTAGCTATGCATAAATTATTTAATACAGCAAGAAAATCAGAAATAATGGATGAGTATGGAAGAACTGGACTCCTTTTACATAATTTTTTTTTTTTTTAATTATGACACTGGGGTAGTAATTTTGTGAAGAGTAAAGCAGAAAGTATACTGTATAACTTCAGGTTCCTGTCTGCTTTCTTAGCAAAGTTCATATTAACTGCATGAAATATGTTCTGAAAAGCAAATACTCTGGCACGGCCAATAGGCCTTTTTAGTCCTTTGGAGTAGCAGTCACAGGAAGGGAAATGGAACATAATTTAAGTTTCTTCCACGTTGCATATTTGGATCTAAGTTTTTTCTGTGTTATGTAATAAGCACTGTGATTTGGCTAGCTCTTGCATCAGGTTTGAGCCCTTAACCCTTGCCAAACTTCAAGTTTCAAAGTCCAAGCCTGCAAAGACTTGTTTTTCTTAATCAGGTTGTCAGGAGACTCTGTGAAAAAAACAGTCTAAATTGGCCTAAAGTTAAGCATTAACCATCTTCTAAATATGTACACAGTGCAGGACCAATCCCTCCCCCATTCTACTTGTGCAAATGTCATCCTTAACCTTATGAAAACTCCAAGCAGTTATGCTATTTGCAAATTTATTTTCTTACTTGACCTATTCAAAAGCCTCAATATCAGACAATGTAAGCAGGAGTGGTTTTTTTAACTAGGTTTTGGGAGCAGGCTACAGAGGGTGCTAAGGCAACTTCTTGAACCAGAACAAAACAGACTTACTAACCTTAACTGAGAAGTTGAACGTGGGGCCAATATCTTCAAAATTATTCACAGTGGAAGGAATGTTATGACCAGAGTATACTTCATAAAAGTTGATGTTGGCAAGCCTGGTTAACAACCATAAAACAATACATTTCAATTTGGCAGCTGCTTTGAAAACATATGTTACTGGATATGCCTTTGTGAAACAGGTCAGAAGTACAGACAGAGAAAAAGCCAGTCACTTAGACTGTTTGAATTTTACAAAGTTGTTTAAGAAAATGGTATACTAAAGCCCTGAGCTGGACAAGAGAGTTGTACAGGGTACAGGCTGTCTTAGGCTTCTAGACCCTGCATTGTTTCAGGACCATACTGCAAACTCCTCCTCTGCAACATTCACCCTTGCAGTCACCTTTTTCTACAGAAAGGGCCTTCATGGCTCTCTGCCTTGATACATCTGTAACTGGTTGGGTGTGGAAACACAGTCATCACCCTGCTTATGGACATGGTACATGTCACATAGCCCTCACAGTCCTCTTTGGGTCACTTTCTTTAGTAATTACGCGTTTAAAATCCAGAATTTCCAAAGTAACATAAGGATGCTTTCAGCCCACTGCATCATGGAACGGCAGGTGTGTGATAGAAGGACATGGTGCAAGGACCTGTGGGTGCTTAAGGAGCTCAGTTGGAACAATGCTCAACGGCAAGGAAAACATCCCTGTGCATTACACCCACTGCCTGCTACCTGTGAGCAGCTCCTCTGCTAAACCATGCCAGAACTGTGTCTGCTCTCCATCATTAGCTTTCATTAGAAAGCTAATTTCAGCAGTCAAAAGGCAAGCTGGTGAGTGAGTTAACAAGAAATAGGGGCTATTACAATTCCTACATCAGCTCTTCCTGTTACGCAAGGAATCTATCATCTTTACCACTCTCCCTGTTTAATCTGGGTAACATCTGTGCATACAATCCCAATCTGATGTGTGTGGTGCAACCCAAGACAGTGTGCAGTCTCACAGGTGTGCTTCCTGATCAGTTTTAGTCCTCCATTCTGCACTGTGGATCCTTCCTGATCTCTCATGGGCTCTTTCCTTGAAGGGCTTGCTCACAAGGACTCCAAGGAAAATACATGTGACATATTTTCTGCTTCCTTACTGCTGAAAACTCCAGTCCTTCCAAGATGCACAGTATCAGCTTCCTTGTTCTTTCACAAGTCTCTGGTAAGACATATTGCTACCTCTTCTCCTAGAAACTCAGGAAATTATCCCTAGAAAGACTTCACTTCAGCAAAACAATACTTTTTTCTCAACCCTTGTATTTTAAGGGGTCTTGGCTGCATTACCTGCCTCAGGAAGGACCTAATTCCAGGTAAATACTTCCTAAGCCAAGTTATGCCATGGCTTAATATGCATTTCATTTAATTCTTTTAAATTTGTTATCTCCAAGGACAACTAACCATTTTCGGGAAGTAGGTATTCCTTCATTCCTTGTTGTGCATACGAAATGGCATTTTCTCATATTCAGGAGATGCAGCTGAATTCAAACCCTTGTTTTCCCTTGAATAACTTTTATAGACTCAATTCCTCGCTTCTTCTGGAGCATTTCATTTCACTTCACATTTCTCAGCTAATTAAACCTGCTGTTTCAAGTTTGCACCATCTGAATTTCTTAAGAAGCTGCCCCTCTGTACAGATACTCCTGCAGTCTCTGCTGCTTCTGGCAAGGTCTCATGCAACTTTCTCAAGGAGCTGAAAGAACTTGCACCACTGACTCAAATGCTTCTCTCTGCACTTCAAATAATGTCTGAAATTCTATATCACTCCAGGACTGGTGCATCTAGTCATGATGCAGGGCCTCCAATATTCTGAAACTGCTTCTGCAAAGAAGGTTACAACACTAATCTTCTGTACTGTGGTCCCTATTCCAGCTCATCCTACACAGCAGCCAACAGTTCTTGTAGCTGTGGTGATCTCTGAATATAAATTTCCTGGATCCATTGTTGCTGTGCATTTTGAAGCAGCTCCCTCTTTTTCAAATTTCTGATATTCTCTGAATATCTACTTTTTTTAAATATCCATCTATATTTATTAATTTTTGAACACTTTGGGATGCAAAAGCCTTTTTTCAAGAAAATTGGTGACTAAATGCATTAAGCATAATTACAGGTTGATCCTAGAAATTCAGTATTTGGGCAAGATAAATAAATCTTTTCGATGAAAATTCTAATATCCTACCTTGATCTATTGACACCAATGTATTTTTTGTTTCAGTTGTAATCTAAGTTAAATTTTAACTGAAATCATACTTGTTTGGCATAGTAACAGACTAATTACTGTTTGAGTGCATCCTGAATCACCAAGCATTTCTGGGGCTCAGGATAAGAACTTTCAAGAGCACTATGTGAAGATAAAAGGTCCTAAAAGGCTTTTTGTTGGTCTCTCTCCCCCTGCCTGCTCAGCTGCCTCTCCTTACAAACCACCCTTCCCAGGGTAAAGCATCCCTCTTGCAACAGCCCTGACTTGCCTTCTACATAGAGGAGAAAGGGCTGGCACCAGGCAGGGGGTAGGTTTGATCCAGAACCTGGATGGGTGCATGGGAAAGCAGGATGTCTGCTCCCAATGCCAGTGTGGCTGCAGCAAGGGAGAATCTGTCAGGTGCGCCTCAGGTTTTAGTTCAATCATTACCTCAAACTGTTAAAAAGTTTATACTCTTACTCCAGGTTCAGCAGATGTGTCCATATTTTTTTCTTTTTTTTTTCTCTCTTTTGCTGAGAGTTTGAATGGGGCATATTTTTCCTTTTGAAATTTTTTTGTTTAGTTTTGATCACTGTAACTCCAGATTTGATCCCATGTCATTACATTTGAGCCAAGAAGCCCAATGTTATTATACAGTATGTACTATTTATGTTATCAAGACCACATGCACTGTTTGGCCTTTTAACCACTTCTGTTCACAGGAGCATCTGTAACAACTGTTCAGAGGTAAACACAGGGCCACAACTTTAGTAATTTTTTACATATAAGTTTTGTTGGAAGGACAGACAAATCTGCTACTACTGGTGAAGAGGGAATTTCTTATGACTTCCAAAACAAAAGCAAAGCTTCACTATATTGTAGTGGCCTTTCAAGGCAGTTACTTCAAGTAGCTTGGCAAAATGACAATGTCTGTTTACATAATTCAACATACCTTGTGAAGTGAATTTCTGCATCGTATCTCAAAGGAATTGATAAGGTGACCTGGTTGTCCGAGTCTTGTTGCTCCTTACTTTCACTGTTCATGAAAACACATTTGAGTCAGGTGTAATAATACTGTTTTATACAAATAAGCTTTTAATGCCTAACTTGCTTTTGTATCATTGTGTACTTTACCTCCATGCATGAAAACTTAGAACTGCCACATTCTGAAGATTTTTCAGGTTAAAATCAAAGCTAATATCAAAGGATACCTATGGAAGAGACAAGGAACACACAGTAAATGAGTTGGTACAGCAACCAACTGTACTTCCCAAAAGACATTATTCATGTGTAAAACAATCTAGACCTGCCCTCTGTATCTGAACTCTCTACAGATTGCTGTGTAATATTTCAGTAATTTCTTAATACTCAGAATTGATTTGTTCTTACATTCCCCTACAAGTTGGCATTCTTACATAAGCATGAGTTATTTGCATTTTAAAATTGTGTACAACTAGCTACAAGCTGCAACAAAAGGTGTTCACAATTCCTTCCTTTTAAATCCTAGCATTGACACAAACTTTGTATTCACTCTTTTCTTCCATCTGTTTCAGCAGGTCCACTTGGAGCAATTCCATCAACATTCAGAACAAACTTAACTTTTTAGATATATTTTTTTATTATTATTCTTCATGTCCCACCACAGAATATATTTCTGTTCTTTCTAGCTGGTTTCTTATTGCTCTAGTTGATTATGTTAGAGGCTAGAATCCTGTTTCTCCTCTGCCCTTGAGAAATAAGAGATTCCATAAAACTGTGGATATCCTGAGGTTTATGGTATATATGAAAAAAAAAGATGTACAATTCATCTTACAGTTGTGTGGGCCTCCCATCTCCTCCCAAAAACAATACTGCTTTCTTGGAGAGATGAGATTCACGGAGCAGGTGATGGAGTTACCCCAGGTTCACACTGCAGGAGGGATTTGATGGGAATTGTGTTCAGTTCTTAGGAGCCTGCACATGATGTTCTATGCTTCTCTGCCCCCAGCTTTCACTCTCCAACAGTTACATAACTACAGCAGCATTTGGAAGCTGTGGGTTGTGACAAATGAGCTTTGAGAGCCTTTTTTCCTTTAATCTGGCAGGAAATCACAGATTTTAAGCCCTAGTTTGCTTTTGCCTGTGTTGTAAAATCTAAGAAACTCTTATCAGCAATAAATGCAGAGTTAGAGAAAAACAACAGCAGAAAAGGTTTTGGGTATTGCTCAAGGTTACTTAAACATGCCAGCTGTACCTGTTGTCCTGTTCTGAAAACAGGATAGCTTATTTGGCAAATGACTGTACTTTGTGCTGCTCCTGTTTGACATGAGACTTCAGTCCCATCACTCTGCAGAGAAAACAGAAAAACCATCTTAATGTCAGGTTTTGATAAGGCAGAGAGGTGTGTATCTTCAACAGCATATGTATTATACTAAGGAGGACTGAAAGTAAGTGTTATGGCAGTAAATCCTAGAGAGCAGATGAGTGGGACATAGGCAGGGCCAGGAGGAAGTCACAAGAAATATGGGACAAGGACTATTCCCACTCAATTTCTTGTGGGCTGTAATCAGCTTATTAGAACTTTGTGCTGAGCTTGGAAGAAGGAGTACAAGCCACAGAGTACAAGTCAGCTCCAGCATTAACTCTACAGTCCTTTTTTACAGAATTTTCACAGAACTTTTGCAGACATGTTTACACAGTCTTAGACCTGGTTAAGTACTTTCACTGTAGAATTTTGTGTGCAAAGGGGAATGCCTACAGAAATCAAACTTTCTGTAGGAAAATCTGCCATATATAATATTTTGTTTACTACTTTGCAGAATACTGGCTTGTCATCATCCTTGATTCAAAGACAAATTCACAAACCAGAGCCAGTTATCAGCCCTTGGAGAATTTATTAAAAAGTACTGTCTTTTATAAAAAACATTCCTAGTAGACATTTACTATTCATTAATTGTGCTACAAAAAAATCCCTCAAAACAAAACCCCCCAAAAGACCCATACATACAGAGTTTATGTTCTTCTTCCTGCCTTGAAGCAGGCACATTTTTGTCTAAACTTCACTTGCAGGCTGGAGTGCTTCTAAGCAAAAAGGCTTTTAAAGCAAAAGAAAATTCTAGCTCCACTGTGGTCTTTTGGCAGGAGTGAAATGAACAATCTTGCTGCACAACAGGATGGGGAGGTAGAGGGGCACCCCCAGCACTGTGTGCAGTACTTTTGCCAATTCATTGTTTAGAATAATGCTGCTCTTGGGCAGGAATGAATGCTATCCTTCCTCTCCCTTCAGTAGAGGGATTGCTCTGGATTTCATCCCCAGGATTATCATGCACCTCTCCAGTAGGAGCCTGACCATATAAGCCAAGCTCTTATGAAATCTGCATTTCATCCTTCGTGAATTGGGAGCAACAATTTAAATTATAGGTATACTGCATTCCCCAAAATAGTATGCATAATTCCTGTCTTTCCCCTTCTCTAAGACAAAATTTGTTGGAAGAAGAGCTTTTGGTATAGCAATCATGTCAATCTGATTAACTGTCTAGCTGGAACACATGGCCTTGGCAGTAACACTATTTCTAGATCCAAAGTCTGTGCTTTAAGGATTCATCATCAATGCTGCATGTCTGATTTATCAAATATAAATTCCCTGTGGCACAGCAACTGCTTCAGGCATGTTGCTGAGAGTTAAGAAGATGTGGGTGCCAAGGCCTAAAGTGAGGAAAAGATGTCTGAGGTGAGGTCAAACTCGACAAGTTGCCAGCTTTTATGCTGAGTTGGAAATATCTTTACTTGACCTAAATAAACTGATATGCCGAGGGAATAATTCTGCTATCCAAGAAAACAAATTGTGAGAGAGTTTTGTAGACACATTCTTTTCTGGAATAGGCACTGCTAGAAAGGAAAAAAAAAATCTCTGAGAACCTCAAAAATCAGGGGTAATAACAGAAACAGTGAAGTTGGGTATCACGCACCGGTACAGAAGATGAAGCAAAAAACAAGTTTTCTGAAAATGTAGCCTTGATTCTGGTGTTATATGCATTTTCCTTTTTATTTCTCAATTTCACATTGAATGTTAGTCTTCTGTTTTTGCTGCTGACAATAAACTGTTGTTTGCTGTTGGAAAATAAAGTCCATTGTTGTAAACAGAGGTACTAGAACAGCTGTGGATCAGGAAAATGTTTTGCCTGAAGCCAACAACAAATAACAAGCACAGCAAGACATTTCCTACATTGTACACACTTAAACCCTCTGCTTTCTAAACCCCTTGGCATAAGAAATTCTGTGATGGTGTTTCCTAAAAACAGACAGAATTATTGCCTTCCAAAAGTGCAGGACTTTGATTATGTGTTGAAAAAGTGACTTTGCTGAATTTTCAAGGGGTCTACCCTGGTGGGAAGGTGGACAGAGTAGGCAGCACAAATGGGCAGCCTTATCTCTTTGATGTACATGTATGCATATATCTGACATGGACTTAGAATATGTGTTGCCCAAAGAGCTGATCACAGCTCCCCACTGGCACAGCTACTGCAGGATCCTCGCTGCTCCCTGTAGGAGGGATGAAGACAGCTGGTGCAGCTGCTGCTGCTCCCTTTCCCAACAGCAGCCAGTCAGACACAATTTGTCCAGATATACACTATGTCCTCATCTCTAAGGGACCAAAACTTGGGCTGGTCTAAGCTGACAAGAGTCCTACTTCTGTGTTTGTGTTCCAATCCTACCTCCTTTTCCTTGATTAAATTTAGATTAACATGCCGTTGGCTTTTTTTATCTGTGCTCTTTCTAAGTAGATGTTAAAACTAGAAAGGCATTCTCCTCTAGAAATTCATCCAAACCCTACAGACAAACCTACTGGTGAAAACACTGGACTCTAACAGTTTCACTAATTCAGCTCTTACCCATCATCTGCCTTCCGCTGAACATTCAGGACAAGATCACAGATACAAAGTTCATCTTCACCACAGTCTTTAATAAAAGGAATCTAGGAAGAACAAAAACATTTCCTGAATGACAGGGCTCAACCTTTAACATTATCTAAAGACACTAGAGCGCAAACACCTTCAAGCTGAAACACATTCTTGGTTTTCAGATAAGGAAATCCCTCTGAAGGACATCAAAAACTTGACAAGTGAACGAGTGAACTGAATAATATGTTGCTACATGTCAACTGATCCAAGAACAGTACAGACAGGTTACTCTTCAATGACAACAAAGGTGATGTAGTCAAACTAGTTCCATCTCTCTTTTATGTACCTTTTTACTGTAGAATGAACTGAAAGAATTAGCAACAGTGATATGGCTGAACTAACATGCTCCTTGTGCTACAGTGGCTGGTATGTGTGTGTGTAAAGAAGCTCATGCAATGCAGGCCAACCAAGGGACACCCCTCTGTGTGACTTACATGGGGCACCAGTTTTCACTTGCATGTGCCTCTTGGGTGTTTGTGGGGGCCACACATTATGGATGTGTATGGCCATGCATTTCTGAATAGTCAATCTACATACTTACACTATAGGCCACAGATGCTGGAGAAGATATGTCCAGGACAGGGCTGGAGCCAGGATTTGCAAGGCCAATGTCAATGCGCAAACTGAGTGAATTCACTGCATCTGAAGGCTCCTGTAAAACAAATGGTTCAGATGATGACTGCCAGCACAGAAAACAGGGTAAAACTGGTAATTTCTGTTGTGAATTGAGAATGTGCAGTAAAATCATGTTTCCTCTAAACAAGGAGAAGCAACATTTCAAAGTTTCATTTCTAAAAGAAAACAATTTTGTGAGATTGACTAGTGTGGGCTCCTCTGGATTAACAGTTTTCAGTGCAATTTCCATGATAAAACTGATTTTTCTAGGATTCCTGGAGACTGTACACATCACAGTAACTACTAGGGCTAAGGAACATGCAGATTGTCTGCAGCTGTAGGAGTTGGTTATCACAGCCATCACCAGGTAGCTTTCATTCTCATCTACTGCAGAGGTCAAATTCCTATTCCACTCTGCCTTACCATCACAAAGAGCATGTGGGCCTGAGTGACACTAAAACACAGTAAATGCCATATTTCCTGTTTTTCTCAGTACTGGATGATTCACCTTCTAGCCTGGTGGCTCACTGATTCACATGGCATTAAATGTGATCAATAGGCCACTGCAAACCAGAGCAGGGACAGAAGTCCTCTACCTGACCTAGCATCATGCAGCAGGGCTTAAGGCAAGCCTCAGGGCTGTGTTCAGTCATTGCTTCTGGAGAAAAATGGAGACCTGCTTCTTTTTATTTAATTCCTGGGTGTGCATCAGGGGTTAGAATTCACCCGAAATCTGCCTGAGTGTCAGTTTGAAGAAAATATTTGTATGTATAACTTAGTTCTTACAGCAGAGTCTACTCAGAGAGAAAATAAAATCTATTTAAACTATAGACCATGGGCTCTATATTACACCAAAGGTGAATAACACAATTAAGAACTCTCTTTCCCATCCTAAAAATCTGTACTGAATGTGACAGTTATTAGTTTCTATCAAATCGTAATCTTATTAAGTATTTTTCAGCTGGGGTGATTTGGGAAAAAAAATAATTTGGTACACCATGCATGAAATTCACATTACAGGCAAAAAATTCATCCATGTCTTCCTCTGATCACTTTTGTTATGCAAGACTACTTGCAACTGCACTTACTTGTACACTGAAGACATCATTAACACATTTCTCTTCATGATGCACCACAAGATCCCGCTGCATGTACCTTTCATTATTTTCTTTGAAAAATCCTCTAGAAGTCACTCTGGAGGACTGGAGATCTGCATCCAAAGTTGCATTGTACTTTATAGCTACAAGAAGAACAACAGTACATTTTTGACTGAGCATGGTTGCCCGTGATCTCATTACTATGCTCAATATTATAGGGACGAGGCTTTCCAAACTACACTAAATATTTTGTGTTTTTCATAGCTAAACACAGAGCAGTTTCAAAATGAAAATACTTTCTCTTGTGTTTTCCAAAGCAGTCAAACAGGTTTAGGTCTTGATCTGCCAGGAGCACATTAAATGGCAATCAATCCAACCTCCACTGCAGATGTCTGAGCCTGCAGCTCAGGCAAGAAGCCAGTCAGCAGGGCCAGGGTTACTTTGGATAAAGGGGCCTTGCAACAATATCACTGACTTTAAAGTCACTTAAAAGTGACTTTAAAGATTCTGCATATTCTCTTCAACCGCACAGCAATTTCTGCCACCTTCTCTTTCTTTTATGACTAATATGTTGTGTAAGTTCACTGTTCTTTTATAGCTTAAAACCATGAGTTCCTAAAGGCATTTTATGTAGCACTGAAGCAGTCCAACTGGTGTTATCTCTGAGACTGAACTTAAAAACTTCATGGAAGCCCACTGCTGGTGACAGAAATACTAATTTTCCTGTGAAAAGAAGAGCTTCCTCCCACTGACAACTGCTCTGAGCCTCTAGAAAATATTTGATTTTCTTTTTCTGAAGAGAGAGGAAAAGTATGCAGTTCTGTTGTTGAAACCAAAAGGCTGGAAAAACCCAGCTCCTCAATAATGACATTTTTGGGGACTGCTGAATAACAAGGACATAGCTCTCCTCTATACTGTTAATTCCCCACTTTTCAAAGAGTATGGAGCCAGTGATGAATTTGGTCTTAAAAACACATTCTCAAGCACTTAAGTTTTACACTGATTTTGTGATTTTTGACATTCAATCTAATACATCTTTAGACTTTCCATTACTCATTTGAATAATGGACTTTTGAAGAAATTAGTATAAGAAAAATCATTGAAATACTCTTACCCACTTGATTATTTTTCTTAGCAGGTCTAAATGTAGCCCGAAAACATATTTCAGCAGTTATATCCGTAATCTTGTTCAGCAAACTGATTTTGTCAGGTTTAAATGAAGCAATTATGGACACATTTGCAATGCCTTTTGACCTGAAAAGTATATTTTAAAAGTTACATGGGGGGTTTTGAAGAACACTGGGTAACACAGACGCTGTTGTCTAATACTATCTGTAAATGTTACCATTGATTTTTTTGTTTGCCAATGTAAACTTCTTTCAATGACACGGGTAAAATTATTTTTCCTTAGGTATACATGAATTTGTTGATATCACTGCTTACAGTAATAATAATAATAATAATAATAATAATAATAATAATAATAATAATAATAATAATAATAATAATAATAATAATACATATTTTCGTGTCAAATTAATGACTAATCGATGTCTTCATCCTAATGCTCTAATCAGTCTCTCAGGCTATCAGAGAACGAAGTCCTTGGCCTATTTTCCAAATAAGTAACCTTCTGCTCCTTTCTCGCTCTTCTGGGAAGGTGAGAATGGGTAATTCTTCATTTCATTTAATTATCTAATTTTTCCAAAAAACCACTTTCATGTAATTAATCAAGATTTTGAAGAACAGCTTCAAAGGAACCCTACATGTAAAAACAAACACTTTAATCAAAATGAAATGCATTAATCAGCCCAAATGTCAGAGCAAAAGAAGAATGAGTATCTTCATTAATCAAATCTAAATAAATGCTGGTACTTCAAGGAACATAATTTTCTTTAATGAAATTCCCAGCAGCAGCAGCAGCACTCAAAGGTCCAAACTGACCATTCATTTTTAATTATCTTGTTTCATGATGAAAGAAGTACCAATTCAGTGATATTTGTCTTACAATGGGGAGCCTCAGGCATGAAGACAGGCAACAGATAGAAAAGGAAACAGCATTTGAATTTAGCTCCTCAAGCAAGGAGTGGAAATCACAGCAGATTAATAATCTGATATAATCTGATTAATAATCAATAACCTTAGGCAGGCAGATGATTTGGGTTCTGTGAAATCTTTTTATATTTTGTGAAAGTACTCTGACTTCTGTGGCAAAGGCAATGGGACATCAAAAAAGTGTTTCTTGTCAGAATTAGGTGTCAACTCTCTATTGCTACTCTCTGTCCTTACCCTGCAGGACAACACTCCCCCCATATCAGCCCATCAGGGCCGTAAAGGTCATGCAGGTTGTGTGAGACGTGGTTTCATCTGTCTCAGGCTCAGCTATCAAAATTATACTGTAGCTACTGAAGCACAGAACCTGCTTCTACAAGCACTCTCCATCAAGTCCCATTCCCTGGTGCTGTCCCTTCCCTTTGGACCATGTGTCTGCACAGCAGTTGCAGGCAGATGTCTCCTGGCCCTCTCATTCCTGGTCAGGTCCCTCCCAGCAGGATCTGCCACCTGGCTGCCTCCCACATACCCTGGCTCTGCCCTGTGTGCTGCCTTGGCTTTCAGTGGTTTAATGATAAATGCTTAAAAGAGATTTAGTCTAATGCTCTTTTTTAAGCTAGTTTTGATACCAGTGAAGAGGCAGTAAGGGTGTTAGTGCTAAACACGTGGAACTAAAGAGCTTTTTAATTTGCTTATTTTCCTGTTTAACTACATGTTCAACTGCTGAATCACTAACTGCTTCCTTCCTAAGAAAGAGTATACCAACCATAGCACAACCACATTTCCATCAGCACCAACTGATACGTCAGCAATGCCATCGTCATCTAAGTCTCTATGGCCATCTACTGATCTTCCAAAGAATTGGAGCTTTTGTCCAAAGGCAGAATCCGATCCTAAGATTTTCTGGGAAAGAAAGTTTGGTTACTGAGTTTGCCAAAGCATGCTCAAGTCCGTAGATAGTGGCATAATTAATAGATTTTCACTGATACTCCCTGTATATGCAATGTATTGTTTAAACAAAATGCATTTGTGGGTGTTTTCTCAGATGCTTTTGTGCTTTTGTAGCACTTCTTTCTCCTCTACTGGAGCAGACAAAAGACTAGATTTTTCTGTCTTGGGAGCAGATCAACTAACTGACTGCTGTATGCCAGATACGGCTGGAAACTTTTTCCATCTCACATTGAGAAACTCAAAGAATATGACGCTTAACAGGAGTTCTAACAAATACTTGCTGCAACCAGAAAATCTGCATGGAAAGGGATAATAACATTACCATTACAGTATATATGAAGACCCGTGAAACACTTTCCCTTTAATACTATGCATTTGTAATTTGCAGAGCTGGGATTTCTCTAATCTTCATTGCTGTCCATCAACACTAAAAACCTGAAAATAATGTGTCAAATACTTTTAGGATATTAGCTAACTTCACGCTCAGGCATCAGAAATGGCTCAGAATGAGCATCCTGCACATCCTTTTGCTCTATATGGTTCAGTTACATGCACCACCACATCACCCTGGATATGCTGATAGCTGAAGGAAGGAGAGGAACAAAATGTGAAATAAACCATGAGAATTACAGTACTCCTTTAAGAGGGTTGAAACATTAGCCAATTAAAATACAAAAAGTCTTCGGTCTTCCTCTAGCAGATTTAAAAGTACCAAGTACAGCATTAAGCAACACAGTTATTTACCTGAGAATATTTGGTACGTATAGTCTTTTGAAATCCATTGTATATGTAAATTGCTCCAGAGTTTTGGTTTTCCAGTGGTGCACCTATTACAACATCATTAAAGCCATCCAAATCGATGTCTGCAAGTGCTGCAATTGCTGATCCAAAGCGTGCATTTTCTGACCCCTGTGGACCTTCCAAGAGTTCTTGTTGATCCAAGATTCTCTTTAAAAATTGAAAAAAAAAAAAAAAAAGCAGAAACACAGCTATCATTGCACCAGATTAAGACATAGAAGCAGTATCTATGTGCATTGTTTTTTGTTTCTGTTTTCCAGTACATTCCCCTCAGACAGTTCAACATTGAATTCCTTCCCCATTGTATTTCCCATTCAGTTTGCATTATGTCTCCAAGTCTTGGCAAGAATTACACAGCAAAATCAAAGGATGCTATGCAAAGTACTAACAGCAAATATAACCATATGTATGAAGCTTAAATGCCCTCTCTGTCCTCATCTGACTGTTCTGAAGTTTCACAATACATTGAAAAATACAGTTTCCAGTTTTGGATTACTGGTTTTTATGCAGAGGGAGTGGAAATTATGTAACTGGACATAATTCTTTGAAACAGAACTGGAATTTCCTTACTAAACTAATGCAAAAAACATGTGTCCAAATGGTAAACTCCTGACCTCTCCAATGCCAATGAAGAAAGAAAGATTGGAGATCTTCATAGTTAAATAATCCCATTTACACTAGATGATATGCAACTCTGGCAAATAGCATTCTCACCTTTAACCTCAGTTATCATACTGTGCTTAAAATTATAGAAATAACAGCCAACTTATTTATTGAAAATGGCTAGAAAAGTATTCCTTGCACAATGGGGACAACTTGCACAAATCCAGATTATTTTAAAAAAGTATTAAATATACCTTTCATTATTCTTTCTCATTTAAAATTTAAATAATTTTAAACTCAACATTTGAAAACAATTAAAAATGATAAGACAGTCTTGCAATTTATTCAGTTTTCAAAGGCAAAGAAAAAAACACTTTCATTTCTCTTTTCTTTCATATCTCATGTCTGATACCACAGGCAGAAAGACCAATGTCAGCTGCCAACTTTCAGCTCCTCTATCTACACTGAAATTGTTTTAGGGTAGTTTCCTGTTGCATCAGGATACTCTGACTGAGGTCCTGCTGAGGAGGATGGCCTTCCTCTCTCTTTATTTGAATGCAGTTTACCTAGTAAACCTAGTAAACTACCTAGTTTTCTGTTTTCCCTGACGGATGTCAGATATTAATCTACTTTGCAGACATTCAGTGAATGAAAGACTATTCAAAAATGCCAGAGGGCTTGGTATGGTTAATACATATATTCTGAAAACACCTACTACGGGTCTGAATAAAAAGCACTGTCAGTCAAGCATCAGACAAATAACTAAACTTCACTGAATAGAGGGGACAAGAAGAGTTATGGTAACCATCCAATGTCAGAGCCTATGAAACAATGCTGAAAGCTGGTAGAAGAACATTTCTTAGAGCTGCTTTGGGAATACTGTCAGGCATTGAATACATTCACCAAACACAAATGGCAAATTAATTAGCAAAAGCCTTGAGCTAGGTTTTTCAGAGATATGGCCAACCCATGCTGTACTAGCATGAAGCACATTGCCTGACACCAGGACCAGGGAGACACTGACAGCACCAGACCCCTGACCACTAACAGTGATTAGCTACTGCCTTGCTCACTGGCTCCATTTTGGTCTGTTCCAGCTGCCTGACTCCCAGATTACATGCACAAGCAGTTCTGGGGCAAGTTTGCAGCTGTTACTGAAAAGCAGAACACATTATGCAGCATTGGAAAGACCTCCACACACAGCCCTCTAACCAGGAAGGCTTTGTACCATTCATCCCTGCCCTTATGCCACATCCCAAGAAAACCACTTGCTCTGTGTCCTGGGTTGACGGCGCCTCCTATCCCAATCGTGCAACTTTATCTCTATGTACTGCACTGTTATGTCTGACAGCTGCCCCCC
>JANPWX010021771.1:3531028-3603931 GCA_024734555.1 Trochalopteron elliotii
CCCCCTCTCTCTCTTCCCCCCCCCCCCCACCCCGCGAAGATCACTGGACCGGCTCCGGACCTGACCTGGGAATATCTGGGGGTCCTCGACGCCTGAAGACAGAAGCTCTGCGCCCTCCCCTCACAGCAATTGGTTGAGTATTTTTTCTTTTCCCTTGTGTTGGGGAGTGTCTTTGTTTATTTGTCAATAAATAGGTTTTTTCCACTTCTCCTCCGAGGAATTCCTTCTCAAACCCAGAGCTGAGGGGGGGGAAGGGGTGGTGGAGGTTTGTTTTCTGGGGGGCTCCTTCTGGAGACCTTCCCCTAATTTGTCCTAAACCAGGACACTCTGCTTCTTGTTAAAATAAAAAAAAAGTCACTTGAAATATTTCTAACACTTTGAAAAGATTCACTAAATAGTGACTTTGAGGATCTGGAGAGGCCAAAGGCCTTTTAGCATGTATGTGGCCAATCTGATTTCAAAGGAATTAGCCCTGAAAAGTGCTGGCTTGAGCCATTTTTACCTTTGTGATGGAAAACATGTATACTCTCCCTTCTTCCTTCTTCAGGTTATTCATAAACATTGGTGCACCCACAAGCAGCACATCTGTCACAGAATCCCTGTTGACATCCACTGAACACACCACGCTGCCAAAGTAGGAGCCAATCTGAAATCAGTAATAAATGGGTTGTTGCTGTGTATGGTTTTTGTAAACCATGTTTTAGCACCTGATTCAGAAAACTTACATGCAGTAATATTCCAATACTACTGAATTTTGATGAATTTTGATTCCAATACTACTGAATTAAATTAGTCTGTAGCATGCTCCATTGTTGGAAGACTCATATCCTTATAACATATTTCACCGTTTCTGTCCCGTAGTCACTGCTGTGGCTTTACCACTCAGCAATACAAATGCCAACAAAGTAAGATATGGGAGGTGTATGTTTTTTATAATTGCACATGAAACTACCCAACCTCTGATGTACTCTCAGATTTGCCTCACAGATGATACCAAACCACTAAAATAATTCCTCTTTCCTGAACAGAGGAAAAGAGATTGAGCATCCAGATCTGTCTTCTGATGCGATCTACTTCATGACTTCTCAGGCAGAAGAATTCACTGAGTCTCTCCCAATTTGAATTGTTGACAGAAGAATACATTAGTTAAAGTTGTATATTATCTTTTACCACTAACTGGATGACTTCCTAAAATACTGTTTAAGAGTTACAGCTAACCTCATTGAAATAGTCTAGTAGCAGAGAAAAGTTCAAGTGGATTCTAAATGCTTTGAGACAAAGAGGAATTATCAAAAAATATTGTGATTTACTGCTGGATCAATAAAAACAGATTCCTGAAAGTCTGTATTCATGACCAAAATATACTTGCCTGCTCGCCTCTCTGTGACTGTACAATTGCAATATTACCATCACTGTCAACATCATAAACCACCACTCTGCCAGTGTAGTTGGATCTTGGTGCACCAGCAACAAAGTAGACAGAGCTCATAGTCGAGAGAACAGCAACAGAATAACCTGGGGATAGAAGCCAACATTTAACATATGTGAGAGACCATTAATTACAATTTATCATTGGTTATCCATAAAGGCATGGAGGATGCCTGGTCAATCTGGTATGTTAATTGCAGAGAGTGAAGACTCCAGATGGGAAGTTATGCTGTCACATATGCATAAAATTTGCAATATTCTCCTAGAGAGAACAATGACACACAGATCAAGTTGAAGCAGGTTTACAGAATAACATGGACAATAGCTTAGATTATTCAGTAAAATGTAGACCACAAAAATGTCATACTTGTAAAGGAGACAGGAAAAAAATGTGCAAAGAGTGTCCTTGGAAAGAAGAAATAAAGAAATACGAGATGAATGTTTGAACCAGTCCTCAGGCTAGGGAGGAACACCTAGCTTATGCAAAGTTTGCAGTGCATTTTCCCACAGCTCACCAAACCACAGACCAGTGACTTGTCTGAATAGAAGAGGCTACATGAACAGCATGTCAGCTAAAGGGTTGATTGAACTTCTTTGAACATTTTAATCCTCATTACCATTATTCTAGCATTTATTTGCTTTCAGGAAACATTGTTTAATACCTGCAAAAATGTAAACATGTATTAGCAGTATAAATCTAGCACTAGTACATACCTTAGATTTCTGTGGTTTAGTTCCACCAAATTTAAGAAAAGAAAACCCTTGTAAAATCTATAGTTAAACTCAACAACAAAATGCCAGTGATGGAACAGAATACGCAAATCTGCAAGCTGCAGAACAACATGAGGAGCACAGTCTAAAAGGATTTTGCCTTGATCTTTACACCTCACCAGTCTAATTCAGATTTTTTGTTCAGACACAGGGTAAGAACAACTTTTGTGACAGGAAGTCCAATGAGCAACAAAATAAGACTTTTTTCTGCAAGTTACGTACACACCTTCTTAATTAATACAGAATACAATCATTTGAAGTGAGTGGGACCAGTGCAGAACAGGGGCCAGTTGAGCAGGCTGTGATGTTCTAGCAGCTCTTTAACTTACACTCCCCCAAGCTGGTGAGACAGAGCTGGTATGGAGAGCTCCTACTTGTGTGGACAGGAAGTGGAAGGGAAATAAAGCGACAGAAAAGGCAACAACATTGTTTGCTCCAGAAAGATAAAAGTAAATACACTAAAACTGCCTTGAAGAGAAAGAAAGTTACCCGAGATTTTTAAAATTATTAAGAAAATGAAGTAAGAGAAGGTCTGAGGAGATCATACATGCAGAAGAGCTACTGCTCATTTGGTTTGGTTTAGATTTATTCATTTTGTTGGATGTAAGTAATGCTGGGCCATAGGGGGAAAAAAGTGTATGTTAGTTGCAAAGAACATATTATTAAATATGTATAATATATAATAACTTCAAGAATGAGAAAGTGGTTAATGTAGTAGCATTATTCAGGGATGAAACAGCAGAGCAAGCATGTTGAAGGTTTACAGAAAACATTTCAATGAACTGAGAATACAGACTAACTGGCTTTATTAGGTCACAAAAACATGTCAAAAATACATATAGAGATTATAGGGAAAATCTCTGCTAAGTGGTAGCAATATTCAAAATCTATAAACTGAACAGGAAAAGGCTAAGAAAACAACAAGCACATATGAAACAACAGAAAGTCAATCAGCTTCTCATCCCCATCGAACTGGAGAAGAACATTCAAATATTGTAACAGAAGCAGGGCATAATGATCAGTATGATTCACTAGGCAGCCTTTTCCAATCCCGTGATTTATCATGTCTCTGTGACTATGCTGGTTTTGGCTGGAATACAATTAGTTTTCTTCACAGCAGCTGGTGTGGAGCTGTAATTTGGATTTATGCTGGAAACAGTGTTGATAACACAGGGCTGTTTTAGTTACAGCTAAGCAGTGCTCACACAGTGTTCAAGGCCCTTTCCCCTCCTCACCCCAGCAGTGAGGAAGCTGGGAGGGGTCACAAGGAGTTGGGAGGGGACACAGCTGGGGCAGCTGCCCACAAATGACAGCAGGGGTGTCTCATTCCATATGGTGGCATGCTCAGCATGCAAAGCTGGAGGAAGGAGGGGATGTTTAGAGTGATGGTGTTTGTCTTCCCAAGTCACAGTTGTGTGCGTTGGAGCCCTGCTGTCCTGGGGATGGCTGAACACCTGCCTGCCCATGGAAAGTGGTGAATAAATCCTGTCTTTTGCTTTGCTTGCATGCATAATTTTCACTTTCTCTGTCTGTATCTCAACCCAGGAGTTCACTCACTTTGACTCTGCCAACTCTTTCCCGTTCTCACTCCCCTTAAGAGGAGTGACTGAGTGGCTGCTTAGCGCCAAGTGGGCTTAAACCACAGCAGTGACAAAGACCGATTTTTTTTCAGCTTTCCACTTTGATATTAGTACAATTAAAAAAAAAAAAGTTTTTATTCAATGAACTGTTGACCAGCAAAAATTAATATTTTTTGACCAAAAATTCTTTTCACATTCTCAAATAATTTCTTAACACAATCTGCCTAGAGAAGAACTTTCCAACTTCTTTAATGTCTTAATCAAGGTTTCATACATTTCCAGATTTGTATTTTAGCCCCTTACCTAGATATGAGCTATGATTTCTATCCTGTAGAATCTTTTCAAACACATGGCTTGGAAAGGTAGTGACTCTGTCTGAAGACTCCTGAACTACTGTTCCACTCCAGTCATAGGCCCCAACTGCACCCAGCAGCAAAACATCCTTTAAAAAATGAAAGTCAACATTTTAGAACTACGTGAATTAGAAGAAGCATGAGCAAAGCTGAAGGTCCCATGCATAATTTCCTACATGGCTGTGTTTAAGCCAGGGATGCAGACTAAAGCCTGCAGGCAGCTGACTGGAGCTGTTCAGTTGCCACTTATCCTCTTGCAGTAGAAGGGTGATAATCCCTCTTAATAGGTCACTAAAGTCCTGCACATAAGTGACTGCTTTAGTTCCCGTGACACTGCAACTCATGATAAAATGGGTTTATTTAAACACTGTGATAATTTCCCAAGTCTGTCCACGCTGAGGTTGGGCTTGCTAAGTCTATGCTTTTATGCACCCATGATCCTCAGAAGACTGAGGATCACACAAATGCAGCTGTACAAAAAAGTTAAAGCCCCTTTTCTAGACAAAAGTGACAATGACAGCACACAAAAGCTGATGCAAACAGATACAGTTTAATTTTTTACCTAAGGAGATGTTCTTGAGAGAACATGTAAATCTAAAATCCAAATTAACATGGTTTATTATGTACAATACTTCATAAAGAAACACTTAATTTTGTACACAGAAAATAAATATAGTTTTATTTATTCAAGTTATTAAAATTCTTCAGTAAACTGAGATACCGTTACAGAAAACTGCAATAAACTTGAATCTGTAACTTTCATGATAAAATGCTCATATGTTTCTTATTTTTTGCCATTTCTTAGCATCAACTGCTTCATAATTTAAAACTTCAATTTGTGCAAATATGGAGGACTTATAAAAATTATTTCATTCTTCTTTTAGGTCTATGAGAAAGAAACAACCTTCTTGTATTTTCAGTTGAAAGCTTATTGAACCACATTTGGATTTTACAAGGAGCACTTATTTGATAAAGATAATCTTAAAATTGATTAGCATTAAAATATATCTGATTTTTTGGTTCTAATTTTTAAGTGAAATACCCTTAAAACAAATATTTTTAATTTTATAGTTTACAGAGAAATTATTTTCAGACTTGATTTATTTATATGTTGGTGACTGCCTACCAGCTCTACAATATAGCTAGTCACAAACATGGAGCAATTAAATTTTTCCTGCTACATGAATTCAGAAATCACTAAAATCATTGTATTAACACATTTTTAAAATCAGTACATGAAACAAACTATAATACAACCATACTTATTAATTCATATTCAAGTAAAAAATTAAAGACAATTTAATATTCTCCTGCTCATAAAAAGTTCTTTAAATTAAACATTGTATTTTTATTTCTCTTCTGTTACACTCATGTTACATATGTACATCTATTTGTATCATTAAATAATTAAACTCACATACCTTTTTTTGTGAGTAATATGCACTGAAGCCCACCTGTGACATTTCCATTTGGAAAGTATCACCTTGATCAGTACCTGGTAAAACAGATACACATATATGGTTATCTCTATATAACCACACAAAATCCAGTCTTGCTGCATCTGAGTTTAGCTGTATAGGAGCTGTATATCCACCAGTTTGGCTAAAGCATTTACAAACAATGGAAACCAGAGCTGGTAAACTAGGAAATTTGGAGGATTTAATGGCAAATTGATAAGATGGAGCCATGAGCCATGCTATAAGTTTTTTCCAAAAAAAGGGCAGAAGATGATAGTCAAGGTCAGGTTTGGATCAGTTTGGACAGTCTTGCCACTGTGGGTGGTCTCTTTTTGTGTTTTTCCTAGGAAGCATTAACACCCTGAAATCAGCAGCTTTAATGACTGTATATTCACAACTTTCAAATAGAATAGGAATTTTTATTTTGTTATAACTGTTGTAATTGTCTTGAAAAGTACTGTGACATTCATTTCCTAAGCTAGATGGATGGGAATTCAGTGGAACTACTCAGTAAAAAGACCAACTCCCTTCTGTGAGTAGCAGCATAGGCCTAGCAAAGAATAAATGAAGGTGAAAGAGAAGGGAAGATTTCTTCCTGAGCATAGTAAAGTGGCAGACTCTCCTCAGGGTCCTTAGGGAGTTGAGAGCAGGTAACACATCTCCAATACATGGTCTGAATTTTAAAAGCTGGCTTTTGAGGCAGCCAAAGTATCTCTGCAACACCTTTCTCTGAGCAATACACAGGAGTGTGGGTGGTGCTAGGTAGGGACCTGGTAGGCAGCACAGAAATTACATTTTCAGTTCTGTAATCAGTAACCTAATCTTCTGGTTTGTTTGGTTTTCGGGTGGTTGTACTGTTTAGGTTTTTTTAAATTTAAAATGGCTTAGGATTCACACAGGTGAAGCTCACAAGCATGAAGATGCCTTTATTCTTCTGGTGATAACAAATACATTTAGTTGCACATGGAAAAGCCTCCATGCCTGAAGCCCATGACATGACAGAAGTTTTCATCCGCTGGGAATGTTTTCCCCAAACTGCATAAATTAACTTGAAGCTCATGCTAATTAGGGATAGAGAATCTGGGGGAAAACGTGGGTGAAAACCAGAGCCCTTCTGATGAGCAGGGAGCAGCCTGCAGCTCCAGCTACCCCTCATTTTCACAATACTGCACTAAACTGAAGCTAAATAGAATCATAAGCTTGTCAGCTGGCAGAATCTGATCTAATTTTTCAAAAACATTGAGTATTTTACCTTCTATACTAAAAATGCGCTCTCCAAGTGTTCCTGCTTCTTCCAGCAGTGCAGCCTCAGATGATACATTGAAGAAATACTTTTCTGTTGGGTGACTAGCAATTCCCTTGATTTCTTTAATTAAGTTTTTAGTATCAAGTTCATGCCTTATTAAGTATCCCAAAACCTTGTGTAAAGAAACAAACAAACAGCAAAATAAGAAGAGAGAGAGAGAGAGAGAGAGAGAGAGAGAGAGAGAGAGAAAGAGAGATCATGGTGTTATTCCATTTCCTTCTGTTCTATTTTAGCAAATATTCTACATATTAAAAAATAAGTTACCTTTATTCATATTACTGAATTGCTTATTAGAGTTCATTCCTAGGCAAGGCACCATTCATACAGGAAAAGTACAGAAGGTCTGGCAAGGGAGAAAATCACTGAGGTTGCCCAGGCAGTTCTAGTCTTGCTTTTTCAGCCAGAGAAAAGACCAGTATTTCCACCAGTTCAGAAGTTTAATTTGACTTTCTTCAGTCTCACCAGTGTAACAATGTGTGCATTACATACCACTTTTATATAGAAGATGCACTTTCATACATGCACAACAAAACAATCTTTCAAACATGCAGTAATGTATAATTTCAGTATTACTTACAGCAATGCCAAATCTGGTTATATTGTCTTCATTGCATTTACCTATCACTGTTTTCAAGTTGGAGCCATCGTGTGATTCACCGTCTGTCACAACCACCATGACTTTTGTGGCTGTCGGGCGTCCCCCTGACTCAGCTGAGAAGGCATACTGTCTGTTATAAAACATGGGGTTTATCACACATCAACCCATAATGCATGGAATCCAGCACATATACTGCAATGAATATGTCCATCACTGAATTAAGAGTTGCTTCTGTAGTTGCTTCACAAGAAATGTAACCAAAGAAATAGAAAAAAATATGCAGGAGTGGAAGGACTGGATGGTGTTTCTGATAGAAATATAAATTCCAGGAAAAACAATGATCTTCTTTGTACAAATATCTCTAAATGAAAAGGGGGTTTTATCAGAACTATTAAAGTCTTATGACATCAGGAATTGGCATCCCCAAGCTCAGACAAAAATGGAACAGAATTAATAATAAACTTCTCAATACTACTGCAAATACTGACTCCATTGAAGGCGTAGTCTGTTCCTAAACCAAATTCTCAGGTCCATTTGATTCAGCATGTATTTTGGCCTAGAGTTCTGTACTTGATTAAACTTCAAAACAGCACCTTCTTGTTGAGAAATGGACCTAGTTTGTATACATGTTCAGAGTCATAAAACATTGGTTTGAACTCTCCCTATTTTTTCATACTCATGCTGCAGTGACAAACTGACAACAAGACAAGAGGTTTTATTTTCTCTGCAATCAACCAAAGCCTGACCTGCAAACACAAATGCTACTGGGCCCACTGAATCCCTAGATAAACTTCTTTCAGTGGTTTTGTATCTTCCCTAAAATCTTGTTCACTCTGTTTGATGCACTGTCACGTTTAGAGATCTATGACATAACAAGCAATTCTGTTGGGTACCAGAATTCCTTTAGAGTAGAGTTCAACCCAGTAGTTAACAATATGCTTTTCAGCAATTCTAGTTTACGTATTCCTGTACCAATCTGCATGGGACACTGTAAATGTACCTGATGGATTCTGGTTAATGCTAGGAACTTACTCCAGAGATCCTGGGCACATGGTCTTCCAGTGGGAATGAAATTCAAGATGTTCTCATTGCCATGTAAGGTAAGTTACAACAGTTGCACAGTAAATCATCAATGCATCTCACCTTGCATTGTCAATGGCTTTGAAAGTATTAGTGAGATCTCCTCCCTTCTGAGATGTTTTCTCCATTGCTTTAACAACCTCATCCTTTGTTTGATACGTGTTCAAGTTGAAGACGACGCGGGGATCATTAGCGTACTGAATTAAACCCACCTATGCAATAAAAAAATGGTGTTAGATTATGATGCTTTACAATTAGTTACAAAGAATCATGATGCTTACTTATGTGTCAGCTTGCTGCAAAAGGTCTGCAGATGCACAGTTCTGTTTCAACACATATAAAACCAATTAATATTAACACATTTGAAAAGCAAAGAAAGCTAAAATGCTCTTGCACTTTATGTCACTTGTTATGGACTACAATATGTTATTGCAAACAATCTGAAATGGTAGACATGAAATGTTGGCTTGGTTACTTCTGGAAGGCTGATGGATAGCAATAATACAAGGAGCTCTGGGAAAAATGAGAAAATAGCAATAATTCTGCAAGCTGAGAGCACCTTAGTCTGACTTCTTCTAAGGACGTCCTAAAGGTTAGTTACTTTACAGCACTGCAAACCCTACTTTTTAAATATAGTTGAAGCTGAAGACATATGGTAAGATGTGCATTTAAAACAAAAGGAAAAAAGGGAAGATGCTAAAGGTGAGGTTCAGAAGGAACTGAGCAGGAAGCCTAGCTTTTAAGCACCTCACTTCCAAAGTAGCCCAAGGAAGAAGGCAGCCTTTGGGAGAGAGATTTCCAGTGCCCCAGTCTTTGTTCTCAGAACTGTTTAGGGAAAATGGACAACTGTAAAGACAGAAGATGTTTAAAAAAAAAAGGCAATAACATTTTCCTTACTATCATCAAATCAAAAGGAAAAAACCCTCAAAGATCAGTGAGTAAACCAGCAGGAAAAGCTCTTGTTTTAAAAATGCAGCAGTTGGGAAGCAAAAGTTGTATGAAAAGCCCATTAAAAATCTGTTCTACTTTTATCACTTATACTTTTATCTGTTATACTTTTATCCCCAAAAGCTATTTTCAACTATTTTTACATCTAATGCATGAAAGAGATCTGACTCGCCTAGATACAACATAGATTTCTATTTTGGTTAATTTATATTTTGGGTCAGATTACTAATCCCTTTTTGAAATAGGATAAGCATGAGATAAAATTCCCAGCACTGAATAGGATAACTGTGTAATCTGTGGCTTTGAGGGAGGTACTGGAGTTACACAAAATCATGCTTGGTTTCCTTTAAAATTGGTTGGTTAAGGTTTTGTTTTGTTTGGGTTTTTTTGGTCTTTCTCAAATATGTCTTTGACTTACCTGGGTCTTGTTAACACCTATGTCTAAGCCTTGCACAAATTTTTTCAAAAATGCCCGCACTGCATCCCAGGGATAAATGCTGTTTGACTCATCACAAACCACCACAACATCTATAACAGAGGAACACTCTAAAACAAAAATAAGAAGTGAACAGTAAATGCACTTGCAGTCTCAATGCACTCTTCATCTAAATCAAAAGGTGCATATTTAGGTCTCACACGGGCAACACTTCAGATCAGAAGGCTTTGCCAGAACGAGGATTCAATAGGAGCATATGCAGGTTTTAAGCCCACACTGGTGCAATGCCTCTGAATACAGAGGATTACGATCATATTTGCATCAGCATCAGATCACAATTTGTCAGTCTTTACATATCAATCCTGGGACTTTGCTTTTGGCACATACATTTTTTTAAGAAATCAAAATTAACAGTCTCCAACTCAATATCTGCTGGTTTTGCTTGATACGTTTGTTTGTTTGTTTTTTATTGACTTTATTTTGCACATGTTGCCTTACTTTGAACAGCAGGAGAAAAGCTTCTTAGGATCTCGAAACTTGGACTGATCTCAGAACAAACTCCTGTTGCATAGTATTGTCTTCCACACTGCTGTGCCCACAAGGGACCACATGTCTTAAAAAATAACAACAAAAAGAAACTATAAAAGTAACAAATACTTGTCTCACCATATCTATACACAAAACCATCAAAAACAAGCAAGTCGACAGGCATATAGGATCGGCGAAGCTGTCTCGGGTTATCGGGCCAAATCCCTTCAGTCAGGGCTGTGTGTCCCCCCAGTCACACGGTTTCTCGTGGAGAGGAATTCCAGCCGGCGCCGTCCCTCGCCCGTCCCGCGGCCCGGGCGCTCCAAGGGCGCCATTCCCGCGCTGCAGCGCCAACGACGGCCGCCAGGTGGCGCCAGCGCCTCGGACATGCGGGCCCGTGGGACACCCACGGGAGGGGACAGTGACAGGAAAGGGGGGACAGTGACGGGAGAGGGGGGACAGTGACGGGAGAGGGGGGACAGTGGCTGGAGCGGGGGGGCCGACAGCTCGGACCCCTCCGAAAGCCCAGTCCAACGGGAATTCACCCCGCACTGACAGGATAAAGGGCACCCTCCGCGGTGAGCGCTGTCCCTCCCATTCCGGCTGCACCAGCGGGAGAGCTCAGCCCCTGGCCGCGCATCCCCCCGGCCACATGTATCGTTGGCTTTGGGGGAAAATTACCCTGCTTCGCTGCTGAAAGCAACCTCTGTACAAAGAAGTCTTTTCAGCTAGATCAACCAGCTGTTATTTTCGCCTTTATACATTTTTATGTGTACTTATATCAACCACATATTAAAAGAGCATTTTGCCGTGAGAATACAGGGGGAGTTGTGTGTGTGTGGGTTGAGGTGCCGAGTCGGTGGGTGTATTTCCTTCTTAAAAGAAAACATTAGAAACTCGAGGAAATAAATAACCTCTACATAACCTCTCTACAACCGTTCTGTGAGAAAGTGTAGTCTCCTTATATATACATACTCTGGTTGCATGCACCTCTATTTAGGAAAAGAGAGACTATTACACTTTTCTCAAGAATAATGGAGGGCAGAAAAAGGTAATTAAATTCAAAAGTAAATCGAAAATGAGCTAAATCACTCACTGGTTTCCCAGTGAGAGACAACATCAAACTATCCTAAGATATTTGACCAGATGGTAGATTTTCTAGATAAGAAAGGAAGTATATCCACATTATCTGATCTTGAGTTAAGTGCTTTTTTTAGCTGCTACATGGGGCATGGTTACTTTTTACTGAAAAAGACAGATTTTTAAAGAGGTGAAAAGTACAAACTAAATCATCTATATGAAGCTGGAGGAGGAATACTGTCCTTTAAAATTAATTAGAAGTACTTTTTAGATCAGTCTTACTTGCCTATTTTCTGTTTTTGTGTTGTGGTTTTTTGTTGTTTGTTTTTTTTTGTTTTTTTTTAATTGGTGGTAGTTCAAAACTGTGATGTTAATCTCGTAATCTTGGAGCAAAAAGCAAAAATGTTCCAATAATCTTTGTTTATCTTCAGAGAAAAAAAAGAGGAAAACTAATGTTCTAGCATCGCTTAAGTCAGAAATTCAAGATGCATCATTACTGATGGGGAGATCACATATCAAGGACAAGATGGACTTGAAAGGCAGAATGTTATAAAGGGGCATACACTTTTCCTTCAGGACTAACATTAAGAAATGTGGACATAAACTGGAAGGTCATTGAATGGAAGGGGGAGAAGCAGATGGATTGACTGGATGAGTGCAGGGTGACTGCAAGCATGCTGCCAGCATGCAAAGCAAATACAGCTTCAAGATGTGTGATGAGAAGCTGCTGAGTTGGGGAAATACAAATACACTTTATAGTGCCTGGGAAAGACTCATATGGAATACAGCATAGACCTGGTCACTGATGTTCGAGAGAGGTGTAATTTAAGAAGAACATTTCAGCCAAAAAACTCTGTATTTGTTTAGCAGGGCAAAGGAGAAAGGTGGTTGTGGGCTGTCAAATAGAGAAGGGAGATTTTACATGCAGAGATGAGAGCTGCTTCTTTCAACTAAAGGCATAGCACTGTCCAGTAAACAAGCTGATAAAAATTTAGATGGGAAATCCAGAAAAACCTTGTTACCCATCAGTGAAATTCTTCAACACCTCTCCAACAGGACCAAGCATGCCTCAGAAAAATGTAATGAGCATGTGGGAAATGACTGCCCTGCACTTAGAATACCTGTGGGAAGCAATCCCCTGGCATCAAACAGCCAAACCAGCAGGATTTAGGAGTTGATGCCAGCCTGGGTCACACTCCCCAGCCAAAGAGCACAGGGACTGAGCACACAGCACAGACTGGGACAGGCAGATGGAGGCTGAGAGGGGCCACGGAAGAAGGAGAGCAGTGAGCTGGGAGGAGGAAACCCTGGAATAACCCGAAGAGCCCATCACAGAGGCCAGCTGCCACAGTCTTGGAGCAAAGTCCCAGCTGGAAGCAGCTTGCAAATACGAGCAGGCACTCCATGCATGGGGTTCAATACCTGCCACAACTAAGTCATGGGGCTTTTGGTATTTGTTGAGGCTGAATCACAGATAAGCACCATGTCTCCAGCACCTCATTCTCCTTATGTCAAAAAAGAACTCCTGTCAATGAAGACGTGACTGTTTATGTCTTTGTGGGTTTTTTTTTTTCCTTTTTTAAATCCATGCAATTTAAGGATAATCAATCAATAACATGTGGATCAGGAAATACTTTTTAACTGAGAGAAATCTGAATATTTTTAGAAAATACAAATTTCCTTGCATGAGATATTTTAAAACACCACAGTTACTCATACTGATTAAAAATGACTATGCACAGGATATTTACAGTAATTTGAAGTATTATTCAAGAGAGAGAATAAGATTTTTTTTAAGGTCTTTTCAAGCCACAAGTGAAGAAAACTACTGTTGCTGTATTTTGAAGCTATGACTAACTTTAATAATTCCATGAGAACTGCTGGAAAGGTTGGAATTAGGGACACTTCTAAGTACTTCAGTAAACTGAGCTACATGTTAATGAATATAATAAATATTTGAATACTTTCATGATTACTAGGAAGATACAACAAAAATTACAAAGCTTAAGGACAGCCTAGAGCTCTTCTCTCTGTAATTTATTGTTTTACTTACTTACTGCACACGGCTACATCAAACTGAAATAAACCTACACACCAACAGTTTTCATGCTTATGATCAGGATCATAAAAAAAACATATTAAACAGGCATTCACTTCCTTTTGAGCAAGAATTCTATTTTGCAGGCTCCCAGGACAGTGGTTTGTGGAATATACACTGAGAAAATGCATCCTCTTCCTCGCTCACTAACCAAATAAAACACATCACAAATCCAAGGGACTAGAAATACTGAAATCTCAGGAGAACAGTGCCTGTCCAAGTGTGAATGATAGAGGAGAGATTATATAAAGTCATTTGAAAGCACAATCAGAACTATACAAGACTGCCTTAAATAATTTAATGGTGGAAATATTCTTGCCCATATTGTCTGACAAATTACTGAGACATCAATTATGATAAGATATTTAGATAAATGAGATAGACTTCACAATTTTCCTGCATTAATGATACATTTCACAACTGATTTTGGACCCTAGGTAATTGCAGTGGGATGTACTAATTCACGCTGCATAATAAAATACATTTAGCTTGGACTTATGAAAAAATGTGGAGAATTCTGATTTCTGGATTCTCCTCAGAATTATCTGTGTGTAGTGCATATGGTCTTGATACATACCAAAAATCCTCCAGTTTTTGAGTTCTGTATCAGAGTCAAGCCAAGGTTCATGTCCTGTTTAATTTCAGTCACATTTGGAATATTTATTAAAGCTGAAATAAAATTAGATTAAGCAATGACAACACAATAAATAAGATGTAGAAGCAATTTACTACGTTAGAATTCCTTTTAAAAACTTGATTTTTCAGAATCTAAGGCACCTTTTCCAAATGGTTACATACAATTCTGAGACAAAAGAAACAAAAGCCAATCTTTGGGGGGAAAAATGCTAACCATTAAATATAGACATCAATTAAGTATGGCCATTTAGAGTATCTGCCCTCAAGAGAGCTGAAGGCAAAAGAGAGGAAGAAACAAATCTACCTATTGCATACTTTTGGCTGGCTGAGTAGCTGCAGCTGAGTAGCTACTGTTACATTCCTCAGGATACCAGACTCCCCTGATCCAGTATCAGGCTTTAGACAAAAAATCCTGGAAGGTGCAGCAGAGGACAGAAATGATTTGCACCACAAATAAAGGAGGCATCTCAGCACACTCTGCTGCCTCATATTTTCACAATAATGTGTCCAGACTTGAACTCCATTTTATAGTTAGTCTGCAAACACAAACAGACACACCCCCCTACCTGGTTTAGGGAGGGTAGGGACAGGCACCTCGTCAGCCACCCACCTCTGGATGCCCTGCACCTGCCAGCCACTGGCTTTGGGACCCACAGAGCTCCTGCCCCTTGGCTGGAGGGTAAAGACCCCAGTGGGTGACACTGAGACGCCAGTGCCTTCAGCTGCTGGCACCACCTGGCCTGAGTCCAGTGGCAGGCACCAATTTTTGCCCAGACAAACACCTCTCATCAGCCCTGAGGCCTTGCAGCACACACACACCTCCACAGAGTCAGATTATTTAGACAGCTAGTTAGGAAAAGTTTTTTTGTGGTAGATTGGCCTTGTACTAACACAAGGGACAACTGAACAAGTGCAGCAAGACATTGTTAATTAGAACGTACCTTGTAAATTCAATTTTTTACATGTGTTTTTGGACACATCAACAGGACATGCATATATATCTCCAGTTCTGTTAGCAGGATAGCCACTCCAGGGTGAACCAACCAACAACCTAAAGGAAAAGGAACTTCATTAGGTCCTTAACAATACTGAAGAAGTCCCGCAGCAGCATCGCATGGCATGCTATAGATAACAGGTGGAGAGGCTTTCATGAGATATAGCACCCAGGGCATTCAGGTGTAGGGGTCCTCTCCAGAACTGTTCAGAAGCTCTACTTGCATGTCAATGCACTGCACTGGATTCACCAGGGGCAGCTTTGGTGTAGAAGAAGAATGGGAGAGCCTTTGGGGGTTCATTTGCCTCAAACACGTGTACTGTTTTTAATGTGACATCGTGTCATAGGTCAGAAGAAATACAATGAAGGTACTAATATACATAGATACATAAAAATTTAGAAATATATTTATGTTGGGGATTGAGACACGTATTGCTTATTGTCCTATCAGTTAATGGTTAACTGCTTCCTTTTAGGTTATTCTTTTAACTGATAAGAAGCATTTTCTACAGGATCTGCTCCGCAACAATCAAACACTTATGTCTGAGCTTGAGCACTACCACACCTTGATAACACTGAGTCAGAAGGAAAATACTGCAGGTAGTAACAATCTGCTGCACAAAGTGTGTAATCCTAAACAAGAAAGTTAATACTTATGATAATTTTGCCTACAGCACAAAGTGATTCACGTTCTCTGACTCATTTCTTCATCTGCCATAAAGTTTCCCCCAGTATCTGCCTCTCAAGACTCTTTTAATTTTTATCTGAAAGCCTTCACAAAACTGTTAAGTTCACCTTCTGGGAATACTGCTTAAGAACACCTATTTTTCATCAAAAGATGATGATCTCAAGGGTTATTAAAAATAAAATAGATTATTGAAAAGCAGTGATTATGGGTATTTGCTCCAGCAGCAATATGACTATTTTCAAACAGAACAATCCATGGTACTAATTAATGCATTTTGGAGACTGTAGGAAGACAAGCAATGAGACTCCAATACAGAACATTGAATTCCATTAGAAACCTTTTTTTTTTAGTTGGTCAATAGGTTGTTTAAAGCAAAATTGCTATTCTCTAAAATTTTATAGGTAGCTAACATAAATATATTTAGATTATAAAAATTGTGAAATTATTATATTCCAAAGCAATTTCTATATGTCATATTAACTTCCTTGGGATCATCTGATTTTATTGCTGTGATGTTATTACTAGTGTGAATAAAATGGTTATGACAAAAAAAAGTTTTAGATGCACAAGAAAGAGTTTTACACCTTCCTAGTTTGCTCAGAGAAAACACTGTTAACTGCATTTTCTTTTTAAAGTTTATTTCACCTCAATTAAACACAATATTATTTTATCAGTTCAGCTGGGGGTTTGGTTTCAGATTCTCTTTCTTGTGTGTCTGGGTATTTTAAGAATGCCTAACTCTTTTCAATTACCTTGTTGGAAAAGGGTGATCATGCAGGCAGCAGGAACAGGACTTTGTGTACTTCTAAATATGCAACTTAGGTTCAGACAAAGACGTCTCTCTATCAAAGCAATGTACGTTGCAGTAGCTGTGAGGAGGCCTCTGATTTTCTTGTTATTTTATGAGTGTTTCTGAGCTTTTTCAGCACAGTGAAAACCAGAACCTCCACAGCTGAGCACCAAATAAACAGAGCTCATAAGCAACTACTGCACTGGTCATGTGCCAACAGATAATAGATAATCTGCAAATACTTGCAGTGACACAGAGAGCTGGAGCTGGGCAATAGTGGGAGGAAGAAGGAGGAAGAGCAGGAGGAAGACATGGTGTTACAGTCTCCCACCTGGCTAGGTACTAGTGAGTTAGGTATAGGTATAAAATGCTAACTGGGTTGATGGGAGAGAAGGGATAGGAGTTTTTTGTGGTAACAGGAAACAGTTTTAAAATAGATAGCAACACTGCATGTGCAATATCTGAAACTGGAACAGCTTTCCAGCATTAACTGTCAAGCTGAACATTGCACTGTGTGCATTTATAAACACTTGTATTTGTTTTTCCAAGTTTCCCAGAAGGCAAACATATTTCAGAGTCCTTGCAGGATGACAGCTACTGTTCAGAGAATGGCTTTGTAACTTGGAAATACCCCCTGCAACCACACCCATTTGGTCATGGAATTCACTGTGAAATTCTGTGTTGTGCTGGCACAGCTCTGCAGCCACAGGTCCTGAGAGCTCAGATCACACAGTTTCACTCACAAGAAGTGTGAGTGAGAAGAGGAAGAGAAGCATGCTTGAGCACCAGCTGACCCCAAATCCAAGCCTGACTACTCCAAGCTAACTCCAACCTACACCCCAGTTACTGACGGAAACTAGACACAAACATCATCCCCACTTTAGCATTTGCTAAAAGCTGTTCTCTCTTTTCAGCATGCACAATTCTGCTCATTCCATGGGCATTATTTGCCTCCCACTTTCTCTGCCCTCAACATTAACTGCAATCCAGATATCTGCTTATATCAAGGAACCATCACTTCTAAAACTTGATATTCACAAGATAATTTTACTTTTGGTACCCCTGAAACTAACACTGGAGCTACTGCATGGTACAAACACGAAAATGTAAGATGAAACAAGATGAACTTTTCTCATTTTAAATTCAAATTTAAACCTGTGCTGAGTAAAGAAAATTAATTTTGTCTTTCATTTGTCTTGCACTCCTCATAGTTTACTTGGACTTATTTTATTAACTTATTTTTCTGTATTCCTTGTAAGTTTGCGGAGTCTGTGAATCTCAATGTCATACCTACACTGCAGGCCAAAAAATGCCACTCCATACACAGAATTCACTCTTAGAACTGACTAATACTAATGGTGATTTTCAGAAATGAACAGAGCTATTAAACCCATTCCATTATTTGACTTAACTAGCCTAACCTGTCATTAATATATGCTTGAGAAAAAATTATTAACTGACTTATGCCAAGTTTAACCCTCTACTTTTAATTGCCAGCCTTAATGATCTAGGAAATAACATAATTTCTATTTCTTTTGTATTCTTTGCCTTATCCTTAATACCAGCCTTAATCTACGTAAGAAATCAGAAAGTCCTACTTGCCTTTCAAAATTAACATAAACCATTACAGTAGGGAGTTACACAACACTGCTCTGGGAAAATACATGTGTATCTTTCTGAAACATCAGAAATGAAGACAGCAAGGGAGTATCTGGCTAGCATCCTGCTAACTACATTTTTTTTTACTGTAATTAGACAGGATGCATGAGAGAAACTGAAATGGAATATATCAGGAAAGAATGCAAGAGTAGTACCAAAATACTTGAGAATGCTTGTTTCCCAATAAACTGTACCATGCATAATGTATTAATTAAGGTTCTTTTTCAGCCATGAGTTAAATATTTATTTTTACAAAACTTCTTTACTTGTCTTTGTAGACTGTCTTCACAAAATACTATAGAGAGTACAATGTAATATTGCAACTGATGTTATTATTCATCTCCCTAATCATTGTCCAAAACTGTATACAAAGCAATGGCACAGGAAGTCAAATGAAGTTCAGCAGCAATGCCTTACCACACAAGCTGCAGGAGTGGCAGATCAAAGTGCAACAGGAATTATGTCTGGGAAATTACACCATGACAAAGCTAGTAATCAGCAAACTGTGATGTAGCAGAAACTGGAATCAGAATTCATGGCACAGGGCTGAATTCCCAGCTGTTGTCAGAGCATGTTTTGTATTTTCTGGTTTCTTTTTTTTCCCCCTCTCTTTTCATGCATTTGCTTTTTATTGTTGTGTTGTGTTTTGTTTTGTTTCCTAAACACAAAGATGGCTAATAGGAAAATAAAAGTAGAAAGAACCTCTTAGACCATCAGGCCTTTTTTCCTACAGTTACAGGAAGTGGTGAGTAGACATGAAGACCAGAAAACTCTTTATGGTCAGAGATGCTTCTCTGCACACAATAAAACACTTCTCACAGTCTAAAACTTCTGATCCTTTCAACAAGAATCAAAAGTTCAAAAATTACAGTGCGCTATGGCGAGACAGTTTGAGTGACAAACTCAGAAGTTCTAGAAAAAAACAGCCAGAGCTTCTCCAGGCAGGAAAAGGGCAAACTGTGGTGCACAGTCAGGGAAAACAAAACTGGGTAAAGAACTCAGCATTAGCAGTAGTTCTGGCACTGGAAAGACAGAGCTGCAACAATGGCAGCTTCTGTTAGGGGAAAAAAAAAATCAAAAAAGTTACCCTCCTCAAAAGAAATGGCCTCCCTCATTAAAATCAGAAAGCTTTGAAAACATAATTATTTCAACAGAAATTCATACAGAAATGTGTCTTTTTGGTAAAATATCTCATTGGTCTGAAGAGGCAGCACAGAACACTGGGAGAAAGGCCACTATATTTGGTGAGCAGTCAGCAGTAGGCAATGATTTTTAAAACTACTTTTGGTAGTGCAATAATTATGTGATAGATCAGTAAGTGCACTGTATATTAAGCTGTCATTACCGACATGTGAGATGAAACAAAATATTTTAAGATAGAAAAATCCCACTATATAAATTCAAAAGCAAAATAATTTTTAAAATTGCAAATTCTAAGCACACAGACACAGCTGAGCATGTGTCTGAAGACACATGTGTAGGAAAAAGCATTTTAACAGCTATACACAACTACTTCAATCTTCCTCACCTGAGACAACTATAAAACCAACTCTCAGCATGGAGTAAGTACTGTTACCTCTGAGGAATGCAATGTCAGCTGCTGTTCAGGGAATGCACATTCAAGATGAACTTGACAGGGTACAATCTGGCTTTCTAAAAGATTATGTTTATAAAATAACAGAAATTTTAGTCTCAATTTAAGATTCAAATGCAGATGACCTCTTGACAAGGAGAACCACAGCATAAACTGAATTATGTTTCTGTGGTGGCTAATTACTTGTGTGGTGAATTGCTTTTCTAATTGATGGGTTTCATTGGCATTCACAATTTTCCTCGAGTTCATTAAAGAGCTCCTGTTTTAAAATTCACACCAGACACTGTGAAAAGCTTGAGCTGTGCTTGACTTGCAATTTTGTCTTTATTTATGAGTACCACATGCCATCAAGGCTCATCAATGCACAGCTGACCAGTGCTCAATTACCCTGGATTGTCTGTCCCTAACACAAAAAAAAAAATCTTTCTTGGTGGTGTGTGTCACAGCATCCCAACATGTGCCAGACTCTTCAACAGTCCTGCATTCCTTTTTAGACTGCCTTCTCTCTTCTCTCTGAACTCATCTCTAAGCAAAAGTGAAAACTTGTACCAAATTCTGCAAAAATTCTCCCTTTATCATTTCTTTAGTTCTTACTGCCTCAGGAGATGCACCTCCCAGAAATACTGCTGAATAATGTAACTGGCATCTGCTCTATTTCTGTACCTCTCTTTCTACTCTTGACAGAGTGCAGGAGGATTTTTAAAGCTGTATTTTGTATAGCACCCTGTGAACTTACTAAGCAAAATCTAGGAAGTGATAAAATTTCTGGTGAACCTCAGATTCTAGATAATCTCTTTTGGGGAAAGATGGTACCCCAGCAGCACATGGTGTGGTGAGCAGCCCCACTCCCTGTGCCTGAACAGAGTTTTCTAATACATCACATTCTTGCTGCACAGTGACCATCTCTTCATAAAAGCATATATAAATACTCCCCTCAGACACAAAAATCACCTTGATCTTATCTCAGACTGTTTATCTTGTTCCCAGTTCAGCCATGTCAACAAGAACTCTGTGCATGAATTGCAGCCTCTGCATTGCTCATAGGAGAAAACTACTCTACTGAACAACTTGAAAGGGGGATTGAGTATCCTGTTTGGGTTTGGGATGGGGGGGCTATCTGGTTGGTTTTTTTGTTTTGGGTGTTAGTTTTTTTGTTTGTTTGTTTTTTTGTTTGTTTGTTTTTTAATAATGCATACAGGAGAAAGCTCTATTGTCCCAAGAAAATTAAAATAGCCTAGAAATTAAGAGAACAAGACAGTAGAACATGACTCATTTTTTTTTAAGTTTCCCTAATAATTTTTGAGTGGGAGACTGAAAAGGGCTTTTCTTCACTGAAGAGTCTCTAACAAGTCCTAGTTACTTGAGCACAAGTTGATAAAATTTCCCTGATTTTTTGGAGATAGGTCAGACACCTTGCAGTGAAAAAAACTAATGGTGAAGTGCCTAGATACTGAAAAGTTTACCAGATTCAAAATATTTATATACTTGGGAGAAAATTGGTTGAACTTCATGGTCATAAAGGTCTTTTCCAACCTAAATGATTCTACAGCTCTGTAAGGTAGGAAAAATTAAACCAAAATTACTTTTTTTTTCTGTCTATCCAGCACACATTATCCAAGAAAGTGGTACTAGAGCAGCTTTTATATTAGAAGCAAAAATAAAAGAGGGAAATACAAAACGTAAACAGCTTGAATGGATCAGACAGCTATTGCTTCTTCTGCAAGCTTACAGAAAAACTCACAAGATGTATAAAACACAAGGCAATTCCTCCATATAGGAGGCAAAAAAACCCTTTCAATTCACTACAGGCACACATTCTTGTTCTCCTTCAAAAGCTTTACACAGAAATTGGAGTGGGGTTTTTTGGGTGGTTTGTTTTGTTTGTTTGTTGGTTTGTTGGGGTTTTTTCGTTGTTGTTTGTTTGGGGTTTTTTTGGTTTGTTGATTTTTGGGGTTTTTTTAAGCAGTCTTTGATCTATGGGTGACTAAACACACAATTAAAGCAGGCAGAAAACCTGCATGTTTAAAGCAGGTGAGAAGCCACTACAGCATCAGTTGAAGGATGGAGGTGGGTTGGAAGCCCACCCAGATGAGGGAGAGGAAAGGCAAAGGTTTTAATTCAGAGGATCCAGCTCTGCTGGTGGCTCCTGGTCCCTGGCAGCAAACACCATGGGGAAGTTGAGGGTGGTTTGATGTGCAGCCCATGGCAGCTGGTGGTGCCCCCAGCAGCTCCATCACAAAGGTCCCAGCAGTTCTGAGCCATCTTTCCCAAACCTTAACTGCACAATACATTTTCACATCTATTTCCATGGATTTCGGATTTCAACATCTCATTTCCTCTTTTGTGAGAAAAGTGCAGTTACTGAGCCTGCTGTCACTTGAGCAGAACGGGCAGTTTGCAGTACTTGGGGTTGACACAGCTCCCGTCCATGGAGGGTGACAGCTCTGAAGTGTCTCGGCAGACCATAATATCTATAATCTGGCGTGGCCTTCTGTTCTAGACTTACAGCCAGGTACACACAAACAGCCACTTAAGAGTTCAGTAGTTCTTTTTCAAAGAAAGAACTTTGAACTACTTTCAAAGACTTACAGTCCTTACACACAAAGACACCTTAAGCTTTGTGAGCCACTGCTGAGGCTGCAGAAGAGGAAGCAATGTGTGTTCCACTCAATGGGCTTGCTTCCAGTAATATGTTAAGTGTTCTTTTTGAAACCAACATTACCAGGAAAAATATTTTACTAATTGCTCGTCAAGCCCAATGTTGTGGCAACAGTGGATTTCAGTTCAAATTTTGTGGCTGAAGAGATGTAGCAAACACAAGACTTCACTATGATTGTGTTATCATATACATCCAAATATACCATCCCTTGAGAAAAAAAACAGTTAATAATCTATCAGACACAAAATTATGTCCATTTAATTTAATTGAAATTAAATATTAATAATTAGAACTCACCAGACCTAATAATTTGTTTTGACCTTAACAATGTTAAAATTGAAAAAGATCCCACATATATGTAAAGTGTAACAATGATTCTCTGGGCACACAAAGGAATGAAATGCAAGTTCAGATTCTAGAGAAATTGTAAGTCAAAGGAAATTAGTGTATTGGCGATGAAGTAAAAGATTACCTTAAGAAAGACCTTGGGTCATATAGTGTTAAGGAAAAAAGCATGAACCATCACTTTCATATGTTTTTAGAATATCTCAACTTTTGGTTTAACAACATTAAGTATTTATTTGTAAAAAGATAGCTCTAATATAAAAATGAATTATCCAGAATGCCTTTAAATGAAATGTGAAATTATAAAAGAAATATTAAAGAGTTGCAACATTTTTTACTTAACCTTTTAGCTAGACATAAACCAAGCCATTCAAACTGCTTACCATTTGCCTTGTTCATTTATAAACTGTTGAACTGCATATCCAAACTGCTCACTTGGTGGACCAGAAAATATTTTTGCTTCCAGGAGCCCAACATTGTAGGCTTCACAACAGTTATGAAGAATGCCTGTTAACAGAAATATTATGATTATCACAGAAGCAATTAAAGAAGAATTTTGATCCCAGTGAAAAAGGCTCATCATCTGCCACAGCTCCGCCCACAGAAGAAAACAAATACAGCCCTTGACACATGCTTGAAAAAACAGTGGTTTTGCTACAGTACCCTGGCCATGTGAAATGCCTCCCTGGCACTCTTTATGTGTGTTGTATTACTGTGGGCAGAGATCAATCATTCATTCACTGTTTGCCTTAACAAAAGTTGCAGAATTATTAAAGGGAATGTTTTGGCTGAATAGAGGCAAAATGTATGATTCAGAGGTCTGTTATTCTCCTTTACCTTCAGGCATAAGTTAAGTTTATGGCACAGTAAACATATCAACAGCCCGCTGAGGTACACTAGAATCACAAGATCTTTTAGGTTGAAAAAACCTTACTCAACCACTGCCAAATCCACCAATAAACTGTGTCCCCAAGTGCTACATCTAAAAATCTACTAAAAACTTTCAGGCATGGTGATTCCACCCCTTTCCTGGGCAGAGTGTTTCAATAATTGACAAATTTTCCAAGAAGAAATTTTTCCTAATGTTCAGTTTAAGCCTTCCCTGGTGCAACTTGAGCTCTTTTCTGCTTGTGCTATTGCTTGTTACCTGGAAGAAGACACTGACACTTACCTGACCACAACCTCCTTTCCCTCCTACTCATTTGTAGGGAGTAATAGGGTCTCCCCCAAGCCTCCTTTTCTCCAGGATAAACACCCCCAGCTCCCTCAGCTGTTCCTCACAGGACTGGTGCTCCAGACCCTTCCCCAGCCCCATTGCCCTTCTCTGGACTCACTCCAGCCCCTCAGTGTCTTTCTTGCGCTGAGGGCCCAGAACTGGACACAGCACTCGAGGTGTGGCCTCAGCAGTGCCCAGCACAGGGGGACAATCCCTGCCCTGGCCCTGCTGGCCACACCATTGCTGATCCAGGCCAGGATGTCATTGGCCTTCTTGGCCCCCTGGGCACACCCTGGCTCATGTTCAGTCACTGTCACCAGCACCCCCAGGTCCTTTCCAGCCCCTCTGTCCCAGCCTGTGGCCCTGCCTGGGGCTGTTGTGAGCCAAGGGCAGGACCTGGCACTGGGCCTTGTTGAGCCTCCCACCATTGGCCTCAGCCCATGATCCAGCCTGTCCAGATCCCTCTGCAGAGCCTTCCTGCCCTCCAGCAGACCAACACTCCCACCACCCATCCTGGTGTCACCTGAAATCTGATCCCCTCATCTAGGCAATGCAGATATCAAGGCAAAACTGGGCCCTGGAGAACACCACTTGTGACCATCCACCAGATGGGTGCCACTCACTCACCTCGACTTTCCATGCTCAGACAAAATGCCCTGACTGTATCTGCTAATACTGTTTATATTTTAGTTTGTTGCACTGGAATAAAAATGAGATTATCTGCTGCATCAGAAAACCTAAATTTTTGAGTCATTTTATTATCATGCTAGAAGCCTTTGTTTTCAGTCCAAACAGTCTGAACAGTTGTCCAAACAGGAAAACTTAGAAATATAAACATGCAAGGTAAAGCAGCATCAATAAATCGTGACATTTAACATTGCAACTCTACTGAGCTGTGTTCTTTGTTCTTAATTGCTTTTCTGTGGGCACTTATGTGCCGGGGAATAATGGTGTACCATTCCCTGAGATTTTGGAAGGAACCAGCAGCGGACTGGGGACAAAGTAGATTTTGTTAGGACATGGGGGTTCACTCCTCATCCATAAAGGGCCTGATTTTTTTTCTGATCAAGAACTATACGTGAATATCTAGGAGAATATCCACTGGGAAGGCTGCAGAGAAAAGGCCAGACTCCCCTGAGGGAGTAGGTAACTCCTGCTTTGAGTAGGTAACTCCTTTCCCCAGTGTGGAGCTGGAAGGGCTGAGACAGCAGTGGGATCCTAGGAACAAGCTACAGCCCAGCTGAGCAACACCTTAGAGCTCCTGAAAACCCTCCAAAAATGGCAATGATGGAAGAAATCATGACTTGTGGTTGCACTGTGCAGCTACTCCCTGAGGTTCCCAGATGAGGCAGGTTCACAGAGCTGCTCATGGGTTAAACAACATCCCTCATGTTTCCCCTCCCTTCCTGTGTGCCCGGACAGAATGAGTTTTATCTGCTTTACACACAAGTATGCCTCACCACAGTTATTTAGTATGAGTCATTGTGTCATAAAGAAGTAGCCTTTTCAATAATCCCTTACAACAAGGACACTTTAAGGAGATATGGCATCTTAAAAATATAATCTCAAATTGTAACCATTTCTCTAGTTTTGATGGGCAGAGAGCTTACTATTGGTATCATGTTCTCCCAGGTCCCAGAAGCAGCTTTGGAAGAGAGTTTAATAGGGGTTTATATCAGCATGAAACAGCCCACCACAGTAGCTGAACTATAATAGTAATAATGATAATAAAATCATAAGTGAAAAATATTAAAATCACAACCACAGGCCTGCAGGCAAAGTTCATGACCTGTAAAAAGTGTCAATGTATTTTTTACCCTTGCCCACAGAATTCAAAACAGAAACATCACTAGCAAAAGACTAAATACAACTCTAAAATAGTTACTATTTTTTACCACATATTCAGAACAGGAAATCATATATTAGTTATGTCAAACAACCACTACCTACAGTAAGCCCCTGGAAAGCAAGAAGTCACTCACGGCTAGAAGGATAGTTCCTTGAGAAACATCGTTAGAGATAAATATATTTCCTGAGTCAAGCTATTTAAGACTGGAGAAGAGAATGTGTACAGACTCATTACTCTGTGTTTTGCAAGCCTTTTGACACTAAACACTACCTCATATAACCACAGTTTATGTCTGGGTTTTGAAGACAGGGAAAAGGTGTATTGAAATAGTAATCAACAATTGCCAGTAATTCCTTTGTGATCTAATATACTTGTATTTTATACTAGTATCTTTTTCATGTCATATCCTGTTTTATTTTTCTGTCTGATGTTAAATCATTTTATTCTCAATCAGAAAGCAAGCATGATTTAGCAGTGTCCCATTCTCAAGAGGCCACAGGAGACTATACCACAGTGCCATCCTTCATGCAAACACCAAAGCAGATCCCTCCACATTATATGTTGCACAAGAAAATAAAACCTGGCTTTTGAACTAAGAGATGGAAGCAATCTAGAATGATAAACAGTTCCAGTCTGACCCAAAATCCAGTGGCATTTAGACAAAATTTCTTGGCTGTCTGGACTGTTACACACTTTTTAAAGGATCACACTGCAAGCCAAATGGTAACACTGCTGAGTGCATTGGACAACTTTGGTGAAAATACATGGAAGAAGTTTCTAATTTATGTCCAAGGTAAGAGTTTTGTTAAATGCTACAGGGAGGGCAAAAATTTCCTCCAGAACTGCACAAAAGTACAGGAAGCAGGTATGTATGACAGTCAACATCCTGAAGGAAACTCCCCATGGTTCAAATTCCCCTGGGGTGCTGTGACAAGTCAGATTGGGTCAGCAAAATGTGTGCTGGGTCATGTGTTGCCTGTTCATCTCCTCCCTTGACCTCCCACCTGTGTGCAGCATCCATCCCTGGACCTTCCAGGGCCACTCTCTGTGGTCCTATTTTCTCCAGGATGGGGGCTTATTCCAAGGAGCAAGGACACTGCCTGTCGCTGCACTGGGAAGCTTCAACTCCTTATAGTTCCCCTGGGCTTCACCGTAGCTTACAGAAGCAATGTCCTTTTTCTCTTCTCAGTGACCCACACCTTCTTCTCACTGAACCATTTCACCGATCCTTTCCATTTACCACTGGGGCTTGATTTCATTCTTTTTAATCGTTTGCATGACTGCAGCATCAGAGCACTGCTCTTTGAGAGCAAAAAATTACAGCTGGAATAATGAAGAGGTGTCTTCCAGGTCACAGGTCTCTCTCAAGCTGCCTCTATTGTGTTCACTTTCTAGACAGGCAGCCAGTAAAGGACAGTGAAAAGAGAAGAACAGAAAAAAATTATCATAAAACCCAGCCTCTGGAGACACACTGTGGTCTGCAGTGTTCTTACTGCAGATCAGCTTTGCCTCTCAGTCACAACTGCTTTTCAAAAATCAAAGTAGAAATTTTGGCAAACACAATCCAGTTCAGCACAACCATTATCAAAAGAACCTAGTTTCAGCATATTTCAGTCACGTTTTAAATTCCACATTTTTATAATCATCAGCAGATTTCTTATATCTACTCCACAGAAATCTTAGTTGGCTTGGGCCTAGCAAGCACATACTGGCAATAAGAAGGCATTTTTTCCTGCTGATTTCCTCCACTGCATATGGTGCTTACACTATAAGATCATCTTTTATCCATTTTGTACATCTATCTTAATATAGTATCCATAAAAAGATACTCAAGCATTTGCAGCCAAAAAAAGAGAAAATTTGAAGTTTCCTTTAAACCTATTTTAAGCCTGTGCAAAAAAAGTGGGTCTCTTATGCATTAAAAGGCTGCCAATCATTGAAGTATCTAGGTTCAAAGTACTGTATCTTCTAGGCTGGAATGATTCAGAATCTGTTGCTGCCTTCAGGCAATGAACTTTGATAATTTAAGAATCTTGAAATAAAGAAAACTAATTCACTATCTGGGTTTTGATAGCTTTTGGTGACAGACTTCTACTTTGTGCCCTAATGATCGTGATGAGAGATTGGTTGGGCAAGTAAAAATCCACTTCCTAACTTCTGTCTGTAAATGGCACTTTATTTACAGTCAAGTAAACAGACTGTGTGGAACAAAGGAAGCCAGATACAAGCCTAAAAGCTTCTGAAAGCCCCTCTGCAGACTTCAAAAGCAGCAGTTCCTCTCCACTGGGAAGGGTGCTTGGGCAGTTCAGTTTAAAGAGAACACCTTCACTAAGTACAGTAGCCTCAATACCAACCTTCAGACAGGAAGGGCAAGAAAAAAAATCCTAATGGGATAAAAGAAACTGTAAGCTTGCTAGTAAACTTCAGTATCTCTTTGCACAGTATTTTTTTTTTCCCTGGGGATTCCCATATTTCAGCAACTGCATTATTGCAGTGTGAGCCATGGGAGCTTTAGTGTAGGCATATAGCTGATTTTATATTTTAACACCAGGATTTTTTTTCTCCTAGTAGGATGAAAAATAATACATGTTATGACTCGGCACCTTTAAGTCTCAACCTGTGGGAATTCTTCTGTAACTATAAATGACATGTCTAATGATAGCTCTAATGCCTTCTATTTGCTTCATTCTGTTTGCACTACAAGCTGAAGCAAGTTTTAATGAAGTAAAAGCTCATATTAGGTACACCCAATTAATTTTTTTTTTATTTTGTAAGCAAAGCTCACAGCTTAAAGTCATCAAGCAAAAAAAAAGTTTGATAATCAGTTGTTTGATATTAACAGCCATTTGACTGAAACCCCTTATATTCAGATGAAAAAGCTTAAAATTCAACAGGATAAAAAAAATCAAATTTTTATGTATTTGATTATTTCATTTGGTGAAATGAGTTTATAAAAGTCTATGGAATGTAGTGAACATAATATTAGTCTGTATTTTGTATCATAAGTATCATAATAAATGTGTCATTTTGTTTTCACTCTAAATAGTAAAGATTGAATTTTCAATCACATTTTACTACATTGCAAATGTGATGTGCCAGATTAAGATGGTAATAAATTACAAAACACCATAATTACACAGTCTCAGTTATGCCAAGTCTCACCTCATATTAAAATACCCAGCCAAACAGAGGTATTCTCTGCTGTTATTTATAACTCTCCATCAGATAGGTCTAGCAAAGACAGTATCAAGAAAAAAGAAGGGACTTTGGGCTCTTCTTTCAAGAGAATGGACTTTGACCACTGAGTCTGTAAGGACCCACCACACACTAAGTCTTAAATTTATCTAATTTAATGTAAAACATTATCTAATATTAACCTTGCCAGTAGGAAAGTTTCCCTTTTTTTTCCCTCAATGTTATGGTGTTCACTTCTTTGAACAACTACTAACTATAAACCAGAAAACGTTTGTTACATAACCCAGCTGAGTAACCCTTTGTCTCTGTGAGTGAGCATTTGTGTCAGCTGTGATGCCAGGAGAGCACCCTTGGCAGCTCCCTCCTCATGGCAGCACAGCCACAGCCCTGACCACTGCCCCTGGTGCCAGCTCCAGCAGGGCAGCTGACCCCCAGAAACCCAAACTCAAGGTCAGCAGCATGCTGAGGGATTTGGGGGTGGAATGGGTAAGCCTGTGGTCACCAAAGAAAAGCAAGGCCATGAGCTGGCATTATGCTAAAACCGTGCACTATGGGTTTTCATGTATAAATTGTCTGGGGTGGAAAAACGAATCAAGAATACCACACTGGATTACTGTCTGCTTCCTGAATTAGTTTCTTGGATTGGCAGCCACTAAGATGTGTATTGCTGACAATGCCTTAATTGCTCAGTTTGGCCTTTTGAAAAATATCTATTCATTCCAGAAGAGGGCTTTGCTTTGCCCCTTAGGTTATATTCCTCCAAGAGGGCCACTACAAATTCCGTGAGGAAAATTTTTTTCTTGGTCTCAAAGATTTCTACCTCCAAAGAACACACATCAGCAGGGCCCTGAAGCCTGTCAGACCCTGCTGAGGACAGAGAAAAGAAAGGGGTGGGAGGGATGAGAGAACTCATAGCTGTTGTTTTCCACTGACTTCATCTCACAGTGGATGCACACTCCAGTTCAAGCTTTCTCCATGACTGAAATATTTCTAAGGGCTCTCTTTGGGGTAGATTTTCAGCTATTCTCTATTGTGCAAAGCCACACTAGATCTCCTTAGTTGTCAGGGAACTTGAAAAAGCACTTTTGTCTTAGTCTGATACCCAGCTGGTTATTTTTTTTCATCCCTCTCCAAGAGTTTGCTGAAGCTGGCTCACAGATTCCAAAGTTAGAGAGGGAGTACAGGCACCTACAGATCCCCCTCACATTATAATCACCTACTGTCCTTGCAAGATTTGTCAGAAGGTAGAATGAAGGCAGGAAGGGGAAGCAATAAAGTTATGAAAGAGGGTAGTCAAGAAGTATTTACTTTATATTAAATACATTTAGTCTTACTTTACTGTTTTTATTAAATGGAACAACATTTTGGTTTAAGAGTAACATTACTCCTTTATTATTCAGAACATATAGTATCAGAGCAATAATTCAAATGAAATTAGTCAAATATTCTTACAGATGAACTACCCCGTTTTCATAATTTGTTGTGTTTTGCATGCTTTATTGACAAGACTGTGAAAACTTCAAGAAAAAAACTAACCTGCATGCAGTTATTTTAGTCTATTGAATTGCAATATGGATGTTCTTCATTGTGGCTTTCAGAAGCCACTGAGCAATTCTCACTGCAATGAGCAAAATCTTCACAAAAAAAGAGAGACTCTTTTTTCCTTTTGTAATGTTCTGTTCTTCACTGTGATCCACTATACTGTATTGGGACATACATTGCATGCATGCATGTGCACAGGTAAGGATATTAAATCAAGTTGTTTTCATGTAAAAAGAACAATTCTATATTGATTTCACTGTTTGGGACTTTCCTACAAATGAACACAAATATAAGTTTTTCATCTGTCCATAGAATACTCACAAATGACTACACAGAATCCAACCCAACCTGCAAGGAAAATAAAGGACTACTTATAATTCAATCTGAAATGATGTATCAACCTTTACCCAGTGTGGTCAACATAACCGAAAAAAAATTCTCATTAGTCTTCCCCTTCATATTTACTTTTTCTACTTTCTGTAATAATTTTTTCTTCAATATGCACACCCACAGCAGTAGATACAATGCCACGTAGATACCTTCAGCTCATATACTAAAACAGCAGTTTTACAATCACATTTAATCTGATTTTATTTAAAACTGAACAGATTTCTTATTCAGAACAACCTCCTAAATAGACGCAATGTGAACCTCTGTAGGAATCAAAAAGAGTAAAGAAAGTGATTGGCAGGACACTGCTTTTTATACTGGCAGTTGAAACATTGTATAATGCTCACTTGAGTTTCTTTGTCGCTATTTTTTGTTTACAGATACTTGAAAAACGCAAGTCTTCATTTTACTGCTTCATCCAATTGTTTTACTTTCTGTTGTCTTGAGGCCAACTTTTTCTTCACAACAGCTACACTATCTCAGACTACTTAATAATTAACAGAAATCATAACATTTAGAGTAGAAATAAATTATAGGCAGAAAACCTCCCCCAAGTGCACCACTCAGAACAAAAGAGAAACAATGCCTCATTTAGTAACAATCCTCCCACCCTTCTTCCTCGCTTCCTTTCCAGCAAGTTTTCTTGGCTTAGCTGGCCAACTGCTTCTTCCTGGAAATAGGTCAGCTCCCAGCCTGAGAGCCTCTGTGTGTGTGAAAGCCCCAGACACTGCCTTCGACTTGCAAGGGCTCAGAATGCAAGAAGCTGCACCAACAAGTTATCAATACCTCCTACAAATCATCCCAAACCTGATAGAATGTGAATTGTGACTGAAAAGTTGGAGAGACTGTGATAACACAACTAGGAGCTGCCTATTTTGCTGTTCTGACACTGCTGCAAAACAAGAGCTCTAATTAAATTTATCCACAACTTCATTAGTTACTCTACAAGACTTGTCTTTCTCCTCCTTTCACAACTCCCTACTTGTGGCCCAGATATTGCCCTCCTTGGCTGCCAGAGCAGACAAATAAACTCCTCTTCATCTGTATTTAAGAAATCCAGACAACCTGCTATACACACAAGGACTGATTCCAAATAAATGCTTAGGAGCTGTTCCTGCAGGACTGACAACTTCCTATGAGTTTTTAATAAAGACAGCAAGTATTCAAGCCTACTCAAATTGATTATCTTGGCATGTTTCCATGCATGTTTTCAGTGGGGAAAAGCTTTACTTTACAGAAAATTCACTTAAATGCCATCTTTTTGTTATAACATGCAGTTTTTCTTTTATCTTGGTACTAACAGGATTGTTAAACTTTGTCCTTAACGTACCACAATTTTTTCTCAACACCACAAAGAGATTAAAAATATGCGAGGGTAACAAGCTGTCCACACATATATGCTGTTTATGCAGTTGTCACTGGCCTTCACAAGTAAAGATGATAAACACAAAAAACCTTGCATGCTTCCCTATGATAAAAACTGACTTTCCAAGTGGCATTTTGCTCCAGCAGTTTCTCGTCCCCTTGTGTCCATGTTATCAGTGGTTGTGTTTTCTCTTTTTTTAAACCAGGAATATTTCCAAATATAGGCAGAGAAGCCTGAGCCACATTACAACTCCAAGAGAGGAAATGCATGTCATCACATTGAAAGCAATGTGACTGCTATCTGTACACTCTATATGCTACATTTGCTCATCTCACCTGCTATGAAAACATGATTGTACAAAGCAAAAAATGCAGGCTTTCACACAAATAACAAGGGAAAACAACTACAGGTACCTGTACTTCCCTACCCATATCACACTCTAGCCTATTTGAAAATTACAGACTATTGTAACATACTATATTGCATGTTATATCATATTATATCACTGTTAAATGTGACCTGAAAAGCTAAATTAGAAAAAAGCTGACGGTCTTGCCATCACCATCTATCCCTCTGCCATTCTAGTGTCACTGCTTGAAGCATGAGGACTGCAGTGGGTCCAGTGACCATTCCATCATATCATTTTCAGGACAGCATGTTTAAGACCCTGTTTCTCCCTCCCTCACAGCTTATGAAGATAGCTAGGAGCTTAGCTCTGTGCACTGTACACAGACAGCCACAGAAATAAGAGCAGCTCAGCTAGAAAAAGTTTGCTACATCAGCTTCCTGCAACAAGAAAACCTCCTAAGCACCACAGGATATATAATAGAATACTTGGAAGAGCTATAATTATCAGAACATTTGTTCTCCTACACCAGAAATAATGACTACTTCTCTCCTTTGATTTTAATGGGAGCTCATGACTGGGCATCCTGAATGGCAGACAGGTGGCCCCAATCACTCACCTGAAATTGCACCCTAATGCACCTTGAAATGATCAATTCTGCCACCAGATAGTGTCTAGGCAGATTTTGGGCACATTTAAATCAGGAAAACAATCCAGGAAGCCCAGACTTCAGCAGCTAGTTAACCCAAAATGAACCTAAAATTACCTGTCACTTAGGTTTCATTACACAAAGTTGCACAAAAGTTTAGAATATGAATCAGGTGTAGAAGCAGCCCTGTCTAAGAGCAAAGTATTCTGCCCTACTGTTAACCCACTCTGATACAACAGAAAGAGGCAATGAAGGATTTTTCAACTTAATTATTTCTACTTGAAATAATTAAATTATTTAACTAAATAGCTAAGTAACTTCTTTTTATGCACAACCAAATTACCAAATGTGAATTGCATGGGTAGTTGGTCCAAAAGAGCCAATTCTGAACTCCTCCCAGCTAAGTGCCCAGACATTAGGCCAAAGGAAAGATGAATCTCTGCCTGTCTGGAAGCATGAATATACATCCTGGGATGAGCTGAGACTTTGTTTCAATAGGGTATGGGCTGCTTGTCTGACTGTTTTATTGCCAGGTAGCAAAGATACTTCTGGAAAACACTGAGGTGAATCCACATCACTGTGATCCTCAAGGAGAACTAGACCCATATTTCCCAGGTGACTATTACCATTACCTCTGAAGCAGCTACCTCTTGAAAAAAAAGCTGAAGTGGACACCTGTCTCCCAAAATTCTTCACCATCCTTGACCTCAGTAGAAGGAGGCACTTCATGCTGGTGCCTGAGAAGGATGGAGCTCAAACACCCTCAGTCCACCTCTTAGCTGCCGGAGTCTTCCTGCTTTGCAACAAGTCGGGAATTTTTTGTGCATTTTAAAGTGCTGAGTTCAAGGCACTCAACCCTGCACTCTGGGGAAGGGGGAGCATGTTTTAGGTGAAGCAGTGGGGCTGCAGCAGGCATTCTGCCAGCCCTTGGCTCACACAGAACATTGGGTCTACCCAGATGCCACTGGCCAGGTTGGTGACAGGCTATCTGTAGTCACAGCTCAGAAGCTAGTTATCTCTTTTTTTTTTTTTTCTTTTGTAAAATGCAGCCATTGTATATTTTGGGGTCAGAGAGAAGGGCCCATGTACATTTAAGAAGAGTTTTCTGGAGATAATACTTGCTTCCACAAAAGCAGAACAGTTGCTTTTTTGTCTTCACAGAACCAAAGTCTATTGTAGCTCTCAGCTTCTCAGAAGGACAAATCCAGAGACTCAAGTACTTTTTTGCTGCTCAATATGATGAACTGGCTTTTGGCAGCTTGGAAGGGAAAATAAAAAATTAAAAAAAAACCCGTACCAACCCCCACAAAAAACAAACAAGAAAAAGAGAGTAGAGACACTGAAACAAAAGGATAGATATTTGGCTAGAGTTAAATGGATAACTATTATTAGCAGAGCTGAAGGACTACTACGTGAGTAGTGCTGCTGGATTTTTTCTCTGTTTATTGTTTTGCCTATCTTAGTAAGAGCTCCTTTTCAGTAATTTCTGCTATTTTATATTTGACCTATTTCAGGCACATTTAAATGGGAACTGTATTTGGTGAGCACGGTTAAAAGAAGGGTCATGTCACTTATATTTTTCTATGCAGGAAAGGTTAGCTAAATTGTCATTTGAGGAATTTCAGCAAAATCTGAGTTTAATACTATAGATTCAACCACTTCTATGAGCATCTGCATAAAGTACTGCATATAAAGACAACTGAATTTTATACTACACAGTAAGAATACTGGATAAAGTAGTTTTAAAATTCATTATGATAGACTGCTGTCATTATCTTATTAGAATTTACTGTTAAGAAAATAGAATCACTAAAAATAATTTACTTAAATGTTGTGCTATTCTTTAGTTAGCAATTAATATTCTCTTTCAACAGAAAATTCAAATATGAATAGAGGCACAGAGAGATTTGAGTAACACACCCTTCTCTGCAGTGATATTTGGTAATTATCTAGGATGCACTAGCTGCCTCAGGACATAATAATCCACTTGCTGCTGCTTTGGACAGGTACCTCAAGGGGACTCTTTTGTGTTTTACTCTCCTTATTGTAGCACGTTGCTATTAAGAAACCAGGACACAAACTCTTGACACAGGTTACCCTGACTTGACACCTATGTAGACATCTACTCAACTAAAAGAACGGGACCAGCCAAGAATAAATTTAGGTCTGAACTGCAATAATTTACTGTTTGGTTCTTTTGGCCAAATATACAATGAAGTAGAATTTCTTACCCGGTGTGCTTTCACAGCTGAATGGCAACTTGAACACAATTACAGAAAGTGAGGAATTATGAGAAGTAACTGCTGTGAATGTGGAAATTTAGACACACTGATAGCTAATTCTACTGGTTTACCTGTGTGCAGCTGCCTCACTTCAGGCAGCACAGAGCATGGCACAGGCATATGCCCCCAGAAAGTGCTGGGTTGATAGCTTCTACTAACAGCATCCTTGGCTGCACTAATTATGCAGACCCAGCAGAAGGCAGCTACTCCTCAGTCAGGTAAGAACACTGATCTTGCAGCTGGCTGAGGCCAGCTCAGGATTATATATCAGGTAATCCAGTGGGTGAAGCAGCCTGGTCATCTGTAATCTTATCATCACATGCAACTTTGTATTGCAGTCTTAACACAGCATCAACTGCTGCCAGCTTTTCTTGTTTAAGGTCACTTATGTTTGAGACAGGTAGCTAGACAGGCAGATAGATAAGCTGTCATATAGATAAAAGGTAAAAACCTAGTTCAATTCTTCACGCCCATCTGGCCCCAACTCACCTCTCCATCTTCAAACTCCACTATTTCTTTAGGTATTTCTACTGTGCAATATGCTGCCTCCCTGAAGTCTGCTGTTGATAGTAACTTCCCCCAAGGTTTCTTTATTGTCTGTCCTTTAGAAATAACCAACCATATTATCCAAGGAGATTTGTGTGATTAAGAAAACAAAAAAGGAAAAGGCATGCAACTGTATGAAATAAGGGAAGAATGATAAACTTGGAAGCAGGTTGCAAAGAGCAAAATAAATCAGGAATAAGGCAAGAGTTCCATCAGGGCTGTGCATAACTTCCAAGCCCTTCACCCTGTCTAACAGCAATTTGAAAGGGACAAAAGAATCTGTGACATTCATCATGTGTGACATTCAACCATGCAGATGCCATTCAGTTGCACACAAAAAATGTCTTTGCTCATCCTCCATTCAAAGAGTCTGGGTTGATCCTACTTCTTTGCCTGCTCTTTTAAGTCCTGAATAATATGCAAATCTTATTACATTTTTACAGCATGTGCATCTCCAGGAGAAAATGAAATTTTCTCTTCTGAAAATCCAGAAATACTGCTCAGGGAATAGCTCAAAATAATGATTACCAGCACTCAGAATATTGAATTTATTTGGCAATTCAGAAATCACAGCCTGATTTGAAAGTGATGGAAATGCTTATGGTCAAAGCATTTGGAAGCATTTGGAAGTGATCAAAATGCTTATGGTCAAGGCAGTTGACTCTACTAAATGCATTTAGTATTTGCCACCTCCAGAAAATGATTGCAGAAGGAGCAGGAAGAAGTTTTTTGCATATTGCCTCACAAAGATACATACTCGCACTCGACCAATATAGACAGAAGGTTTAGTTTATCTTACGTAATTCACATTCACTTATTTTTATTACCCTTTTATCAATGCTTAAGAAGGGGTATGTTCCTCTAACTATTTAGTACAGATATATGTCAGTCTTTCACCTAAGGGTTTATAAATAAAAATCCTTCTGTGTTATCATTTTCAAGAGAAAAGAAAAGTAAGGCTCAGACAGTTCTCTGATGTCCTTGAGTAATTTAAATTGGAACAGTAGAGCCAAATTATTTACAAAAAATAAGGTTATCAACTTGTTCTGTCTTGCTGCATAGGGTCTGAAATCCCAAGACTGTGTAGTATCATAGGGCCAGAGATCAGAATGTGAAAAAGAAGCTCTAAACATTAAAACTGCTAATGGAAATGTCCTAAGCCAAGCAGATAGCATGTGTTGGTATGCAAGTGCATGGCTGTGCCGATGAGAATCCAGCCTGTGTCCTGTCTGCATTTCAGCACGGTCACCATGGAAATGGGAACCAGCCTGCACAGAGCCTAACAAAGGAAACCTTTAAACGAAAATAACAACACTGGATAGAGGCTGCACAAGACTTCTGCTGGGGAAAATGACTTGCTTTACTCATCTGGACATGCAGAAACCCCCTTTTACCTGCATTAATCCTAAAGGAAGGTACTTTATTCACACTTAGCTATTTTGACATTAAGCCGTTACACTGGTAGTTCCAGTAATTAGCCCTCATGAAAATACATCACATGAAGTACACACAAACCCCACTTCCATTCATTCAAAATTACAATAGTGAAGAAAGACCACAATGAATAATATTTATATAGTGGCTAGGAAGCACAATGAAAAAAAGGAGTAGCTGTACTTTTACTTCTTTAACTTCTTAAAGTTCTGTGACACTGAATCAAAAAAGCAGAGAAAAATTCACGGGTTGCTCCAGAGAGAGGCAGTTAAAACTTGTTGGTGAGATCTCATGCTGACTTTGACCAAATTATGCACAAATAAATATTAACTGGTAAAGTGTTTAGGTGTCTGATGGTAATAGCCTGTATGCTTTCTAAAATAAACATAATACAAAATACAAGTCCTGTAATGCAGTATGAATGAAGCCTTACTTCAATCTGCAATGCTGTGAAAGGCAAAACTCCAAAAATAATATGTAGTAGTGCTGCTACTACTTGCTACCTCAGAAAGAAGGAAAAACTACAGACAGGTTTACTTTAAGAAGAGTTCATATTTGGGTCCTGCTTTCAAGCCATCTCCAGATTATAGAATGATTTTTAACATTAACATTACTCACAAACATAATAATAAAACATCAAGGTATCAAAAGATGATCACAAAGAGGGAGAAAGGCAGAAATCGAAACAGGCTGTACAGATTTAATTTTGTGTGCATGGATGCACATTAAAGGCATTTTCACACCAACTTTTAGCTTCAATTTATTGCACTTATTGCACCAAATGTTGAGTTTCCATTTGCTATTCAGTTATCAGTTTAGTCCATTCTTCTCTGTACAGTGCCATGTACTTTTTATGTATATGATTTTCACCTTAGCAGCTTCCTTACTGATTATTGCCTACATATCTTGACCATAAACATTTAAGTATTTGCATGTGACAGAGGATTTATTTTTCCACACTCAAGTGAAATGAGAGAGCATCCTTAGCTCCATTAAAAAAGAAAAAAAAATTACTTACCACTTTTGGATATCTAGATACAGCTAAAACCTTATATTTTTCACATTTAAAATACAATTCCCATTGACTTCAGTCACAGCTGTGAATACAGAGCATTTTTGCACATCAAGATGCACTTGCACAACCAGTTCAAGCCAGTGGAAGTGACAGCTACCAGTGAAAGGGACTTTTCCAGCTTTCATTCCTCCTCTGGCCATGAGTTCTGACTGTCCCCTATGCCAGCACTAACAAATAAATTGCTCAAGTAAGCAGGATCAGTTTAGCTCATCTCCAAAACTAACCTGGCTTAAAAGAGGGAAAAAATTATTCAAGCAAATGGGTCCCTGACCTGTTCCCCAGACTAAGCCACAGTGATAGCACAGAGAAACTGGTGGAAACATGCAAACAGGAGTGGATGAAATGTCCTTGCAGTGTCAGCTCCACATTCAGGTCAGCTTAACCAGATCGTGAAAATGCAGCTTCAGTTTTGAGAACCCCTGGCTGAGCAAAGAGAAAGAGAAGAACACAAAAGCTCCAACCACATGTCAAAGATTTGATTTAAATGACTCGTCTGAAATTGTACTCAGCTTTTGCAGGAAAAAAAAAAAAAGAGAGAGAAAGAGAGAGAATCCACTTTCTGTAAGGAAAAGAGATAAATTTATTTCTCTTAATCCTACATTTCATCCTCATTCATTAGACCACTTTCTAATTACAAAACTAAGCAAAGCAGGAGTTCCAGCTCATTCTCTGATCACACCATCTCTCTTTGTTCATGGACAGTGACAGCACGATGCACTGATATGCAAAAGAGGCAGACCCAGGTGTCTAACTCACTCTGGGCATTTCCCAACTTTTGCATGTTAAATGCCATTATCACAGCTTCCATCCCAATTTAAACAAAAGTGTACTGAAGAAAAGAGTTTGTAGGTAGGGTCTCCTATTCCTCTATAGGGCCTTACAGCCATTACTTACAAGGTCCCCATCACTGGAAATTCTCTATTCTACACACACCCCTCCAGGTTCAGAAAGACTTGTTTTCTCCTTCAGTCTGCCTGGGTCCCAGAGAGAGACCTGAGAATCTGTGGCACTCACGTGGTAGACCTGTAACCCCAAAGGCATAACCCTTATGTTGCTGCACATTTTCGTTTCAGAGTTAAAGAGCTCAAGAGATGTGTACTCCACAGAGTGGAGATTTTATGAGTGCACTAAGTTGTATCAGTCACATCCTTGGTTGCAGGAGGAAGGTGCATGTTAGGCTTCAATGTGAAGGCTTGCTGAGACAGTACAGGTGAGTGCACCCCAAATTTTACTTTCTTCCTCAGACACAGTCCTCCAACACTATCACTTGATAATTCACTCTAAGTGAATTATTTTTATAAAAAGGAGAACAAGCTGATCCATCCAAAGCCCAGGAAACAGTTAAGAGCATGCAGTAAAAACAGTCAGCAGACCATCATCCAGAAGCCAACTGGAAAGCAGAGTGACTTAAACAACAGTGGATATTGCTGTAAAAATAACAACACGACAAGTTCAAGAGAGAAATTTTTTGTATTTGCAGGTGTAGATCTAAGACCTCACATAGAAACATCTGACTAAGGCGCACAACAAGGTAGATGTAAATTAATTTAGAATCTAGCTGGTAAAAATGCATTTCTTTCCGGAGGAATACAGTTTTGCAAAGGCTTGCTACCTGGCCAAATTTAGGTAGACAATGCAAATAGTGCCTTCCTGCCAAAATTCAAATATCTCCTCTGAAGCATGAGGGCATTAGAGCTTTCCAAAGAAAATGTTACTAGAACTGAGCCCAGGAAAGCTACTGTATTTTCCACTGGCTTCACTCTCAGAGAGCTGGGATGTTTTGGCTCTGACTTTTAAGAACAGGATAAGGAAAAAAAAAGTGTGCTTAAAAGGTAAATTTAAAGAACTGGATGTGGCGAATCTATCAGCAGCATGTAGCAACAGAGAAGCCTCCAGCTTTGCTGCATAGATTGCCCTGTTAATGCATCATTTATTCCTCTTCACATAATCTACTTCTCTATGCTATATGCTTTTTGGTCAACAATTAACAAGGTTGGTAGCAAAGTCTTGCTATCAAAATGATAGTTCTGTTTCAGATCTCTTCTTCCTGTAGCATCTACAAAGTCTTAATGACTTTCCAGACACAAAACTATATATCAACAATGAGTAACCCACTACTTCACTGTTGCACTAGTTTTAGCTGAATTTAGAGACTCAACAACCCCACGTGATCCACTTAATACAGCTGATAATTCAGAAGTTAATACACTGACATAAAATCAAGCCTGAAATAACTTGGAATATTTTCTGGAAGTAATGAATAATTCAGCTAAGCTATCCCAATTAAATTTAAGAACATCACCTTGAAAGTAAACCAGTTCACTAGAATTCAAGCAATTTGAAAATTATCGTGGGAGATCTACAAGATACCACCATAGCAGAACTCTAAAAACATCTAGGGAAAGTGCCCGTCCTGAAACTTTCTTTTTGTTGCTACTCCTACAAGATCAAAAAGGCCTGAGCAAGCATGAACCCCGTAATTGCATCCACTAACATCAAACGTCATTAACACATCTGAAATCATAATTATGACAGCTTTCAGATGTATAAATTGAGATAAATCATGGATAGTGCCTGAACGAAGTAGACCTATCCCACTTCTGTCATTCACAATGCCAGGGGAATTCTCCTCTCACAATCAGTACTTATCTTGTGCTTTCAGCACTGTTCTACGAACCTTTGCAAGTCTTAAGACCCCATGAATTACAGGGAATGTTAATGGTCCTGGTTTTCACTAGCTGTAACCATGTGAATAAAGGATAGATTAAGCAAAAGTACAGGGTGGAATGTTTTGCCCACTGGTTACTTTTCAGAATTTTTCTTTTTGAAAAAAAATTGCCAGGTTGTTTGTGTGCTATATATCACATCACAGGTTAATATTTTTGTATTTTATTTCATGCCCTGCAGCCACACATTCCACTGCAGTGTTCGCTATAGTTACTGAAAGAACAAGTTAGAACAGCTCATCAGTGAAAACTCATTTTCACGCTGCCTCTTCGGTGACTTGCTAATTAAGGGTTTGTGAGAGTATACAGTAATATTAAAACTCTGAAACTGCCTGGGAATTTGCTCATGGCAAGTGAATATGATTGCTTACAGTTCCCAGGAAAAATAGATGTAATGGTAATTAAGTCAGCCAGGAGAAGGAAATAGTTCAAGTTTCCCTATCCTTTTCCAAGGAGCGGCATTTGCCTAACTGTGTGGTAACAGACCTAGAGGCTCTTGCAATCAGGAGCAGCATTCACAGGGAACACCATCTCCGCGCTTAGAAAGGTGTAACCACCATATAATCCTAAATTCACACATCAGACTGTCGCAGTTCCCTCCGCACCAGCGCGCACACACAAAGTCTATTTGCGGGAAATTAAATACGTGCCACTCCCGGGGTTTAACCAGCTTCAAAATCGCCGCCGACGCACGGCACTCGCGCTCAGCCACCGCGCTCCAGCTCCCACCGCGCACCCACCGCGCCTCTCTGCCCTGCCCCCGGCGCCCCCCGTTCCGCATCTCGCTTCCCTCCCTCCTTCCTTCCTTCCTGGCTTCCCGGGGTGGCGGGACGGACAGACAGACGTACCCAGCGCGAGGAGCAGAGGCGGCAGCGCCGCGCCCGCGGAGCCCATGTCCGGCGCGCTGCTGCGAGGTCCGCCCGCTGCCTCTCCCGACTTGGCCTCTTCCCAGGGCGACACTGAGCGCCACCTGCTCCGAGCCGCCCCCAAATATTCCTCCTCCTTCTTTTTCTCCTCCTCCTCCTCCTCTTCCACGCCCCCTGCGGTCCGCGGCCGTGGAGGGGCCGGAGTCGGCTCGTCCCGTCTGCTGCCCCTCGCTCCGCGGCCGTGCCGGCGGTGCTGTCCCCCGCAGGCTCTGCAGCCGGGCTACTTCCCTGGGTTCTGCTCTGGTTTTATCCCTTGGAGGAGACCCCCCGCGCTCGCCTAGCGCTGCCCAAGGCTGCCTGCCCTTGCCTCGTGGCTGCGCTGGAAGGAGGGATTCGGGACCGGGACCCACCCCCCCCCGCCCCGGCTGAGCAACAGCGGTTTGGAGGGCTGCGGATGCCTCTTTTTCTTTGGTGTCAGAAACATGTAGAATAGTCTTTAAACCCTATATTTGTTGAACAATGTAGAGAGGCTGTCTTCCTCGAGTATGAAATGAAATTGCACATTTGATGGCACTGAGTCTACATCTTCTTCTTTAAATGAAATTCTTGCAGAATATGCCCCCAGAAATGCAGGAGCCAAACAGGATCCAGAAGGCTTGTCACACAACCGTGAAAAAATTGGCAATCTCGAAATTGGCAGTGGTGATGAGGATGTATTGTCTAGGCAAAATGACTGCCTACATTGCCTTAGATGCCAGGCCAATACCCAGGAAGAAAAAGAGAATCAAAGCCAGTAAAAATAGGAAGGTGAGGAGTTTGGCTTCCTAAGAAATCAGAAAGAATTCTTATGCAAGGTGCTGTGTAGCTTTCAGTCTACCTAGCCTTGTCAGCACTGTTTGAGTACTGTATCTGCAAAGTATTTGAGAAACATGCATTCTCTTCATCCCACAGTTCCAGTAAACACCCAAATTTATGGCACTACCTTTTCATATGGAATGTATTTCGTTTTGTACAATGAATTCTGCTGAATAATTTGAACTTCTTGGCATTAACTTTGTGTAATGAAAAAGACAGGTGGCCTGGAAAATTGAAATAAAAAAGCTTCCTTCCTTCACCCTTCTTGGCATCTAGGTCATGGCCCTTTAGGTGTGACACACTGTAGCTATTATTTAAGAAGCAGATGTATTCTCTCAGCTTCTTATTTGTTTTTAACATTTGGAAACCGAGTTGTAAGTTAAAATGAAGAAGTTTGTAGCATTTGTCAGCAGGTGGTTATTCAACAGGTTTTTTTTGGACATGGGTTTTATATGGACATCACACGGTTAAAGAAATCTCCACCAGGATGTTAAAATCCACTGGATGGAAGTGCAGCAGAGACCCCTCTTTGTATAACTTACATTGAATTCTTTCATGTATTGACTTTATAGGACACATGGGAGTGTTACCCATCTTAATGCAAGAGCTGGTACACGGACTCACTGTGAGCACTTCTCAAGACACTGTCACTGCTGAACTCCAAAGCCCTTGGTAAATCATCACCAGGGATGATGACTCAAGTCTCTGGGAGCACTCTGTTTCCTTTGCACGGTGTCACAGAAGACCTGCAGACACCTCAAGCAGTATTGAAGTGCAGATATTGAAGCAGAAACACCAGCTTCAGCACCCAGACTGATCCAGCAACCAGTGGGAAAATTGTGATGGGAAGAGCAGCCATGGGAGCTTTTCTTTCCCTCTGCACTGGGTGTATACATGTGTGTGCCACTCCAGGACAAGAACGAAATCTATACTTCCACAGGGAAGAAGAACACTGATTAGTAAATACTGATGAAAGGACAATAAAAAACAACAAACAAAAATCCTAGCACAGAGAAAAGTAGTTTCTTAATAATGGAATAAACCCAGAATTACCCTCTGCCCCACCTTAAAATAACCTCTGCAGACTAATGTCTCAGTTTCCTAAGAAACAATGTCTTTGATTTAGTTTCATCATTCTAATTATAAATATACCCTTGGGATATGAAACTTTCTTTGTCATCCAGACACAATGTTGAAGAATAATTTCACACACACAAAGGCTGTCTCCCAGAGTGTTGCTTCTAAGATCAACATTATTCAGTGTTTACAAGGAATAGGTTGTAGGAGAATAAATACTGTGACAATTACTGTATTCTTTAACAATACTCCCTTAGAAGAATGCTATTGTTTTAAATTATTATAAGCCATTTGATAACAAACTTCTCATATAATCCTGAACGGTACTTTTCATATTATAGGAAACAAGAGTTTTTATATTGTGCGATATTTCACCTTTTTTGACTCACCTCAGAAATTTTATACGTATATTGCACATATTCAGGGAAATTATTATTTATTATTGTTCACCTACACAGATAATCAAATTACTCAGAGAACAGTTTGGTTAGTGCTCCTTATCTCTGCACTATATAATGGAGTCTGATACGCACCCTTTGCTGTACACGTGTTTGTTGTTTAATGATGTTTTATAGCACATGTCATGGTAAATGCGTATCATTTACCATAGGGACACTTGCCAAAGCCACCATACCTGCCTGAGCTGATTTGCAAAGTTTCAGGCTTGGTTCTATGCAAATACGGTGTGCTTTCACATTAGAATAAACTATTTTGTTATCAAGGGCTAAACAAATTTTCTTTTCCACAGAAAGGACTGTGTGAAGCAGGTTGCTTGATCACTATGAAAAAATCACTATAGTTTTTGCAGTTTCAAGAAAAAATAGAAGTTGCAAAGTGAAGATAATGAAGAGATACTTGCTTTTAAAAGTTATTCTGGCGAACACATAATTAATGATCAATTTTACAGTTTATGCATGTCATTCTAGCTTTTTAATGTGATGAAAAAATGGACAAATTAATGCCAACCTTCTTAGAGAAATATGCAGATTTTTCCCATTTTTTGTCATTTACAAGGGTTGACCAGAGAATCAGAGCTTCTGTGGTATGCAAAACTTAAGAGTTCTGTGTTAATGTATTTCTGGGGGAAAATCTTGGAAAAGTGACTAATTAGCACACAGGAGGGCAAGATGCACGTCTCTGAATCACTCTTTGATTTGTCTGAAGATGCTAGGGGGAAGGGCCACCAATAGTTATTGTATTTAGCAGAGACATGGTATCTGTAACAAAAATGGTACATTAAGGGATCCACTGAAGGAAAAAGAACAAGCTACTAAGAAAACCCCAAATCTATAAAGGAAATGTTAAAATTAGCTGGGGATGTAGTTTAGACTTTAGTAATAATTCAGTTTTGAAATAAAATTGGAAAAGATCAAAAATATGCTAATGGCATTTTAGGTATCACATAGGAAAGGAGCAAAGGACAAAACAGCACTTTGCTATGCTACTGTGCAAACCACACATTTTTTACACTTTTTGCAGCTTTGGTTCAATCATGTCAAAGTGCTAGACAGGAACTCTCCAGTCTTGGTCTTGATGCACAGCACCACTTCCTGCTCTGGATGTACCAGACACGTTTACCTGTTTCTTGCTGTTTTGACTGAACTATTTCTACCCAGCACAGAATATATACACATATTTTTACCAATTGTTTTTTCAGATTAGGAAGACTTAAACCTGTCATGGAGAAATAATATAAATAGGTTGTAATGAAGCCAGTGAACAAGTGGATCCACCTGTGATCCCAAAAGTGAGGTCCTATAGCAGAGCCCACCTATGTAATTTCAGGGTCTCTGGAGCAGCTGATGTGCTACTCCAATTACCAGAGTATTAACCTTGATACAGCTCCACTAACAACATGAACTCTTACAAACAGTGGGTCTTAAAAACATCTTTAAAAAATTTATCAGACAGGATTTAAAAGTACTCTATGAGAAGATGGGAGTCTCTGTTTCCTTAGAATATGCCTTTGTTTACATTTTTGACCATTACTATTTTGAAAACTTCATAATTGCTTTGATTTTTTTTTAATTAAGGTCTATAAATTATTCCTTTTTATTTGCCTGCCATCAAAAGTTGCTCAAGAATTCGGTAGACATTTTTTTAGAAAACCTTAGCAAACCTAAGTTCCCTTAACAATTTCCACTGAATCCCACTGAATTTTTAAATAAGTATGTGGGAAATATTTTAGTCTTAATGCATTACTTTGTGAATGATTTGTTTTCTTTTTTTTCCTTCTTAGACTGTTTGCAATTTAGATATGAGAAATTTCTAAGAAGTAATACTGAATATAAAAGAAAGCCCACTTTTGGTATATTTATAACTGCTGAACTGTACCTATTCTCTCCTGATTATTTGCTACATTATGTAGGATTAGCTACAAACCTTGGGTAAAAGATGAAACATCAGAAAGGTGGTGGATAAAATCTGGTAATGTGATCACTTGTTGTCTAGTAGACTGTAAAAAAGCACTCACATTATCACAGAATGAATTAGATTGGAAAAGGCTTCTGAGATCATCAAGCCCATTCCAATGCCTAATCATCCTTTCTGTGAAGAAATACCTCTTGATGTCCAATTTCAACTTCCCCATGTTCAGATTGAACTTGTGTGCTCTCATCCTATTACTGCTTGAATGACAGAAGAGACTGACCCCTTCCTGTTCATGGGAATCACAATGACCAACCTCCAGTCATCTGTGGACCTCCTCAGTTAGCCAGGACTGACCATAAGTGATTAAGAGTGCCTTGGCAAACTCTTCTGCCAATTTCCTCAGTGCCCTTGGGTGAATCCCATCTGGTCCCGTAATAGACTTGTAACCCCACTGTGTTCAATAAAGAATGGAGTTACTCCTTCATCTTCCTTTTGTTATTAATGTTTTTATAATGCATTCCTTACCAGCTTGCAAAAATCTTATTCACCTTCTAAGAAAATTTGTCTTGGGAGGAACCAACAGGCCAGCCTCAAAAAGTGGAATAAAATCTGAAAGTTCTTTGTGGGAAGAGCTGGTGGGATGGTCATGGAAGAGGGCCATGTGATGAGAGAGGCTGTTAGGCCATGCGCAAAATGTGTATGTTGCACCTTTTATGGACTTTATTTGGTTACTAGTGCTGTTTCCTTGGGTCTCACTACTGGGAACAGTTCTGCTTGATATCTCCATATGACCTTGATAAGTGGTTGGTCAGTTAGTTTGCAGATGACACCAAGCTGGGTGGCAGTGTTGGTCTGCTGGAGGGCAGGAAGGCTCTGCAGAGGGATCTGGACAGGCTGGATCATGGGCTGAGGCCAATGGTGGGAGGTTCAACAAGGCCCAGTGCCAGGTCCTGTCCTTGGGTCACAACAGCCCCAGGCAGGGCCACAGGCTGGGACAGAGGGGCTGGAAAGGACCTGGGGGTGCTGGTGACAGTGACTGAACATGAGCCAGGGTGTGCCCAGGGAGCCAAGAAGGCCAATGGCATCCTGGCCTGGATCAGCAATGGTGTGGCCAGCAGGGCCAGGGCAGGGATTGTCCCCTGTGCTGGGCACTGGTGAGGCCACACCTCGAGTGCTGTGTCCAGTTCTGGGCCCTCAGTGCAAGAAAGACACTGAGGGGCTGGAGTGAGTCCAGAGAAGGGCAGTGGAGCTGGGGAAGGGTCTGGAGCACAGTCCTGTGAGTGAGCAGCTGAGAGGACCAGCTGGGATGTTCAGCCTGGAGAAAAGGAGGCTCAGGGGAGACCTTATCTTTCTTCACAACTGCCTGAAAGGAGGCTGTGGTCAGGTGGGATCAGCCTCTTCTCCGAGGCAACCTGTGACAAGATGAGAGAACAGAAGTTCGAGGTGCTCCAGGGGAGCTTTAGGGAGATTTTTTCACAGAATGGATTGTTAAGCATTGGAATGGGCAACCCAGGGAGATGGTAGAATCACCACCCCTGGAGGTGTTCAAGAAATGACTGGACGTGACACTTTGTGCTGTGTTTTGTTTGGTGTTGTCAAAGGGTGGACTTGATTATTGTGAAGTTCTTTTCCAACCTTAATGATTCTATGATTCCATGAACTATGTTGTAGCAGCACATTGTAAGGCATGTATTACTCTCTAATATTTTTTGGCTGGGTGCTGTAGTAATTTTCCAAATACTGGGAATTTATGGCATAGGAGCCAGGACTCTGAGATAATTTTGGTAGTTCCCCAAATAAACAGCAAAAAGCAATTCAGTAGTTTGTGAGATTCCTGAGAGTTTCAAAACCTTCATCACCAGAAGTCAGGTTTTTTTCTGGGTAACAGGGTCATTGGAAATTTTAGCTGAACTTTAGATAAAAGTTTTGAGATGCAACAGCATCTTTTCTGGCACAGTGTAAAATGGCTGAGGCTGGAGTAATAGGCTTTTGTCAGTGAAATTTTATGAGCTGGCATCCAAGAAAGTGATCTATTAACGGCTATTAATTTGGACCATGAGAAAAGAATACGGAGAAAGATTTCTCTGTGTGTTCTCCAAAATGATAGAGAGTATTTTACTTTTCTCAGCCTATGTCTACTGTCACAGAATTGCTACACTTCATATGCTCTTCAGGGAAAACTGAGAATATCCTGTTTTTCATCTTAACCTTTCTGTTGAAGTGAAAATGTGTTGTAATGGAAAACAATATGAAGAAACTTCCGCTAGAGAAAGAGATTCTGTTCCTTTACCCCAGGAAGAATAACAATACCCTAAACATGAATAAATCTTAAGGACCATAGGTAGTACTGAATCAGATCTGTGAAGCCTTGCAGTAAATATTAACTCCAGTATCAAATGGAGCTGAACCATAACCAAGAAGTCTGATTTCACCACCACTGACAGTGAAAGAGTGGGTGAAGGGGAAGGACAAAGTGTGCCATGACAACTGGCTCACTAGATCTGTAAGTTCAATGTACTTTGAATATGTCTGCTCCATATCCCATTCCTTTGAACATCCCCAGGAGATGCAACATTCAGTGAGCCCTTGAGGAATGTCTGTCCTTTCTGAGAATGCTCAGAAACTGAGAAAAGAAGGGCAGAAGGGTAAGAGCATGAGCAGGGAAAAGCAGTAAAGTAGCTCTGTGCTCCACTGTGCTAGAGTCAGAATCAAAATCTGCCTTTCTGAGGTCTTTCACTTGCTTTTTTTAATTGAGTGAACAAAATCCAATATCTCTGAGCTGTCAGCTCTGTCTTTCTAACCAAAACATGATTTCACTGATGATAGCACATTTTATCACTCAGTTTTTAAAACAGAATCCAGTTGTGCTGTCTAAACTGTGGTATCAGCCAGTTGTTACTAAAACTTTAATCTTTATGACTCTTTATTGTTACAGGGCTCAAACCACATCCACTGCATGAAATGGTATTAGCTCTGAACTATAGTGAACTTAGTGAAGTTCACTAAGCTAAGGCTTGCTTCTGATAAACACAATGAATTACAATCCTGTTCTGTGAAAATCACATATCATATTACACTTCTTCCTGTAAAAAAGTGATTCTGGTTATTCATTAATTCAACTGAAAAGCAAACTAAACCAACCAACCAAAAATAGAAATGGATTTTTTTCCCCCCTGATTTTCATTGAAATGCTCCCATGGACAATGTCCAGCAAACTCTTAATGATCAGATACATACAGAGTAGTTAATTTGGTAAGCACTCCCCCATGACTAGACAGGATGTTGTCATTACAGAACTGTGATTCAGCATCAAAGTAGTCTCTGATGAAAGAACAGTTACATATTTTTGTACTGTTTTCTAAAAGTTAACAGTGATATAAAAGGTATAATCTTTGTCTTCTAGGAAGTTTTGATACGAACGTTTTCTATGTCTAAGGAAATTAATGTGAATCATTTATAATTACGCAAGACCGTGAACTGTTGGGATTACATGAATAAGTTGTACAGAGAAAACACTGGACAGGATGAATTATTAGATGACCAAGTGAACGTGTCTTTTGACTTTTATTTAATTGTCATGGAAACAACTCTGTGCCAGGAAGTAATATGATCTTCTAAAAAGCTTTCAAACATGGGTATAAGCACAAAGTCTATACATCTAATGACAAGATACTTCTGACAGCTTGACCACATCAAGCTCTCCTGGATGTTATGCTGTGCAATAATGCTTGTCTCTGTAATGCCTTTCTATTGACAGGTAGATGAATCTGTTTTTAGGTACTGAGATGACTTAATATTACTCTTATATCAATAACAAGCAAACAAACTACACAGGAGACTTGTTAGACTCTTAATTTCTTTTTTAATCAATAAAGCACATGGAATACTTTTACAGGAAAAAGAAAATGCTATGCAGAATGTTGTGGTTTTCTTAAAAAGTATGTAAATCCCCGTTTATTCCTGTTAAGTGGTATAGGTAAGAGCAGTACATTCTGATTATCTTATCTGCTTTTATTTTTGAATGGGTCATCATCTATACAAGAGGCAATTAAAGACATTAACCAATTAGATTATGTGGAATTCATTAGATGAGTATGACCCCAACTCCAGCCTCTTGCTGCCAGGTGAGATGAAGACCCTTGTCTTCAGTTTAAGGTTGATTCCTCTGACTCAAGCTCTGAAGAAGAGGAACACCATGCTCAAAATTACTCAGCACAGGATATGTACTAAGGGCTCAGGTAAGGGGTCAGGGTATGTGGGTTGTGTCTGTAGTAATGGCTCATAGTAATGACTTAGAGTGAAACCAGACAAGCAAAGGAACTGCCCACAGAGCACAAGCAGCTGCTCAAGGAGAATACTCTAATGGAGATGCTGTTTCCTAAGTCTTCTAAAATCATGCATGGGATCAGCAATCTCTAGAACAACTTGATATTGGGGCAGGAGTGTGCACAGAAGCCTGCCCTATAGAAAAGTAGCTTGTCCATTCCCACTAAATTACCTACTTCAGTGCTGAAGTTAGGAACTGGGTTGGGTGGGAACTTTAGTTGCCTAATCTCTGGTTACACACCCAATTTATTATTAATTTTTACATGCTTTTGCTTCAATAAAGAATAATTACTTTCATAGTTATTAGAATCACATTACAACCCAGTGTGTCTATTTTTAGGAATAAAAATGATTACATGCTATAAAATTAGGTTCTGGTACCTTTAGTGCCTGCCAAATTTAAGTGAGATGTTCCTGATGTTTGCAATATCGCTTTGCTCAAGGCATCACTTTCAGTAGGTTTTTCTCTTGTATGCCATGAAGAGCAGTAAAATACTGCTCTTCCAGTGCTGTGTGGAAAGGCTAGTATGGATAAAAATAAAGAGCTTACTAATTGCTAAGAATCATGTAAGAATAATGTGCTACAGTGCTATCCCCTTGACATACTTGTATGTATGTATGTATACTTATCTTTTAAATAGATACTATAACTGAAAACATGATAATAGGACAAATGTGAAAAGAGAGAAAGCATCATGAAAAAGGAAAGCAGTGTGGTTATACAAAGCTTATTACTGTTTTTACAGTGCAAAGAAAGTTTAAAATGAAACAATGATCTTAAACATACTCTACATTGATAAATACTACTGATTTATTTTTGCATAGTCTTCATCTAGGGAAATAGACTATTCTTTTGAATTACATATTTTTCAGTTAGGCTGAGGCTTTAAAATAAGATATGAAAAGTCACAGGAAAAATGAAAAGCTCTGGTTAACAGCTTATCATAACTAAATAGTGAAACACTTAAAAATATGCTGCATATGAATTAAGTGTGTCTTACACAACTTGTGAGTAATTTTATGAAGCCAGGAAAAATGACCTCATTGTTAACAAGCTGAATGAATAATAATAAATACAAGTATTTCCTCTGCTACCATAGACTTCCTACGTGTGCATAGATGAGTCACAATTTCTTCAAAATTCTATTCCTTTACAAACTCATAAGAGGTTGACAACACTGCTATGCCTTTTCAGAGATACTGTGAGAAAAGAAATTACAATTCTGATGTGTTCAAATGCTATGGTGAAAGTGCTATTTAAATCCTTCAAACAAATGGGCAAAATAATACATATCCCTGAAGTAAAACTTGCATCTTGCTTGAGACTGAAATCACTGCTTTATGAATTTATCTTCACAGTTCAACAGATAGACTTTTGGCTTCTTTCAGAATGAATGAAGCAGGGTTTCTATTGACAATTCCTCTATGTCACTTTTTTGCTTCCATTCCTGTGTTCTGTGCTCAGACTCCCTTCATGCACAGTGCCCTCCCAGCTGTCCAGATGAGCACAGCAGCCCTGTCCCACTGTCTCAGCAGATCTCCCAGGCTCTGCAGAGCACAGCCACCCACAGTGTTCCCACAGAGGGTTCTGCCCTCTCCTCTGAGTCATACTGCTACCTTCAGCAGACTGCTGCCATGAAATAACCACCTTTCCCACAGACACCAGGAGAAATTGCCAACACTTTCAAACTCAGTCCTACTTGTTGCATTCACACAAGTCAGCCTTTCCAATAACTATTTCTCTAATTTAGGAACTAAATAAAAGGGACTGAAGAGTGACAGCATCTTTCAAGCAATGAACCACCTTCTAGAATACTTTCAGAGTTTTACTTGTCAGCATGTTCAACCCAATCTATATTCTCTTCTTGAAAAATAAGTCTTTATAAAATTTATTACTCTTTTAAAGATATTACTATAAAGACAGTGATAAGCAAAACTTTTTTTTTTTTTTTTTTTTTAATTTTTTTTTTTTTTTTATTTTTGTCCCCAGAGGAGGAACAAATTCTCCTGGCTTCCTTAGCAAGACATAGCTTTTTGGCCAACAAGTATGTCTTAGTGAACTTATAACACCTCCTCAGCATTTTCTGATCTACTGGCAATCAATACTGAGTCATGCTGAGGCAGCATCACATTTTGCCAGCATGCATCCTTTTTTCCTGTTAATTTCATGTGGCTCCAAGAAACACAGGAAGCTCTCAAGGTCATGGCACAGCCATGAGCCCTAGGCAGAGATCCTCATGGGAGGAAGACAAGTGCAGGAAAGAAAGGAAGAAACTGAATGATCTAAATAGAAAGAAAAACAATTCTTAAAGAAACCTTTTGCTATCTACATTTCAGTGTATTCTCATATAAACTTTTAATCTTTGACACAAAATAAACATCATTTTTTAAGTGCTTATTTAGTATGCAAATTCTTCATCACTTCTTAAATTCCTAAGTAATAAAGATGAGCTGTGACTTATAATAGTAGAAGAAGCTTGCCAGTGCTGAATTTCCTATCTGTGCTCTTTTGATAATTTTCATTTTGTACACTTTAAATTCATTGGATTAAATAGCTACACAAGAAATTTACAGTGACAGTTTATGAAGCACCCTGCTGGCTACTCCAAGATATACAGCAAGAGTCAAACTTTCAGGGTGCCTCTAAACATTTTCCACATAAATATGGACATTTCAATTTGCAGATACAATTATGCCCCTGCTTATTTGAGTACAGTGTGCAATCAGACCGGCTTGAATGATTTGCGCATTTTTAGGCCTGCCAAAAATATATTTCAAGTTCAAACAGTTACGCGATTTAATGGATCAACCCTTTATGGTCCACTTGACCATAAAAATCTCTTTCTTGGAGTATTCTTTGTTCAGCTGGACATGCTTAAATGAGCAGAAAGAGAAATCCATGGTGTTTCAGTAATTTTCACCCAATATTCTGGAGGTGCTTCTCTCTTCTGAGTTTCCATTGTGTCAGCTATCACAGAGAATTTGGTGCATTCTCAAAGTTCACATGCTCTGCCTTGTGAATTGAGAATCTGCTTCCACAGAAATGACATTAGGAGGGAATTTTCGAAAATTATGCATTTTCCTTTTGGAAATCGTAAGGTGATAAAAAAGACTGGGATTGCTACATACAAGCTGACCTGTTTTATGATTCCACATATGTAGGTATATAAAAATATGATTACAAACTTTCTGTATTCAAAAACGTTAGAATCTTTGAACTCAGTTACTCTCCAGAAATGAGTAACACTTAAAGGTATATTCTTGAAGATCACAAAATGCTGCAAGGTTGTTTATACTTTTTTTCCATAATTCCTTTGCATGTGTGCTTGATTTTCTTCTTGTTTTTCTGTTTCTTGGGTTTTTTTCATGCACCAGCATTTAGAAAGCATTGTAATCATTGCATCGAAGTCTCTAATTTTACAGTAACATTTTGGTGGCAGACCTGAGCAAAAAAAATTCTGCTTTTTTTTTTTTTTTTTCATTTCTCCATTTTCTTCTTTAGTGGCCTTTTGAAAAATCCAGCCTGCAGAAAAGAAAAAAAGTGACTAAGAACTGCTCAAAGTATACAAACCATACTGGTTACATTCACGTGCTGGTTCTTACTACTATTTTAATACTCACACTGCTGTACAAGTTAATGAATATTTTATCACAATGCTTTTTTTCCTGGAATAGAAAAACTAAGTACAGTTAAATAGTAGAGTGATTGCTGAATCATTGTTTTGCTCACGTATTGTCAAGGGTTAAAGTGCTTATTAGCAATTTTTGTTACTCACTTGAATAAATAATATTTTATTTTATAATGTCAAAAATTTCAAGAGATTGTGCATGTTGAAATTTATAAGCTGTAACCTTCTAATGTAATTATGAACAGAATATTTAGCCTGGAGAAGAGTGCCCACTTGTGGCAAGACTTACACCACAGGCCCTAGCATCTCTTGCACAACACAGAAAACCTAGTTGACAAAGGTCACAGCCAAAGCTGATAGAAAAATTCCTTAACAAACCCTTACTCGTACTAAAATATCTTCATATTTTTCTTTCTCTAACATAACAGCAATATAGGTTTCAATCAGGTGGCACTGCTCATTCTACCATCAGAAAAACGCAGTGTAATTATCTATTTTGTAATTTCTTCAAAATTTCACACTACTTATTAGATAAAGACTATTGTGTGTGAGGTTCTAGTTATGAGAAAGAAATTATGGAGAATTTAAGCACATTTGTTCATGCTTCTGAAGACAGGAACGTGCAGCTTACCTTCCACAGAGCAAATATAAGCAGTGCGAGAATCAAGAGTCCGGCGAAGATACTCAGGAGGATAACCCATAAAGGGACTGTACCCGGTGGGTGTTCTTTGGAAATCTTTATCATGGTCTGCAAAGTGTTCAGAACATAAACAATAAATAATCTGTCCTTCTAAAATATCAAAACAGCAGCAGTAGTTGATCAGTATGTAGTGATTTTCCAGGGTACCACTTCATTTCACCTACAGGAATTAGTTTGAGGGAATTAAGAAAATAATCTCCAGCACGAAAAGCTGGGTTTACACAATACTTTTCACTTTTGTAAGTGCATTCATTTATGAGAGTGGCCCTGCTACAAGTCAGTAGTCATTGTTTTAAAGGACTCAGGACGAAAATCATGAGCAGTGGAAGAATAAGCTAAGGAGTGTCTTCCGTACACCCTTCCTCACTCAATGCCAGTCTCCCTGAAAGAGGGAGGTAAGAGTAAGTGTAAAAGCCTGTGTAGACACTAATTTGATTTTAAACACAGCATATCTGGTGTAAACCAAACAGAAACAAGTAATATTCACTTTTAAATAAATGAAGCCATGTAGGAGTTTGAATTGACTAAAGAATTTATTAGAGGCCAACTTTATAGTTCAAAAGAGCATTGAAGAGCTGAACACTAAGCATGAAATTAGGTCCCTAAAAAAGGTAAATCTGAAATTCCTTTTCTCTCTTTATCTGCAAGCCTCTCAGCTGTGTTTTAACTCCTGGACTGAATTTTAATCTACCACTTAAAAGAAATTTCTTGATACAAAAGCAACTATTTTTCCATTTTCAAAAATTTTTTATGTAAGATGTAGTTCACACTTTTCTATATTTTGGAGTATTCCTTTTGTTACTTTTCTAAATTTTGGAGTATTAACAATAGGAACTCATAATAAGACTTTTGCTTAAAAAAAAGGACATTGTAGCAAACAAGCTCTTCCATGTACAAGTTATCACAAAAGACCAATGTTTAAACACTATAAATGCTTGGAATTGAGAGTATCAAAAGGATGAATTATACCTCTAATGAAATTTAAGATATTTCTCTTTATATCTGATGCCACTACTATCATACATATATCACTACTATATATTTCCTTGTCTAAGAAAATCATAGTGAACTTCTGAAAAAGAAAAGATCCTGTTTCAAATATATATCCTGGGTAACAAAGTGGAAAGAAAGAATAAATAAGGAAATAGTAAAGAAAATACAAAGTACAATCAATTTTAATTGATCCAGGACAATTTTCAAATACTATTGATTCCTTAAAAGAATTTTAATTTTATTTTTAATTTACATAGCTCCAGGAAGTATTTATATTACAGCAAGCAGAAAAAATTCAGATAGTACTTATTCTTACCTAGGTACATTGGTGGGTACTGGGCTTTTGGTGTTATTTTCTGACTAATTCTGACTTTTCTACTGTAATATGACATCACTTCTGTTTAGAGTAGGATAATGCATTACTAAAGGTAATAATCAGTTCATTAGTAATGGATGAAAATGAATGATTCCATAGCACAACAAATTCTATGAAGAATAAATACATCAAATATCACAGTCTTACCTCCAGTTTTTGATGGTCATTTCTCAAAATCAGTGATGAGTTCTCACTCCTAAGTAATGCTTTCACAACAAGGGTTAAGCTGTGAATACTGGCCTGAAAGGAGAGAGTAGTTACTGTGGTTTGCAGTCAGGTATTTTTAGTAGAAAGCTTTGTAGCAATGAGAAGGAGGAAACAAAAACATATTGCTTAGAGGGCTGCTGAAAAACATGAAAGTCTGTGAAACTGCTCATGTATGTCATCTTCAGCACACACATTACTGCTTGCAAGACAGCAATACTGCTTTGAAAGGGTAGATTGCAGAGATTTCAAAGAATTATTAACTAATCTAGGACAACTACTGTCTCTCTTCTGTTTTTTTTAATCAAAAAAAATCCTTTTTAGAGTTGAAAAATCTTCACAAATTAAGACTTACTTAAAAAATATGTGCTCCATCTTACATCTGCTGGGTTAAACTTTGTGGATGCATTAGTAGCTATTAATAAAGGACCACCAATACATAATAAGTAAGGGGTGTCTTCTTACCATGGTTCTAAACTCCTGCTAAATTATTAGTACTTACTTTAAGGATAAGAAAATGCATATGACACAGTTTTAAGGAAATTTTAAAATAGCAAAAGGAACTACTTCAAATATTAGAAGAGACACTCAAGAGAATGAAAGACCTGATTTTCATAGACATTAGAAACATTGGCTTAAGTTAGTCAAACCTGAAAGTATTCTGAATACAAATAGGATTTACATACTTTTATGATGGTAGGTTTCCATACTCTCAATGAAACATTCACTTGATATATGTCAGATGGGACCAGGGCACAATTAATAGAGGCACAGCTGTATGTATCACAGTCCTGTTTAAAAGGGTATATAGGTATATAAAAGCATGAGGTATATGGGAAGAGAATTTTCATATAATTTAAATAAAAACATGTAAACTATATATACAGATCACTTGCTATGACACCAATAATAAACTGGTATTAATTACCATAGCTTTTTATGTAAAAATGACACTGCAGTATACAAAGCAGGTTGAGATATTCATGCTGTAGTAGAATAGACTCAGTTTTTGCAGGCTGGAAAGCCCTGATGAATCTCTGTTGCTGCAGATATGGAGCAAAAGTCATCACAGAATTCCTAAGGGAGGCACAGCTTGTAAAAGCAAGTGTTTTTCTACCAAAACAGCTATGGTTCTTCTGGTATTTTCCAAATCTTAGGATACCCTAATCTCTCAAGCAGGGCAATATGTGCGTGTGAAAATTCAAGTAACTTCCTAGTATCACTTGCTAGCTGGGAGTACAGCAGGAATATATTGTAAAAAGTTAGAAACAGTCACTCAGCCTAGAACTTTGCCACCTCTGTGAAGGATGATGATAAGCATGATAAAATGGTTTCATTTGCACCAGAAACTCCACTTGCACCTCTGTGCTGAGGACACCTTCTCCCTGACATGCTAATTTAATTACTGCAGCAAAATCCCTTTGTGACTCTTTCATCTAAATGTGAAAGGCTAGTCCTTTCTAAATGGGATCATCAATAACAATTGCATGGAAAATCTCTCATGTCACATGTGACTTCTACTGGATGTCTAAAGAAGTTGAAAGGGAGATAAGAAACATTTAAAATATTACTACTTATTAATTACAATGGAAACACAGACAGTAGCGATTTATTCAGCTATCCTATGTGCTACTGCTATTTACAGATTTTTTAAATTAAAGAAACCCCAAACTATCTAAATTCAGTTCCACATAGAGTTTTGCAGCCAAATAAAAAACAAACTCTAGTTAACGTAAAAAAGGTTTCCTAAGCTATTAAAACAAAGTGAGTTTCCAAATGATACAGTTTCAGAGCAGCTTTTATACATCTTTTTCAGAAGTACTCAGCTCCAAGATCTGGATGAATGTCTGAGGTGAACATATATATTATGAGTAGGCTTACCATAATTGTATCCCTTGTAGGTTCTTTTATTTTTGACAACACAAATGACTTCCCAGTGCCAATCTTAAAGGGATCTACAGGGTAACTAGTTTGGCAGATGGCATTCTGTAAGCAGAAATACAAATAATATTATTATTTTCTGAATATGCAATCTATTATAAAAAAAAGATCTGGAAACAAGTCAACATTAATAATATTTAATATTTAATAACAATTATAATGTTTACTAACCACTAAAATAAAATAGCAAATTGCAAGAGTGCAGAATAGGAAATTCAGAGGTCCATGTATTGAGGTATTACTATTCAAACAACACATGAAATATTTTTGAGATAATTTAACTTACCTATTTTACTTAAACATCTGTACAAGCAAACAAGAGCTTCCTGCAAGATGACCATTATGTGAACCAACAAGAGTTGGCTATTAAATGAGATAAACAGCTTCTGCATAGGAAGCCACAGAGGTTCTGCCCTAGCAAGCAGACAGGCAGGTTAAGTGCAGGATGCAGAATCCTCACTTGCAATATCCAGGGAGGGAGAGTGGATGCTGGAGCTCTGCTGGATCTCTGTGACTGCTCCACAGGTAGCTAGGAAATCCTTTTGTGTCTTCAGTGTGGGGGAATTGATTTTTTTAGTCAGATCATTGACTTTCACATTGCTAGCATGAAAAGGATTACAATTCCTCTGTAATGCACTTTGGCACACTACTATCACTAGGGTGTAGCTAGCAGGACATGAAATTTGTCTTAGAAAAAACAAGATTTACTGGGTTTATGTGCAAATCTGTCAAATGGGATGATTGACTGGGAATAACAATAACTGGGAAAGGAAATAAAGAAGAGACACAACTTTTTTTTGTATTCTAAATATGATTCTTTTTGTTAATTTGATATTTGTTTTGTTTTACAGTAAACCTTGAACTTTCATTCATATATTTTGGTTTATTTTTCAGTTGGGCAACACTGCAAAACTGAGTGAAATTATTAGCACAGAGGTGCACATGTATATGTCTCTAAGTGAAAGAAAAAAAAAAGGAGGTTTAGGTCACTACTTAGTGTTAGTTGGGTTTTTCAGCCATGTAGTTATAGATATAGCTTTAACTGTAATATCTACAGATTATCTAGAATAATGGAATTTGTTGAAATTGTGATCTCTGCCAGTTGCACTGGAGGAGTGAAATGGAAAGACTCAAATGAGGGCTGCAGTAAAGAGCATTTTAAACATACAACCTATCAACCCCTTGAGGATGTCTCAGTGCCCCAGAGAAGAAAGAAGCCAGAGGACTACTAGTGCTGGAGAGCAGACATGCACTAAAGTTAATTTCAGTACCCAAAAGAAGAGAAGTGACAAGAGATTGGGCTCTAGATGTACACAGCAGGATTCAAATATTTGCAATAAGCACTGCTGGCAATGTAGAGAATATAGGGTTCATATCTGAGTCTGGACATCTCAGCACTTGCAATATAACAAACTAGCCTTGTTATAGTGCAGTTATTGTTCAACACCATTTTAAATCTGCTTGTTTCCTTTTATGAAAATTTGTCCGTCTTCTTATACACCTCTGTACATACTCTTAAAACAACAGCATCTTGTTATTTAGACTAAAAGCAATGCATGATCACAAATGTTTGCAATTTTCAGTTCCTTACAACATAATTTTCAAATTTAGATTGATCATAAAAATAGAAATTCCTATCTTACCTGGGAATGTGACAATGCAGTAAGGTAGAGAAGAGGGTTTTTGGCAGCTGTTACATTTGGAAATAAGATCTGCAGTGTGAGGTTTGGCATTGGAAAGTGTTCACCTTTTTCAATCTATAAAAAAAGAAAAAAGTTTTGACTAGTACTTTCCTCATTTTGTTAGTATTTGATTGTGAGTTTTTTCCTTTCCTGTGTTCACATTTTCTTCCATTCATTTTTACATTTCCACAGTTAGTTATGCAAAAAGTGCTTTATATGGGAGAGAAGCCATTGTATCAGTGGTGGCTCCTGCTGGCTCCCACTCAGGTGTGCTTAGGTAATTGCTCTTGTGATCCCCTCTCTCTCTCTCCCGTTTTCTCTGAGAAGACAACAGAACATATCTGTAAACAGCAGCTCTTTCTGGAAAGGCCTGCTGTGTCTGAGAATTGGGCAACCCCTAGAAGGAAATGCTGGCAGGGGAACTGGTGATACTGTCTCTAAAGTGGACGAACTTAATAAATGTTCAAGAACCTTTTAAACTTTTTCCTTCTGGCTACTTATTTTTGATTAGCTGCTTGCAAAGATGAGTTTTACTTTACAAGATCATAAATGGTGTGTTCTGCAATCCAGCAGCTTCTTGACTCAGAAAACAAAGATTGGCAAATTAGATGAATAATGCCTTAGACATCCAGAGTAGACAAGAAGAAAAGATAGCTGAGTAAAACACTGTAGTGGCCTAAAAGAATAGGAAAAAACCCCTTTGTCATTGCTATTTAGTGAGAGCAAGAATTTTACCATATCCCATTTTTTACAGATGGAAGTTGATTTAGAGACTTGTTTGTTTTTATATTGGACCCTTGTCCAGCTTTGGATTTGACACTGGGAAACAGGATGCTTTCAAGAAAACTAAATTTGGTTTTGCTGCAACTTTAGATTGGAATTCTAGTCACAGAATCATAGCATTGTGGACTGGTTTAGTTTGGAAGAGATCTTAAAGATGATCTAAAGTTGCAAGCCCCTGCCATGGGTAGAGACACCTTCCTTCCACTAGAAATGGTTGCCCAAACCTGGCCTTGAACACTTCCAGGGATGGGGCATCCACTACTTCTTCAGTGCCTCACCACTTAATATCCAATCTAAACTTACCCCCCCTTTCAGTTAAAAGTCATTCCCCCTTGTCCTGTAATTACATGCCCTTGTCAAAACTGCTTCTCCTGCTCCCTTGAAGCCTCCCATTAGGTACTGGAAGGCCCCAACGAGGTCTCCACAGAGTCTTCTCTCTTACAGGTTGAATAGCCCTGACTGTTCTAGACTGTCCTCACAGAAATGGTGCTCCAGCCCTGTGATCATCTCTAAGGCTCTCCTCTGGACCCACTTCAGAGGGTCCATATCCTTATTTTGGGAGTTCTAGAGCTGGAGCAGTAGTCCAGCAGGGATCTCACAAGAGTCCATTAAATATCTTTCCCATGTGATTTTACTTTGCAGTATTCATTCAACTAGGAAAACCACATTCTTGGACCATGGCACTTCCCTATTATAAACCTGGCTGGATTTTGGAAATGGCTGTTCTAACCTGCAGCAGGCGTAGTCCAAGTTCTCATTTACCAGGGGATGGTCTCTTCCCAGCTGAAGAAAGAAGGTCTAAATCCCACCAGAACTACTCTGCAGGAGATGGACCATCTGAAACCCTCTAACTCACTGTATTCCAAATGAAGGGGGGAAAAATAAGTTTTAAGCAAAAATATGCATGCAGAGGGCTTAACATTATACCTGCTATTAAAGTAATTCAAACCAAATGGAAAAAAAATAAAATAGTACCTATCTTATATAAGATAGTACCTATCTTAACATTTTTAATTGTTTCTTACCCTATAATGTAGAGTAACTTCATCCCCGATCTGCTCTGTTGTGTTGATAGCAGTAGGGACAGTATCATTTGCTGCAATTATTACATGGTGCTCTTTGAAAACACTGTGGGTTAAAAAAACACACAGAAAGGTAAGCACACAAACTTCATAAAACCCCCTAGGAGTTAACAATATAGGTATTTTCATTATTTCATGAATTTCAGGACTAGTCTTGCAGTTAAGAGTGCACTGCTGCATCCACTGAAGTTCAACTTCTCTGTTCTCTGAATTGGTCTCACTTATTAGCAAGTACATTTAGAATGCTTTGTTCAGATATAACTATGAAAAAATAAAATACTATTCGAAAATTAATACATTAGGGTCTGATTTTGCTGTCCTTATACTAGTTGTGTAGTCCCTTATCCTGGGCATTGCCATGTGAAACAGGCAGGATTCTGTAAAAGACAGAATCAAGCAAAAACAGAACAAAATCAGCATGTTTCAAATTCAGCATGTTTCAAATTCAGCCTCATTCCCTATGGGACAAATGCTGGACGTGAACCATGAAATGCATCCAAAATAAATTTGGCTTAATTATTTACACCTGCACATCACAAAATGTTGTTTACCTATAATATACAGAATTCTTTACAGGGATGAAATCTATCTGAATTCTGGCAGTTTCTGAAAATAAAATGTAGTACAAGACCTGCATTAAAGTATAAGCCTGAACTTAAAAAACCAAATGCCCAAGAATCTAAAATTAAGGTTAATTTTTGAAGATGCAAATCAAACACCATGCCATGCAATATTATAGTGATACAAATCCATGCCCATCAGGAAGCTGGAAGTAATTACTTTCTTGTGTTCTTGAAATATCTTTGAATGAATATAGCCAAGTACAGGAACCAAGAAAAAGCTGTTGTTGTACTTGCAAACTGCAGACCAGATCTAAATAGATAAAATGTAATTTCATCAAGCTAGGGACAACAGCTGCTCCATTATTTCATGACTTATCTTTTCACTGAAGCTTGTGCTTCTGCTTTATGAGCTTTGAAGCTGTTGTCTGTAGACACTAAGCACATTTCAAAAATGAAACAACACTATATTCTTTGAACACCTGCAATTTACTGTGCTAGCAAGTAAAATACAGAGAAGTGTCAATACCTTACAAATATTAATCCTACTTCATATTTAACTGGAATTGTAATATGTCCTCTGTTGTCACTCAGGGTCTCAGGTGGTTCTTCACTGTCACTGAAACAAAACAACATCACTCAGATCAGACTGCTGCAGACACAACACAAGTACTGGGTGGAAAGGGATCTTAGAAAATGAAATACCTACAGATCTGGGTATGAAAGCATACTACTCATTTCCAGTTAAGTACTGTCTTCTAAAAATAAAAATACTTTTTCCAATGACTAATGATTTAAGTCCTGCAACAGCCCCAGCTCATAAATGCATCTTTATTAAAATTACAGACAGCAAATGACTGAATGGAAACAGATCAATCAAAAGCCACACCATCCATCCCTGGATTTTGCAGGGACAGCAAACACTGTGGGCAAGTGCATTCCTTTACCCTACCAGGGACAACTTCTGCAATGCTTTTGCTCTTTGAAGGCCAAGGGTATTGTTAACTGTGATTGATGCTAAAATATGAAGTAATTCCCTAGGAGAAAAAACCTTTGCTAAAGGTAAAAGAAGAGGAAATTATGACTCACTTGTGTAACTCTAAGTCTGTAGAGAATATCAACTATTTAGTCCACTCAGTCCATTGTTGGACTGAATACATCTGTAAGGGTGCCAGCTCTACAGAAGATTTAACTGTTTGTGAGTTCAGAAGCCACTTGTGTTTTATTATGAAACACAAAACCTTGGAACTTTCAAAAAAAAAAAAAAAAGAAATCAGAAGGCAAAACTGCAACTAACCTTGTTGCATACACATGAATAGTAGCATTTTCCAGGAGATATGATGCGTTGAATTGGAACGATATTTTGAAGGAAATCTGTGCAGAGAAACACATTACACACTTTGAAAGGAAAAAAAAGCCCACCCTAATGAGGACTGATATAATGAAAAGTGTACAAACTTTTGCTTTTATCTAGGGAATCTTTATTCATATTTATCAGTTTCCTATGAATCTGAATGAATCCACTATTTGAAAAAAAAAAGAAGGAAATCCAATAGTTGTCTCTTATTAAACAGAAGCCTCAAATTTTCACAAACCTCAAGAAAAAAATTTATCAGAAATACATGGCTATATAGTTCTTAATTGAAAGCAATTGGTCTTACAAGCAATTTATTAAAACCTATTTTTTCCTTCTAATGAGGAGGAAAAAAGCTTCAAAGCCTGGCTATTGCAGTGGAGATGAGCTGCCTGTAGAAGGCTGCTGGAATATCACTTAGTATGTAGTAGAACCCCTAGAATACAAAAAATAAATGTTTACAAAAGAAAGACCACTAGGTATCAAAAAAATCTCGTTATTATAATAGGACAAATCTCTCATAATTTGGAATTACACATAATTTAGGAACGCTTTCCCAAATGTTCTTCCTCATATCCTGACACTTAAGGGTAATTTTATATCAAGCAAAAGTTTTCTTATTTGTTACTGTATGGAATTTTCAGCTTAGATTTTTATCTTTCCTTTTATATGTACAAATCTTTATTACAAAGTGGTCCACAGAAAGCTGTCCTAGAATATAATATTTAAAGCAAAAAGTAGCTTTAGAAAGGAATATATTAGGGATGTTTATCAGTGAAATCAGAGATTAATTGATTTCTGAATGCAAAGAAAAGTGTGAAATTTCTAAATTTAGGGCTTTATATTTACAAACAAACTAACAAGCAAAGCATGAAAGGAAAATGTGAAAAATCCAGTAAAGCTGGGAATGGAACACTGTGGGCAGAGGCATTGGACAATGCACTTATTTGGCTTCAAGAAAGTAACAGCTGACTTAATCTCTACAAGTCCAAGACACAAGCTGGAATGTTTGTGTGGGAGGCAGTGTAAGAAGACATCTCTCATGATCCACTCGGTGCATGACAGAGGAGCAAACAAGAAACTCCCAGGAAAGATTGTCTTATTTGCATGCAAATTGATATTTCCCAATTCAAGATCTAAGTATGACTTTTCGAAGCCTTAGTTTAACCAAAGTTCCCTCTCCATTCCAACAGGAGATACAGACATCACTGGAACTGATCAGGATGGAGTTTGATTTTAAGTGGACTACTTGCTGGAAAGGCCTCTCATTCCCCATGGAGCAAAGGTGATGTCTTGGTGCCTGACTTTAGCAGATCTGGGTTAGTACTTCCACATAAATATCTTATTCTCTCTACAACCAAGGAACTAAGTTTTATACACAAAATAACTAAACTTATGGGCTCCAGGCAGTGGAAAGCCTGGAGACAGACACTTCTGGCCAGGTGAGCCACCTGTGTGTCACTTGCATTCTGACAGCATCAAGGATGGCAATATGCATCTATTACATCCTCATCTACCACATCTGACTGCCTAGGGTCTGAATATCTGACGGTTTCCCATCTGGCTCTGTGCAGTTGACATCAAGGTTAGCTTGGGAAACATGCATAGAGAGTTTGTGGGATGAACACAAGAGAAAAGAGCTTCAGAGGTGATATGGACTGCCCTGCCCTTAGAGTAACATGGGGCAAGGAGAACTTGCATGCAGGGAGACTTTTTACCTCTTCTGCAGGTTTTAGAAATGGATATCCCACTTTACAGGTGATGTTGTGATTAGACTCACAGCTATCTTTCTGTATATCCTGAAGGAAAAAAAGACAGTGAAAGCATGGCCTTGAGCAAACTTCTTTCAAACATTGACTGAGCCTGACAGACCTATTGAACACATATACCACTGCCACTTTTCACTATCAATATATTGTAAGACTCAAAGCCTTAGTTGAACTAGAACAAAAATACGAAGCCACAAATTCTGCAAGACAATTTTCAGTTATGGACATTTATACCAATTATTTACCATGATGCCTTTCCAATGCTAGTGTTTGGAACATTCACAATTATATACCTACTGGACATCATGCAAATTATTAATGGGGTTTTAAATAATAATAATAATAATAATAATTATTAAATAATAATTATTATTATTTTTATTTAATAATTAGTCAGTTTTCAAACTTTGTAAAAATGTTCCTAATGTAGCAATAAAAGTCATGTTCATACTCCATTAATTATTGTCATAGGATCAGCAACAGTGCTGTGGATCCCTGACTTCTCCTAATGTGCAGCACCAGGACTGCTGACAGGAAAGAAACTGCTCTGAATGCTTCCCATATGAACTGAGGTGTATTTGTACCATATCTGCTGAGGCAGAAAGGAAAACAGCCACTTTTAGAAATGCTGTCTGAGGTTGGGGAGATGCAGGCACAGATATATCCTGTCCTACCATGACAGTGTTTTTTCTATACATGTGCAAAAGGAGAATTCCAGAGGCTCGGAAGTTCTACTGATAAGGAACAAGGCATTTCTGGCTCTACAGATGTACAGGTGATTCATATTGCTGATGTTTCTCTAAGAGGCAGGCACTTTATCTTACTGCCATTGTGAAATTTGCATCTGTATTTCATAGAGGGGGCTAGGCAAGAGTCCACTCATGTCAAAACAAACAGACTCCTTTAGAGGCATAAGCAAGAAGAGCAGCCCTGGGAAATCTCTTTCAAACAACTAAAATGATGCCCAAGCAGTTGAATTAAGGTTTAATAAAAAGGCTTTTTCATATCTCCCTAGCATTATATGTTATGATAATTATGATAATGTGAAAAATAAATCCTACCTCAATGCCAGCAAAAATAATGTTTGGAGAATATTGAACCAAAACTCTGGTATTATAGGCACTGTCTTTTTTGTTCTTCACAGAGAGCTGGATGGTGAACTTATCATTGCGTGACTTTACAATGAATGGAGAAGAGCTGTAAAATAAATTAAGAATGTTGGACATCTTAAATATTAAATCTGTTTTTAACATAAAGAAAAACTTCTATCAGCCTCCAAACTATCATGTTTCTGAATTAGAAAAGAAACCCTGGCAGAATTTATGACTCACATAGAAACTTTGTAGAGATATCAAGCCAATACATTAAATCCTGTTTAGTTACCTGTCCCCAGCTATGCTTGCTTTTACAATCAGAACAAGATCTGAAATGCATTTATTTTTGGCTCCACAATCTTTTGTGAAAGGAATCTGAAAAAAAAAGAAAATTTATTCCTAATTTTATTACATTTATTATCAAATAGGTGCATCTTAATGCGTTATCTCATTTTATGTAAGACCTTCTGTTTAATAATCAAAGAAGTCTTCCCTAATATTAACCAGTTAAATGTGCCAACACCTTATAAAATGCTTGGGTGAAACATCAGCTTTCTCATCACTCCCTTCTAAATGATTCACCTAGATTTTGAAAAGAGGCATTGATAAAAGTATGAGTGATGGCAAGCACCACCAAAGTAAATGGTAGTGCTTGTCATTATTCATACTTCTATCCTTGTCACTCCTCTAAAACTTGAGAATAAACCTAAAACCTGACAATAAAATCGTTGGTAACTCTATTCTGCCTTCATTCAGATGAAGACAGAAGATATGGACAGCTTTGAAAACCCAGCATGCTTCACAAACACATTGAATCAAGCTTTTCATTCCTGAATACTCACTTGGTGGAAACATCTCCTGGGCAGACTCAGTGATTCCCCCTCTCTAGCCAAACTGGGGGCAATAGTTTCAGCTCTTGTGTGGGCTATGATATTTATCCTAAATACACTGGTTATTGATATAGAATCTTTCTGACTTACATATTCTGCTATTGAATTTGGCAAGTTGCTGTCAAGAACAGGTCCACTCTCTGGATCAGAAAAATTGAATTCCAGCAAAACCTTTACCGAGTCCTGAAAATCAGGCTTATCCTAGAACATAAGGAAAACAAAACTGCTGTTATGGAAATTCACATTAGTATCTAAAGAGGTTAAAAAGACCTAAAAAGTGCTGAGGTAAATTTTTTTTCTGTCATACTGTTGCCATTCTTTCTAGAGAAACATTTGAATGCTTGCATAATAATAATAATAATGACACATTCAGCGTGCCAGGCATTCCTTATAAATATTTACTAAGGTTTTTGTGTATCTTATTACAAAATTTCACATAGCCTGAGCATGTCTCACAGAGTTTCATTAAAGAATATCTCAAGTGTTGACTCACAGACTTTTCTCTTCTAGTTGTGCTCAAAGGATCATCAAGATATGCATCAGCAACATCACCTTTTGTGAAGTCAAACTTAGGCCTGCTGTTTGGTGGAGAAAATTCTGGGCATAATTTTCCATTAGTTTTGCAATAAGATACACCTGTGAAGTCACTAAATATTTTAAATGTGGGTAGCTTACAGTATGCAACTTCATTCACTACACGCATTAGCTACAATCTGGGCAAGTTCATACCCATGATTGCTAATTATGCTTCTGTTTTGCAGTGAATAAATACTCTCTATTCCAAACCTAAAAGTTTATTTACTTATTTTATTAGCAGAAATTGCACCAATATGCAAAGTGAATTTTTCTCACATAGTCCTGCTTAGTTTTGAGTGCACCTAAACTGCTAACCATGACAGCTGCTTGGTTCCACCAAGCGAGGTATGCTTTTTCCTAAAACAGACACAGAGACATAGCTAAAAAGACGGTACATATAAGTAAATTGTTAATACATGTATAAATAAATAACTCTAAGTTTTAAATCCATTTTATGTACACTTCTTAGAAATTATTTCTGAACTCAGATTTTGTGGTCCAATTTGCAATTAATGGAATACATACTTGGGTTACTCTAGTGTCAACATGAGAAAAATACTTTAAATGATTTACTTGCCAACATGTAGAAGTTATGTTTCGTACATTCTGACCCTTTGACAGTTATATTTTTTTGCATTTTCCTCTCATGGCTTTCTGTGAATAGGCTTCGAGATATCTGTCTTTGTGCATCAAGGGTAATCCAATACTGCAGACCTGCAAAGGACATTGAGATCAATACTATGAAGCATATTATGAAGCACTTTGCTTCCACACATTCTTTTTTTTCCCAAAATATCTTAGAGGCACTTTGAATACCAAATTTAGAAAAGCTGAATTCCATTTTTTTAATTAATAAATGCATATGAGCATAGGAGTTTTATAGCTTAAAGCTTCCGTAGCTTAGTGCTTAACTACTTACTGGATTCGAATATATCTTCTTTTGACTTTAGTCTGGTCTTAAAACAAATTGTGGCGTCTATGCATATTGTTTTTCTTATATTTATCTGACAATTTTGTTGTTGAATATTGATGCTTTTAGGTATAAATTGCATGGAAACATTCACTTCAGCCACATCACGAGACCTTAAATAAAACACAAAGAAAATGCTGGGAAATAAGAGCAGCAACTTTTTTAAACTTAAGAATGATCTTACAAAATATGCAGCATTCAGCATTCAGATACAAATACAGAATCACAGATTCATGAAATCATTTCGGTTGAAAAAGACTTAAGGATCATCCGAGTCCAACAAAAGCTTATAGCTAAAAAGAAAAAAATTCCTTAAAGTTCTTTTGCAAATAACAGAAGCATAAAATCCCCAATCGAAGTGAGACACCTGTGGAACATGTTGAAGGCACCATGCTGCAGTACAGTAGCAGACACAGTGCTGGCCATGTTGTGCCAATTAAGAGGCCATCTATCATTCCATGTCATCTGTCTTGGCTGTTGAGGCTATAAAAACAACTGGCAGTTCCAATGCCAGTTGCACTTCTCTGACACATTTTCAGCCTGCATTTGCCTTTCTCCATTTAGGAAGATTACTGCATGACTGCTAACTGCCATGACAGAGAGAAGTCATCATACAGAAAACCAAAAAATGAGCAACAAAAACAGGAGGCAAAGAATGTCCTCAGCAGCCAAAACCTATAAAGCACTAGAGGATTGTTCAAATCTCAACTATAACTCAGGAGGGGAAGCCCCTGAAGAATTGGGAAAAAGAGCAACACAATGGTCTAGAAGAGTAATTAACTATATATACTATATCCAGTAACTGTAAAAGAGGAATTAGGGAGGAAACAGTCACAGGATTTCTCCACAGTGATGTACTTGTTTCAGAAAAGATACTAGATGAAATATTGTGCTTTAGAAATAATGTTTAAGATTATGATTTAATGATTAAGATTGTTTGTCTTCTCCGTTAAAAATTGTATTGCTCACTAGTAGATCTGAATCATACTCTTATAGAATGAAAACTAATTGACTGTTAAGCAGAAGGCTTAGTTTAATTTTACAGATTTTCTGTAGAGACTCAAATTGCAGTTCTTCTATTAAGAAATAAAATCGTTTTTCTTAGTGACCCCTTTACATTTGAACCTGTTCTTGACATTGTTAATAAAATAATATGCAATATATTGTGAAAAAGAGAAATTCAGGTTTTTCCTATTTTACTTAGTGCCACACTTGGAATCAGTTTCTATTTTGAAGGTGGTCTAGGAGGACAAGTTCTTCCTATTAGGCTAGCAAGATTTCTACAACATTCTTCTATTTCTAACAGTATACATTAAGTTTTATGCTCATTCCTCTAGAGAGAAGTGAAAATATGAATATTTGCAGTCAGTGTCAAACATGAGATGAAACCAGTAACCTTACAAAGTCCAAACAGTCATGCATGCAAGTTACACTGGTGTCCAAACAATTTTTTTTTCTGTCCTGCCAGTTGCTGCGAGTCTCCGTACCAGAAGAGGGCAGCCCCACCAAGGCCTCCGATGGTAACATCAATCAGTCCGTCGTCGTTTAAATCCATTTCTCCGTGCACAGACTGGCCAAAAAATTTCACTTTTTCCCCATCTCCACCTGAGGCAATACGCTGTGAAATGCATAAAGAGGTTAATGCAGTGCACTTGGAAGGGTTTTGTAACAGTCAAGATGCATTTGATGGCGGTTTAGACTCTTTAAAGAGATTAAATTTTCATTACAATACTCCTAAAACAGTTACCATGGCGATGAACACACTATAAATTTTCAGATTGCAAAATATCTGCTTTTCTGGCTGTTCAGAAAATGTCAGAAGATTTTTAATAAAATCATGTGATTTTTTTTAAAACAATATTAAGACTCAGATTCACTTAAATCAGTATGAGTTTAAAAGTATAGAGCAATTTTAAAAAAGAAGTTGTAGCAACTGGTCAAGTAATAGTCTCAGCCTAGGTTGGGAAAACAGGGTTATATACATTATATGCATTGTATGCATTGTATGCATTGTATACATTGTATACATTATATCCATTAGAGCAGCTGGCAACCTGCGGGGCTTTACTTCATACCTGTGAGTATTTTTTACTGATTGCTTTGCCACGGCCATGATAAATATAAACAGCTCCCCGATGGTCATCCTCTAAGGGAGAGCCTATCACAATGTCATTGTACCCATCCAGGTTGAGGTCCTTCACTGCAGCAATCGCGGTCCCGAAGCGTGCACCGCAGGGCTCATTCTTTAAAACTTTGCAGGTGTCCTGCTTTAATGGTGAGCAGCACGTTTGCTTTATGGGTTCAAGGCTCATCTGATATTCAAACTTTGTCTGTGGAAGAGCAGATTTAGAGTTTGTGAATTTCCACCCAACATTTCAGCAACGCAGACTTTTAGGAGCTCCTGTCCAGAAGATGAATGGATGAATTAAACAGAACTAGTTATTATGTGCACTGTAGAAACTGTGATTCTACAACTATAATTTAAGGGTTCCTTCTGAGCAGTGTGTGGCAATAACATTCTTGCTCACTCTCTTTCTGCATATTTCTCAAAATTAGAAGTTCACAGGAAAGCACAGTATCATAACGATATTTGGATGCTATTGTAAGTAAACTACTTCATTCTTTAGGCAGTATAAAGAGTTCTTCTAAAGGCATTCTCTAAATCTGAGAAGTTTGCCAAGTTTCTAATGAAACACAGATGGTAATACGGTTATTCCAGAACAAAAGATAGCATTTCTTCTACACAGACTAGATTTTGACCCCAGTAGACACATACACTGTGGCCTAACATACATATTCTGATCCAGTGTGTATCCTGGACCAAAACCACACAGACTTTAGAAAAGGTAACCAATCTTTCCCATGAATGCCATGTTAGAAATTAGCAGTAGCAAACAGATACTACATCTCCTTTATTTGGAACTGGATAACAATAAGCACAGGAAAAACAAATTTCAAACCCCACTCTACTGGAGGACATGAAATTCTTGTTTTCTCATCAATCCTATTCACCAGCAATTTGTTGTCGGCAACATGCATGTAGAGACTGTAAGAATTCCTTGTCAAAAACATCCAGTCTCACCAGGTCCTTTTCTTGAAATAAGATTTTAGGAACTCATCATTGCTAAGACGTATTTTGATAATTGTTATAGGGGAGGGGAG
>JANPWX010021771.1:3604324-3649701 GCA_024734555.1 Trochalopteron elliotii
AGGAGAGGAGAGGAGAGGAGAGGAGAGGAGTGCACAGACATTGGAAGAAGAGGCTTAGAAAATTAATAAAGGGAGGTGTATCTGGTATAATCCTCAATCTAGTCAGACATTTAAAAGCTGTTGGATGCATGCAGTTTAGCAGTAGGTTTCTAAGCAAATCACAAGGATTCTGGAGATCACACTGTTTGAATGGATGAGCCTTATCCTTCCCTAATCCATGAAAGCACAAAAAAAAAAAAAGTGATAGAAAAGTAATCCTATAAATTTGTATCTATGCCAAATTTGAGTTTATAGGATATAGTACTTATCTACATAATACACTCCATTCTCAAACAAGAGTTTGAGAATAAAGTTGAAAATTAAGCTGCATTATAATCTCAGTTGTCAAAACCATTTTCCCCTATTTTCAACAGGTCATCTTCCCCAGTTCACATTACTGTATTTCTTTAAAATAAGGACAAGAAGGCAGTAAAAAGCATGCTGTGTTCCTGTTCAATAAAAATCATCACCTTACCTTGTTCAGACTATAAACATATACCTTCCCTTGCTCCTCTTTCTCAGTTCCCATATACATAGGAGCTCCAACAAGAAGAAGGTCTGTAAATGAGTCCCGATCAATGTCAACTGTGGTAATAACACCCCCAAAGTATGATCCAATCTGTAGGAAAACATAAAGCATACATCAGAGACAAGAGTCAGCAACATCATGCTGCATTTCCTTTTCAGAGACCTACTTCTTGACCAACAGAGACCAACAACATTTATTACCACGAGGAAGGAATTTTCTTTACTAGCTAGATTTTTTTGGTCAATTTGTCTTTGAAGATTGTTTTCAGTTTTAGCACTTGTCTGATTTTTTTTTTTTTTATTAACAAGTGGGCCATTCAACTTTCAACTCAGAAGAGTTTGAAAGTGCAAATGGGTGCTTTCTACCTGCTATGGGGAGTAGGACCTCTTAAGACAGCACTGAAATATGAGTATCTTGGGGAAGCTAGTTTTCTCTTCAAAAAACAAGTAAAAAAAACCTCTGAGACAGTTCAGTGCAGACAGTTGCCAAAATTCTCAAGTTGTTATTTTCAGAGGAACAAAATCTACATGAAGAGATGGATACATTCATATATCAGGTATTGGATTTTTCTGATTACATTCACTTCACAGATAAGCAAGATACCCTGCACTTCCTTCACACTTAACAGGAGAAGCAGCTTCTTCTAGTCCAAGATACATCTCCTCTCACAGAGATGCTTCAAGTAGTCTCAAGATGTCTCAAACCTTAAAAATCACAGAATCACAGAATGTGTCAGGCTGGAAGGGACCACAGTGGGTCATCTGGTCCAACCTCCTTCCTGAAGCAGGGTCATCCCAGAGCACATGGCACAGTGTTGGATACCCTTTTTCGACTCAGAGATGGCACAACTGAGAGGCGTTTTAAAAACTTGTATTTTATTTTCAGTCTCTTGTGAAGGGTGAGGCAATATAGGTGTTACAGTTCATGCCATCACAATCGGAAGCCAACTAACTATTTCCTAATTATAATACATTATAAGCATTTCTTGGCCTATCAGCTTTTGTCACACAATGCTGTTAATGCCTTAAAGCCAATCATTTAAAATCACCCCTCGTGGGTCCTACTACAATGCACCTTTCATAGTTCTATTTCTCCAAAGTATCTAGTCTTATTTGCAAGGCCATAATTTGAAACTTTTTTCCAGTTCCATTTCTCTCTCAACAATGTCTGTCCTATTCAATGGCATTTCTAAGTCAGCATTTCTTATCTCAAGGTTTGCATACAGATGCACATTATGTGAGCCTTCTGTCAGGCTTTGAGAATTCTCTACAAATCCATTTCCCACAGCACAGGATTGTGTCCAGATAGTTCTGGAATATCTCCAGTGAGGGAGACTCAAAACCTCTCTGGACAATCCATCCAGTCCATGGTCACCCACAAAGTAAAGAATTTCTTCCCCATGTTCAGGTGGAACTTCCTGTCCATCAGTTTCTGCCCATTGTCTCTTGGCCTATTGCTCAGCACCACCAAGCAGAGCCTGGTCCCTCCTCTGACTCCTCCCTGCAGACACCTACAGACAGTGATAAGCTGCCCTCTCAATCATCTCTTCTCCAGGCTGAACAGGGCCAGTTCCCTAAAAACTACTTTAGTTCATTGACTCTAAAATGTTTGTTTGATTGACTGATTATTTATTGATTGATTGATTAGCTGAGTTGCAGACATCAGCTATATAGACAAAAATTAGGGAGCCTGAATGCTCCTGAGAGAAGCTGATTCTGCAGCCTGGGGAGATGAGAATAGGCAGGTCTTTCAATTCTCATCAGCAAAATACCTTAATAATACCATCCTTAATTATGCAATTATGTGGGGATTTTTCCTCCTACAGCAATAGCTCTTAGTGAGCTGCTGCTCAGAGTAACAAGCAACTATTCAATACTTCAGTCTATCTCAGAAGATGCCCTTGCACAGAACCCTTCTTGTCAAAACTCTTTCCTGCCAGTGACATGCTCTTCCACTCAGCAGACAGAAAAAATTGCACATACAGAGATAGCAACCACTTTGACACTGGTGAAGATTTAACCCTCAAAGACAAAATTTCCAAGGATCTACTGTACAGTCCTCTTTGCACTGCTAACTATACCAGAGGATCTGCCTAGCTTTTCTTTCTGATCTTGTTTACAACTCGCAGTTTCATGTGCTCTTCTAATAAGTTCTCATTTGAAATTCTTATTTTTTCTGCTGTATTCCTTTTGTATATTAATTGTGAACGCATACTTACTTGTTCTCCATTTAATCTCTGAATCACTTGCACCTCTTTTCCTTCCATCTTATAAATGATAACTTGGCCAGTGTGATTGTATCTTGGCTGTCCTGCTATGTACAGCACACCTCCAGGTGTCAGTGCTGAATTCACAGTATATCCTAGGAAGCAGAAAGAAATCAAGATGCAATACACATAGAATGCATCAGAAATACTTGCTCTGATTCAGAGCCTTTGTAAGGTTTATTTGATAACTAGATGTTTTGCCCTATTCATGGCAGAGAACAATGGCAGTTAATTAAAGGCCGTGGTGTTTTTTGTCTACAGTCTCAGAGTGAGGAGCATCACTGAGTTATTAAACCTGTTCCCAAGCTGGTGAGCCATGTTCACTTTGCCATTCTCACACAGTGTAAGAAATAACTCATGAATAGCTGGTTGAAAAGCTGCTTTCAAAGAAGAGTTGTCACTGGCTCACTCTCAGCCTCATGGAGTCTTCAAAAAGTGATTCTGGGGCATTTTGAACCTACCTCTGCTCTGCTTAATATTAACAACAGTTTAACAACTTTGGTGAAGGAAGATTTAAAAAATTTGCAGTGAAATCAAAACAGTGACAGAGTGGCAGATACAATCTTAATCTAAAAATTACTTAACCAAATTGGAGTTGCAATAAAAGGCAACAGCTAAAGGCACTTGACAATGAAGAAAGTGTACTTAGGGAGAAACATTAAAATAATCTAACATTGATTCTTTGTCAATGGAAGTATGACTTGAATGAGATAACAGAGCAAACAGAAACCAGGAGGTATACAAAGCAAGACCTAGAGGAGAGAGCAAAGCCACTGAAGCTTTTTGGTAGAAAAATAACCTACCAATATGTGAAATAGTATTATAAAAAAAGATGTTGGTGTTGTCCATTGAGTAACAAAAAACAGCCTAATTTTAAGCAAATATTAGGACTTAATATTGTATAAGACTTTTTAACTATCAAGGTATAGAAAAATTTGATAAGAGTACTAGAGGAATCTGTGAAATCTTCTTTGAACAGATTAAACATCTCTGTTGGGAAAGTCTAGATATACTTAGGGCTATGGACTTGTTTTCTAGTTGTAGGAGTTAGTTATTTTTTTTAAACAACATGAAAATCAGAGAGTAGGCTTGCTCCTAGGCTTCTGAAATGTAAAATAGTCTGTAAGATATTCGTTTTGAATGAGCTTTTAGAGAGGTCTTGTAGCATTTGTTGAAAAGTGTAAGGTGGGGTCTTTCTCTTACCTAGGTAGGCTGCAAGAGGTTCATTTCTCTCTGAACGCCTGTCACGAAAGGTGTCATTAGTTGGCATGGAAATACCACTGTCTTTCACCATGAGCACGGTGCCATTCCAGTCATATGCTCCAACTGCTCCAAGCATGACCCAATCCTTAAGGAGTGCAAAACAAAAAGCTTGTTCTCTATGTGAATCATCTTTTCTCTGTGAATCATCTTTAGACATTCATGGTTCAGGATGCTCACATTTGGGTAATGCTTCCTGTGTACTTACATAGTTATCCTCACTTTTCCTATTATGGTACAGATCCTACAATCATAGGGTCACAGAAAGGCTTGAGTAGAAATGTCCTCAAAGATCATCCAGTTCCAATCCCCATTGCCATGGGCAGTGATGCCACCAACGAGACCAGTTTGTTCAGAGCCCTGTTCAACCTGTCTTTGAACACCTCCAGGGGTGGGGTGTCCACAGCTTGTCTGGACAATCTGTTACAGTGCCTTACTTTGCTCCATGTAAAGAATTTATTCCTAACATCTAATCTAAACCTCTGTTCCTTTAGTTTAAAACTGTTCCCCCTTGTCCTATTGCTAGCTACCCATGTAAAAAGTCATTCTCCCTCCTTAGGAGCCTCCCTTTATAAGCCCCCTTTAAATACTAGAAGGCTGCCCTAAGTGTCCCTGGAGCCTTCTCTTCTCCAAGCTAAATAACCCCATCTCCCTCAGCCTGTCTCCACAGGATAGGTGCATCAGCCCTTTGGTCACCTTTGTGGCCCTACTCTGGAACTGTCCTTCAAGTTGAAACATCACCCCTTGTTCTGTCACTAAAGGCTCCAGTAAAAAGTTTTTCTCAATCTTCCTTAACACATTTTCAGGCTATTTTCCTGATAGAAAGTGCTGTGGGAACATTAAGTTTAGAGTTCATGTGAAGTATATACGTACACCCTCAAGCTTTTGTTGCTCATAAATATTCTTTACATACATTTTACAAAAAAGGTAACTGGATTACAGGACATTCCAAAGCTTCCAACAGCAAAGAGGACTGTACAAACAAATCTGAAACACTTATTCCAAATTCACAGAAACACCAGCAAAAATCTACTTTGTAAAATAAATTCTATTTTCAAACACTTTGTTTACCTGAGAATAATGAGCACTGAAACCAGCTTGAGACATTTCCATTTCAAAAGAGGAGGCCTGCTGGTCTGTTGTTGCTATTAAACAGAAAAAAAAAGGTTTCAAAAATAAATTTGTTCCAATCTGAAAAAGTAACTGAAGAGTGTTATGAAAATGATCATGTGATAGTAAAGGATAGCATCATTAACTAATCTATTCAGTGAATATAGTTTACCATAGATTTTTTAAAAAACCACAGAAATAAAGACTCATGTTGAATGCTACTATTAAGTACGGGAATTTCCATTTTAAGATCATGTCTCCGAACTTGTCCAACAAAGTTTCTGGGCTGAAACTGACCAGATTTGAACTCAGGCTGATGGTAAGTATGTTTGGAATGTTTGATTAATATGGTTAAGCCATTTTCCACTTGAGCTAAGTGAACAATAAAACACCAGCCATGTAACCCTGGCCTTGTATTCAAGCAACTAAAGTTTCATAGGCAGCTGGAGGAACTTTAAATGAAAAACACTTGATGTTTGTATGAACCTTTGCAAAAACAACATAGGAAAATCTCTGTTGTCCAAGATTCATAAGCCTCAGCAAAGTGCTCGGGAATGAGAATCCTGCCCAGACAATTACATGAAGATCTGATTCTCCTAAATGACTTTGTATAAAAAAGGTATCAGGTGATTTTGTGCTTGCTTCCGTATCTTGTCAAGTAGTCATATGCTAGTTATTAAACTCTGATGGGCTGTTTTGCTCCCAGGTAAACCTGAAATATCACCGGGGAAGAAAAAGTTATGCCTTTTCCTCCACTTAAAATGAAAATAAGCAGCCCTTAACAGTCAAGGACTATTTTGCCACTCTAAGTGGCTAAGTAAGGGAACTATATTCTGCATGTTGATTCTTACTTGAGAGCAAGATATGCTAACAGGCAGCAGAGGCAAGCTATGAGAGCTGCTCTGATGCTGGTCCAGGAAGAGTTCACAGTTTGCTACCAGCTGAGTGCTGCAGCAAACCTTCAACTGTCTGAATGAAACTGAGCCATAGCAAGCCATGGTTGCACGAAGTTCAGGCATCTGGACTGTTAAATAATACTGAACTTTTGACACTCAGCAACTAAACCCCAGTGGTTGCTCCCTGGGACTTGATGGCTTTCCTAATTCTTGCAATTTACAGCCAGCTGTAGGAAGAAAGACATGATCTCAAATACAAAGTGTTTGACATACAAACGAAGACTATCATGTTTCACAAGATGTAGCTGCCTTGCTAAGTCTGAAAAAGTCATTTTTAGGCATAAAACTCTTAAGATGCACATCTGCTGATAAACAATATTTTCATGCAGTAAAGGATGCTCCTTAATGAGTTGAGAAAGACAGGATTCTCACAGCCTGAGGCAGACGACAAAGCTGGTACTGTTGGCATGTGCAGCTGAAAATACTACTTAGATAATGGCCCATAGCCTAACTTTCCATTCACTTTTAAACTGCCAAGCATCTTACAAAGGATATTTTGTGAAACAACATTTGTGCCTGCCTACGGGTTGGATAAAACATAAAATTGCTGCTAAAAGAAATGTCCATGCCACAAGACACAGAGGCATGTGAAAAAGGTTATGTGTAAAAATCCACTGGCTGTCAAGCAGGAGTTTTTGTTGGATTTGATTTTTCAAATGTCTCTCAATTTTCTTTGAATTTTTAAGAGAACCAAAATGAAAATAAGAAATCCAAGGCAAAAAAAAAAATGAAATGTACTACTACACTAGCATGAAGCAATTTAGATTGAGAATTTAAACAGATTCAGATATCAAATTTCAACAACCAAGGTTCTTGTGATGCACAGAAGCTACTATGCACAGAGCTGATTAATCTCCAATTAAACACATCCAATAAACTGGCTTGTCAATTGTCTTGAAAGCTGCATGGTACAGAATTAATCTGCTTGCTTCCAAGACCAGAAAAATGCATGCATGGACATAGTTGTGAACTCAGAATACAACTGAAAGGTTTTGGGATAGGACAGGGAACTGTGCCTGAAGAATGAGCATAAATTGATCTAGTCAGCATTATCTACATCCAACCCACTAGAACAACTTGACCTTGCTATGTTTTGACAAAAAAGCTAAAATCCCATTTTCATTTCTATTCTGATTCTCTTGCAGAGAGATTACATGATTTCTGGGACTTAGGTGGAGGAGAAGACATTTCATGTCGCATATTGTGCATGTCTAATATAGAAATCTTAGCTCATCTCTGAGTTCCTACAGAAAATCTGCAAACCAAGAAGCCTTTTGGCAGTAATGAAATTAATTAGATTTTCAGAAACTCAGTCATGTTAGGTCTTACATCCTTCACCTGTTGACATGTTAATTACCTTCTTATTCTGTATTCATTATAGCTAATAGATGTAACTAACATTTTATTCTGGCAATGAAATGCAAGTATTTTTTTCACTTTTTTAAAAGTAGAAAGGAAAAATTGAAGACTAAGTTTTCATTTTCTGTTTGAACAACTATATTCCCACTGAAAGTGTATTCTTCCTGGTACACAGTGGCTTTAGAAAAGAGCACCATATTCAATGAACTTTGAAGTACTCAATGACCCTAAGTAGGCTAAACTTTGAGCTTTAGAGAGATTAGATTCTCCTCAAATTAATTTGTAGCAAAGTTGAGGTAACCAGAGAGTAAAAAAAGAACATATAAATTATATTTTAATAAACTGTTTATTGCTGAAAATATTTAGTAACAGCTGAAAACATTAATATTTGATCAAACTAAATAATATACTAAAAAAATCTAAATATGTCTGAGAAATACAACTCCAATGTAAAAAAAATTGAAAATACTTTCTCAATTTTGTGCATTCAAGTCAATATTTTCTTTTGTTCCAGCTATAAACTACACTATTCTAGCTACTTGAAAAGATGAAGTGTTGAAAAAAATAGTCCAAATAGATGGATGTTTTCTTTGTATTACATGAATCCCTTCAGAGTTGGCTGGTATAATTTATAACTAATAAACTCTGTCTCCTGTTACCAGTAGTGTACTTGAAACAAACAGTGGTTTGGACAGTGTTGTCTTGTTTGGATGGAGAATGTAAGCAGACATTATGAGAGAATGACTTTTTTGTGCTACAATCTGAATAGTGTGAAACCTTCCCAAAGGAAAATTGTATCTTGTTAACTCTATAAAGCAAGTCCATGCTAACTTGTATACTAAAATAATATGCTGTAACTAATAAATAATCAAAAAAGAGACCCTAAACATTTAGGCAGAAAAAAAATACAATCATGGGGTAATTGGGGTATGATCTGGCAATGTTTTTTACCTAAAAGATGGCAACTTCCTATTTACCACATTGAAACAATTCTGTTTACTTACACTTTTGGCTATTGTCTCCACAGGCTGTAACTCCTATGAATATAGTCATATCTGTGTCTACTATTTTGATGTCTATTATAAAATATTTTTATAACCAGTATGGAAGAAATAATTGCATAATAAATTTTGCGCAGCACAATGCATTTCAAAGGGAGGTAAAAACAGGTGTTCTTCAATTTGCTTCAGTTGTAATGCAGGCATAAAGTAAAATTTTAAATAATGTCATACCTTCCAGGGCAAATATTCTCTCTCCAAGTGCTTCAACAATGGTTAAAAGAGCTAATTCATCTGAGACATTGAAAAAATGCTTTTCAGTAGGCTTACTGGCAATTGATTTTATTTCCTCTACAAATTTCTCAGTACTTAAATTTCCTCTGCTGTAGCTGCCAAGAATCTAAAGAGAATAAAAAAAGAGCCCCAAAAAAACAAAACAAAAGTCAAGCATATATTTCATAACCTGTTTAAAAAGATATCATTGAGATAGATTGTCAGAGAATGGTGGAAAATTGTATCTAACCTTAATATTTTCTGTTAAAACCTCACTCAAATTGATTTGAAACCATTCTTTCTCAAGGAGAACAGAACTGTATGACGGCTCAACTGTTTTTTGAAAATACCACTTGACAGGAAACAAAGCAACTGCATGGTGTGATGTCTGCTATCCTCAACTGTACTTTTCACTCCTTCTTCACAAAATTCTAATAATTTATTCTCTGATTTGTTGAAGTAGGCCATAATTTAGGAAAAAACTAACAAAACACTTCCCAACTCAGAGCTGGAACTGTACTGGATTCTGCATAACCACCAGTTCTTATCATAACATGCTATACATGCAATTAATGACAAGTTGATTAGGCAGAGAACAGTTCTTTATTCTGTCAAGATTTGCCCTATAAATACATAAAAGAACACTTGCATTCAGTGTTAACAGCTTCAACACAGCACAAGACTTTAGATTTGGTTTGCAGTTTTAACAACACTGCTGTAACAATTAGAATACCGCAGAAGAAAGCACCTCTCTTCTCTAATCCCCAGACAAACAGGTATTTCTCATATGAAAAAGGGCTCTGTAGACTAAAGTTGATTTGAGAGGGAGAAAAAAACCAAATTCCTATGCTCTAGAATCTCAGCCCACTGCTGCAATTCAAATTTGGCTCTAAACAGGGATTTTACAGGGTTTAAAGGGTAAAAATTGTTGCAGTGTCAAGGACAACTTTTTCTTTAATTATCCCTAATTTTAAGAAGAAAATTACTGAAAATCTGTGTTCTGCTGGACTCAACTTTTGTTTTATATCTTTCTTTAAATTTTAAATCTTTCTTTAAGTTTTATGATTTCATACCACCTTACTTTACCAAAAACTAAGCAAAACAAAGAGAGAAGGCAGCAATGAAGAGGCAACAAACCAATGTCCCTTCAAAATTAACAGCAAAAAATAGATTTGTATATAAAATACACAAATATAGTGGAGTATTAACACCAAATCCATAACTAATGCTTTCATATTTCTTGATATGGGTTAATCTCAATTCTCATTCAGCTACTGTTTGTTTAATGACAGTTTTAGAATGCAAGGATACAACACAGACATAATGAACATGTATTTTTTTGATGGTTTATATTTGCTTTCTTTTTAAAAAATAGGTCATGTTTCTATTAGTTTCTTAATATTTCTAAGAAGTTGTTTAGAATTGTATTAGTCCACTTCGCTCAGAGTTACATTTAACAAAAAGGATTTGATTTAAAACTGTCCCTCAAACTCTTCCTCCTTTTTCCTCACAAAGACACACAACTGTCATCACCCAGAAGACAGATAAATTGCTTTTCTTATATGCTATAAAATCAGAAAGCAAGTTTTTAATGTTTTTTTTCAGCTTTTTCCTCTCTGAAATAATTATATTTCCATAAAGATTCTGTGAAATGAACTTGAAATTACATTTAGAAGATGAAACATGCTTTTAAGATTGTGAATTTTCCCATTAAATTTCACTTACAGCAATAGCAAATCTCTGAATGTTTTCATCTTCACACTCATCAATCACTTTTTGTAAGTCGTGGTTGTCATGTGATTCCCCATCAGTCACAATAACCATTACTTTTTGTACTCCTCTTCGTGCACCATGAGCCTCAGTAAAAGCTTCTTTCCTAAAGGGACCATAAAGCGTTTTGGAGAAAGGCAATGTCAGCATTTAGCACATACATCATATTTGCATAGCCAACCATAAACTAAAAGATTTTATATTAACTAGGAAGCAGGAAATGGAGATTAATGTTAACCATGAACAAATACAAACAACTGCAATTGGAACTTACATGACAGTTCACAGCCAAAGTTTCACAAGCATTCATTCATCATTCATTCACTTGAGAGCAATAGCAGAGAATACAAATTTGGATAGTGAAAAAATTCTTCCCCTCTACAATAAACTTCTGGCACTTTAAAACAGCTTTTGGCATCTTAAAAAAAGACCCAGCCAACAACATTCCTTTCCAAAAACCCACGTAGAAAACCCTCACCTACTTCCATCCTACAGCAGCACTTCAAGTGGCCAAACTATTTACTCAGCTACCAGCACACCTCTGCACAGCTATGTTAATTAACACTGGGTGTTGGGGACGTGGCAGAAATAGGTTCCAGGTAAATGGAGGCAGGTTGAGGCACCCACTTGAATTCTACAGTTGCAGATGGGCAAACAGAGTCTGAGGTTTTGGGCAGCTGTTCACCCAGACCCTGGACCTGACAAGCAAGGCTGGATTAGGGCTCTGGAGGAGAAGGAAGGAAGCAGGGCTTCCTCTTTTCAGAAAAATACCACAGAATTCTAGGACTAGCCACAGAAGTGAAAGCTGAAATTTACCACTGAAAATGGCCAAAGGGCGATGACTGTGAGAACAGAGGAAGCTTTTGCTGACAGTTTCTGTATATACAAGCCTGCAGTAGTTTGTGGTACACAGGGGCTTTCTGAACTATATGTGGTTTCTGAATACTTGGCAATTCTCTACTGGCTGTGCTTTCATGAACTTGTTCAGACTCCTCAAGCTTCTACTTGGATCTCAGGAAAACCTTAATATATAAGAATTCAGTTGTACACCACATCAAGAAAACTTTGGTCAGATAACCAAACTGTTCATCAGAAGGATGCTGCATATTTCACTAAATGGTTGGTTGTAAGGAGTGAATGCAATCTTTTGTGGAATAAAAGCACACTTATGTGATAGAAAAAACAAACCCAGAAAAGAAAAAAGATACCAGGACAACACTGTAGAGTTTGCAATTTTCTGAGAGAATTTACATTTACTGTCTGTTCTATGAGAGTCAGATTTCAGTTTCCTCATAAAAGAAGCATTTCTAAATATTGCTATTGCCGCAACAGGTCTTTAATCTTCCAATGATTTAGAAGCTCCAAAACTTTGGATATAAAATTTTTAGACTTTCTGACAAGTGTGGGCTCAAACGTAATATTCAACTTCAGAATGAAAACAAAGTAACATTAAAAATTCTATTTTTTTTGTATTTCCTCTGAAAAACTTGATTTTCTTCATCCCTCTACATCATCCCTCTACATACACAGTTCCTACCTGCTCTATGTAGACATCAGATATTGTCAGCCCTTCACTTAGGCCTACAGTCTTGCTCCATATCTATTATATTTTCCTAATTCCTCCATTCAGGAGACAGCTGCCTTTCATACATAATCACGCTAGGCACTGGATAAAGTCTGCTTATCCCCCTTCCTCATAAATGATGTTTGCTTAGCTAAAATGAAGTCATATGTTAGCCATGCCATATTTTTAACACACAAAATCAGAATCTCCATGCTGCCTGTGCTCATTTCTCCCACATGCAGGACAGCATCTTGTGCCCGTACCTGGCCGTGTCTATTCCCAGGGCTGTCATGGTCTGTCTGCCGCCCCGCTGCCGAATCCTTGAGGCTGCAGCCATCACATCTTCTGTTGTTGAGTATGTATTCAGGAAAAATTCATGGACTACAGTCTGTCCATACTGAACAATTCCAACCTGAAACACACAGTTCATGTTTAAGATCAACTGCCCTTACAGAAAATATTCCTACCTCTTGCAGCAGGGTGTGTACGTACAGCCAAGAGAAGCATTGAACTCTTTGTGTTTCTCTCAGTATGAAACATCTATATGAGTCTGAGCAAGACTAGCTAGAAGATGGGCTCATGAAACATTCTGAAGTTTCTAAATTGCTTTTATTAAAAACTGGAATAAAGCCAAAAGATGTCTCAAGTCCTTGGTCTTCCTGGCTTGAGACAATCTGCATGGGAACTCTGCTCTCCTCCAGGCCAAGGCACACCAACGCCCCAACTCCTCAAAACTGTTTTCCTTATAGCATAAAAAGTCATGGCTCACTCACAGTTGTCTTCTTTTCACTCAAATATAATATTCCTACATCCAATAGTTTATTTACCCTTAATTGAGCCCAGAAACAATTACTCTTATCTTGATGAAGACAGCAGGGACATCTGTGACATGCATGCTCTCCCAGAAGGAGATAAGTCCTGACATGTACCAGAGGGTAAAACATGAAGGAAATGGTGGCTTTGTGATGAGGGAGGGTGATGCAAGGCCTATAGATGACCTTAGCAGGACAAGTCTGTGTGCAGAAGATCAACACATGGGATTGTGCAATAACCACAAAATGCCTGAGAAAACCTGCTGCGAAACCAAGAGTGGAATAAAAAGACGAGCAATATTCTTCAATATTAATTAATTTCTCCCATTCATCTCTGTCAGTTTTAATATTTTGGCAGGTTCCTGACAGCTTTTACTGGGAAGAAGCCACACAATGTTCCATTAGCATATTTCAATTTTACGTTACACATGGCAATTTATAGGTGTTATTTAGGATAATGCAGTTTTACGTGGCATTTATGTCTCACTCATCTATTATTAAAGGCACTCTAGCATTAAGGTATTGAAGATCAATAAGACCTCTGGGATATTTTTGCCATCATATTACTTTAGAAGTGGCTTAGTATGTACTTTACAATTGCTTTACAGGGTTTTTTTAGGTATTTTCATAGCCTCTCAGTTTCTGCACAGTACTTGTTTGCTTGTAGCAGAAGGGTTAGAACTGGATAAATATTTCATAGTAAACATCAATAACATGATCATTATGAAACGTTAGTTACATATGATTATGGGACTATAATTATAATGGCAGGTGATAGCAAAATTTATCCCACTGAATTTCTATATCTTTTTGAAAACACAGTCAAATCTGGAAGAAGTGATGTAGTCTCAAAGATACGACAAATAACTGCTACCTTTCAGATATTTGTCTCTTGGAGGTATGCCCTCTTCCATCTTCAGCAGAGAGAATGCAGAGGCTGCAATGTTCCAGTGAGCAGCAGGCTATTAACCCTGTCCAATGTTTACAGAACCAACCAGGGCACACTCTATCATCACTCAGAGCACTCATGTGGCACTGAATAAATCACAATCTGAAGATGAAATTTTTAACCTGTTCTCTCCAAGACAATTATTTGTGGCGTGCATCTAAAGCTACACACCACATTATGGGAATAGGATGCTGTTAATCTTTTAAAAAAACTGCTATGAAATGGTGATGAACAAGAAATTTGCATCATGCTTGATTTTCTGGAGGAGGAATAATGGCTTAAGAATTCCAGTGCCATGGAATTGTAGCCAGAGACTATAGTATGCTGGGAAGCTGTGTGGTGTGGATTCATGGCTCCTTCTCTGCAGCTTTTGAGATACCAATAATGAAATAATCTATTGACTGCTGTCAGTGTGAAAACATCTGCCAGTCTTTCATGATCCTAGAGACCCATGCTGGTGTTGCCATTTTCCTAAAAAAAGACTACAGGCTGACATTGAGTTGTATCATTTCCTGTTTGAAAGGAAATGTCTACGATCACAGCAAGTACACATTTTGAACACTTCCTTCTCAGGAAGTGAATGGGAAGAACATCTGAGTCTGAAAACTGCACAGTGCAGCATAGCTTGTAAATCAGGAAGGAAGGGGGGCATGTGGTTATCTTGTGGGATACAATTGTCTTGTGCGACCCTTCCGTAGCACTAGCTTTGAAAACACTGATCATCATATTCTACATATTCCATGGCATCAAAGATGAACCATTCCTCAATAAAAGGTAACAAAAACCTCTGAGAAAACGCTGCTAGCCCTCATGTTCCAGTGTCCTACAGGATCACAGAATGATCACCTTGTAAAATTAGAGTTATAGTCTATCACACAGTGATGAAGATTTTAACTTTTGTAGCCTTCTCATCTTACGAAAAACTAAAAGTGGCACATCTACATGATGCAAATGTGCCTTTATGGGACTTCAGCAAGCCTGTAAGAATGATGCTTACAGGCATCATATGTTTTGATTTGCTTGTTTAATTTATATCTGGAAAATGCAATGGAACGACTGAAGGACATAATTCTGCTCTACTTCAGAGAACCTATTATTTTTCCCAGCATTACTGACCATAATCTATTGAACATTCTTGTAATTCTTAAGTTTATGTTCCCTTCCCTAGCATTCCATGGCTTTTACATTACACAAGGGAATAATTCTGTAATTGTCCTTGGTTCCTGTGAAAAGTGTTGTACAAGAGAACATCAAGTGATCCACTGTTCCACTTCAGAACAAAGCAGTTCTCAGGGCTATGATTTATTGTTGTCGTCTAAGTGAACACAGACCCGTATTTGGAAAGTACATACTGGTTTTCCCAATAAATTATTAAGCTAATCAATTTGGCAAAACCCAAGAACTAGAATAACAAAATCAAAGGAAAACCATTTGGTACATGAAATCATATGCTATGGTTTTCAGCATTGGGATGTGGAGAGAAATCAGAAATATTTTTGGATGTCCTAATATTTAATGTAAAAGAAAAGCAGAGCTGCCTTGAGAAGCATTGATGGATAATATCTTTTTTCATAAGGAGATATTTTTGAAGACATCTGAACAAACAAACAAAAAATTAATTCTTCCATGTTTTGTTTACTTCAAGACACAAGTCACTTGTAAAATCTTGCAAAAACCTTTCTTCATCCTTAATCTTTGTAATACCTCTGAAATATACTTCTGTTTCTCCTGAAGACAGAACTAACTGTAAGATATGACATGGCATGCCTTATTGGTGTACTGATAGTGTCTCCCTTTGGAGACACAGTGAGGTACAGGCCAAACATTTATAACTGCCTATGTCATATATTAATGTAAAAATAGAAACAGTCTAAAGATTTCTGAAGGTCTTTCCAAAGTAGCTTTAAAGCTAGAATTGAACTTATTCAGGTATTCTGATTTCTCTTTCGCGATAAATCCACAGAAAGTTACTCATATGTAAATGATTAAAAAACCTACCCCTCCATACTAAAAAGATAATTATCTCCACAACACTTAAAAATGAGGCAAAAAAGGCCAAGAGAAATATTTTGATTTTGTCCCTACTTGTACTATTTCTGCATAATTCATCCTTCTTTTTCTACTTTTCTATCATCACTTTTCATTTACTTATTTTATCCCAAAACTCAAGATATGCAGCTTGATCATCAGTATGGTGTTGTAGATTACCTGAGGAGAGGAAGTGAAGGAAAAAAATACTATAAGCTTTGACTTTCTGCATGTGAAACTTCAGGCTTTCATTTTCAAATCTGCCAAACATGGGACACTGAGTAATTTCTCTCAACTTGCTACAAGTCTATTGTTCATGGAGGAGGTAAGTGGGAAAAAAAAATCTCAAAAGCCTCTAATCAAAACAGAGTTTTCAACAAGTCACACCCAATCTGCTAAGGAGTTATTCTGTAATCACCTCATTCCTTTCCTGTGCAAAACAATCTTAAGTCAGTGAAAGTCCACTGATTTCTACATGCTCGGTAATAAAAAATTAAATTGGAAAAATCAATTTAAACAGACAAAAAGTAAGTAATTTTTCCTAGGCTTCACCTCTGGGCTCCCAGAGGAGAGGGGATAAATAAGCCTGCTCTGTTGTTTCTCCTTTTCCCTACTGTATAGTCATTTAAACATTTTTTCTCAGAAAGGAGACAGTGTGGGTGGGGGACAGAGTATAAACCCATTACTAAATTCAGATGCACCAGGGTTCCCAAGCAGGGGGCTCAGAAGGGAGGAGAGAGATGAGATGTGTTCTGGAGAAGTAGAAAGGTAAGAGGGACTGAGAAAATTCCATGGAGCTTTTGTCGTCCATTTCCTGTTTTTCAGCCCCTCTCCTCCTTATCCCATTCTTATCTGCCTCTCAAATGTTTCTGCTCTGTAGCAACCAGATGCCAAAGCTGACGTCTTCAAGTGAGCATGTGTATGTGTGAGAAGAGGGGTAGCTATGCCAAACTGTGGGCGCAAGGGATTTTGTAGGTGGAGATGGGAGGCTGCTGGAGTACAGGCCAGAGAGAGACCTTTTGTGCATGAGCTGAGCCACACAGATGAGGCAGTATTCCAAAACTGAACATAACAGAGGTGTGGCATTGTAAAAATTTAGGAGGTGCTGGGTGAGGAAGAGGAGCGAGGGTGCAGTAGAATTGATTGCCCTGTGTACCACTCCCATGAAGACCTTCGGGCAGAAGACAGTGATGATTTCCATGCAGCCAGTGTGCCATACTGGGAAGTTCAGATTAAAGTATTTTAAAATGGGACATGTTTGAGTAATCATCTGTTTAAGGTAACAGAAAGAATTTTTTCCTTTCTGCTGAATTTGACAAAGTGTTTTTCCTTCTTCCTCACAATATCTGAAGAAAAGTATGTTTAGAGTAACAGGATATGATTGCTAAGTTGACAGTTTAAAAGTTATTTTATCAGCCAGTGTTCAGTACAGACAACAGAGGACTTGGGTGGTAACTTGAAAACCCCAACTGAAATGGAAAATTATGAGGGTAATACTCTCTGCAGACAGAGCTATCCTTTACATCTTCTCACAGTCTCCTTTGTGAAGGCAGGAGCTGAATGTTATGAGCTAACCCAAAGTTGCAAAACTGCCTGTAGCATATAATTTATTACAGGAGATCCTGGAAAATCCTTGATTTTGGGAGGTGGAAAATAAAGAAAGGAAAGGAAAGGAAAGGAAAAGAAGAAACAGTTTCTTCTCTTGCTGTTAATAAAGCTTTTTGTGTTAATATGTATCCCAGAGTCAATGTTTCCCCCTTCCCAGAGTTCTTTTAGAACTGATATTTACATAATCTGTTCAGCAGCCTGTGGGACATATGCCAGATCCTCAAGGGGGTAATTGGTCGTAGCTCCATTAATTCTGATGGAACCGCACTGATTTATAGCAGCTGGGAATTTGGCCCTCTCCACTTATTATATAAATTAAGCTTCTGCCATTAATAACATGCAGCTAAACAGCCACTCGTTAATTAGGATCTCAGGGTTTAAAAGCTGCATGCCCAATGCTCCACAGTACTAAGAACACTGCTGCAAAATGCTTACAATCAGAGGCTGCCCAAACCACGCATGTGTGCTTCAGAAGAGCAGAAATGACCTTTGTGCAACAAAGTACAAAGGAAGACAAAAAGGGGCTGTGGAGAGGAAGGAAGTGAGAAAGGACAGTGCTCAAGCAGTCTCACTTAATGCACTTAACTTTTGTCTCTAGGTTAGAAAGCTGGTTTCTCCAGACTGCCTGAGCAGTGGGGGAAGGGACCGTCTTCCTGACATTGCTGCTTGATGACTGAGTACTGACTTAGTTGTGGTTTCAGCTTCAGTATCCTGCTGCTCTAAGTTCTTGGAATTGAAGAGGTCCATAGATGACACTATTATACCATTTCCTGTAAATTGTTTTTTTCCTCTCAAATTGAAAAAAACACAAAATATCTACCACGTTACCTGCGTTTGCTGAGGACCTATATCCATGTTTCTCAGGAGGCTGTTCAGAAAGTCTGTGACACTCTCCCATGGATAAATGCTGTTGGACCCATCAAGGACTATGACGATGTCCAACTGGGTTTTACACTCTGCAACACAAATTGCCATGTAGGAATGGACAGTAACAAAGATCAGACTTATTTCACAGCTCCAGCTACTTTTGTCATTACTAACAAATTATATATCCTTCTACAGCGGGGCTGAACTGACATGTTTGATGCCAACTATCATTCTTCAACTTTTGGATTGTGTTTCCCATGGTTTGTGTTTCTTTTATCAGAAAGGGTTTTTTTCGTGAGCAGAAATTTAAGAATGGAAGAAGGTCACAAAACTGGAGTATTTACCAGGGACCCCCTACCTTCCTCAATGTCAATCTATTCTTCTAAAATTTTTTCAAAGGACTAGGCCTTTAAGATTTGTATGTATATTACTAAGCTGGGTTTGTATTAGGTCTCAATATGCCGTCATTATTTAAAAGGAGTCTTTTGGCCATAAGTTAAAAACATAACCAACTATTTTTAGCAATTGTGTTTGGATGTTACATAGCACTGTAATGATTGTTTATACTGAGATAAATTCCAAAAGTAGGAAGAATTTAGGTTATATACGGACAATGAAAACATTTACTTAACTTGGTAATGCTGGTAGCTAAGTTAAGCTGTTCATTTTTTTTCAGTATGCCTATGTGTATACATTTGTCTTGTTTGGCACTATTTATTTTTGGACACACAGGAAAATTCCTGAAGCATGCATACCTTGCACAGACGGAGCAATGGCCTCAACAGTTTCAAAAGTGGAGCTGACATTAGAACAAACTCCAGTTGTGTAATGCAAACGTCCACATTTATAAGCATAAAGTGGTCCACATGCCTTTAAAAAATTAAAAAGGATGAAATGTTTTTGTTATGATACCCAAGAAAAAAAAACACTTTTAAAATTAGCAAAAAGTCCTTTCTTACCAGAAACCCTCCTTTTGGGTTAGTCACTAAGGTTGTTCCAAGAGTCATGTTTTCTTTTACTTCCACGACATTAGGAACTGAAGTAGAAGCTATAAATAGATTAAAATGTTAAGCATTTGGGAACATGAAAACAAAATGTTAAATTATATATCCCCTAGTATGGAGCTTCCAGCTTCTAAAATAAAACCCAGACTGACACTGGTTTCATCAAATATTTTAGCACCCTTCCCCCTCTTTCTTCAATTGCAGCAATCAAGAAAAAATTCTGGGACTGGCTTTTATCCCAGAAAATTTGTCTGGGTTGCTGTCTGAAATAGTTTTCTTGAACCGCAAGAAAAGAAAAAAAAGTAAAAATAACAGCACAATGAAAACAACATATTACTACGCACAGAGTTTTGTTAATTAGGAAAAAAAATTCATTTTTTACCTTGTCTTGCTATGACTAACTTACTAGCTTTTCTATTTGCTACTATTATGTTAGATTACTGACATTTAGGTTTTCAAGGAACACAAGGAGATAAAAAACATCACAACAGGTATATTTAGTGAAGTTCATCTTAAACAGGAATTTTCTTCCAGTCTACATCAGGTATCTCTTGACTTGACCATGAAAATTATTAACTTTTGGCATATTAAGATGCATCAGACTAGTAACATTTTCATCAAAAGCTTACTGATGGCATTAGGAAGGCTCTTGGCTTCAGAGAGCTTTGGAAAGCGTAATCCATGAAATTATGATCCAAGACCTTCCTGGCTCAATGGCCACTACTGCCAACCACAGTCAATTAATGTCAGTCGTAATAAAGTTTTGATAACACAACCGCATACCCATTCTAAAATTATGAGCATTTTTTCCACAGGATAGTGAGAAGCCTTAAAATAAAATTATTTTTAACGTCACAAACACAACTTTGTTCACATTTAGCTCTGGAGCCCCAAGAAAATTTTCACTAGAAAAACATTTCTAATGCATACTTACTAGCTAAAAATCTCCTAAGATCTGACCTCTATTACACATGGAGATGTGACACAGTTTTATTTCCTTTCATACCTGGTAAGTTCAGTTTGGTGCAGGGTGATGGGCTGTCCCTTCCTACAGGGCATTTGTAGACATCACCTGTTCTCTTCTCAGGCTGGCCAACTAATGGTGAACCAATAAGTACCCTGCAAATGAAAGAAGTTACCTGAAATGTCTTCTTTCTAATGAGGCACAAAAGTCAGCAAATAAAACTTACAGAGGGAGCACAGCTGCATCAAGCTCCACACTAGCAGTATAGGATGGAGAAAAAGAAAAGTATTTATTATAGCAGTTCCGATGCAAGAGGAATAATAAGGACATGAAAAGGAAATGTGCCTATATACCCTATTACAGAATAGAATAACATTTTAAAAAATTCCAGAGGAAAATAAAAGCAATATAGGTGGGTAGATGACAAGTCTTAGAAGTAATACAGAAGGAAAGATATGCTTTATTTAATATGTCCTTGATCTTTATGAGACCTTAGAGAACAACCTGTTTTCAATGCTCAGAGACCAAATACCAAAGGAAAGGCTCCCAGGCACTCAGAGGAAGAATTTAGTCCTAAATACTATAGCGCAGCATTGTAAAAGACATGTTCTTCCCTCTCACTAACAAAAAAAAAAAAAAGGTTATTAAAACAAATTTCAAACTTCTAAAATGCAGAGAAGTTGAGCGTGCCTGACGTCCCCTGGGAGGTGATCAATGGTCATCAGGTTCATGCCCCTGTACTGTTTCTTTCTCAGAAAGAAAGAGCTCCATGAAGAGTGTTACATGGTCTGAAAAGCTATTTTATTTTGTCTTTCTGCATGAGGGAATCCCTGAGTTATTGAGAAACAGCTGCAGTCAGGTTCAGAGACCATTTGTTGCTGGAAAGCTTCATTGGTGTCCTACAGGTAGTATTATAGCAGTAGAAAAATTGTCTCAAGGCTTTTTAATGTAATTTTAACTACCAGCTTACACATTCTCTCCTTTAAATACTGACATGCTGAAAGCTTGACAACTTAGAGAAGCTCTGAAGTTCAATTTCAGAGATGTTCAGATCTAGCACACTAGTTTATATCACTGTCTGGCTACTGGTAGAGCCACCATTTCCAGATCATATTATTGTTTGCTTTTGAAAGGTTTCAGGACTGTTTAGAACTATACCGCTTACTTTGCAAAAATCCCAGCTCCTAGAATGGGTTCCATTTCCTGAAGGTCTAAATCAGCTCAAAGAAGGTCATTATTCTTATTCTCTCACGACCCTCATACAAAGGTGTATTTAAACATCCTACAATTGCAGCAGTCAAGAACTAGCACATTCAAAAGCAGTCTCTGTGGTTTCATTTCTCTGACCACTGTGTTGCAGTGGTGCTCAGATTCTCAGAGTCTGGCAGACCCAGCCTTCCAGTGGTGATTGCTCACCACAGAGCAGTCTGGCCTCTCTGTCACATACCCTCCTGCTGCCTGCTGTCACTCCTGTGTGCCCACAGGAGTCCCTGCCTTTACCAAGAATTATCAAAAAAGCTCTGGGAAAACCAGAGCCAGCTGCAAAGAATGATAGAGATCTCTTTCCCAAACCTTTTACCATGCAATTGTTATTTCAGTCCTCCAGCCCAGTCGTTAGCCTCTGGGGTTTAACAAGGGAAAAGCACAGGCAGGTGTTTACCAAATGACCGAGAAGCAATGATAGGAGTAAGCATGCCAAAATACAGCCTCTACTTAGAACAACAGGAAGGAAAAGAGAGGTTAAGATAAAGGCTCCAGGTCCCAAATGTAAATATATTACCAGTTGCAAGACATGTTTAGCCCTCCAAATGGGAAGGGAGAGGGAGAACTGTACTAATTAATATTTTGACAGGTAAATCTTCCAACAAACTGAGTTAAAAAAACCCTGACAGAAAAATTTAGAAAAAAAGACTTAATGCAGATCATTTAGGTAAAACAGGAGTAATTTAATTGTAATTACATTATAATTACAGAAGGAAAAGGTAAGGATTTCATTTGGTAAATGGAAAAAACAGAGCTCAGGCAAAACACAGTACTTTCTCAGCTCCATCAATGAGGGAATTTACCCATTTTGTGAAGTCATTTACATCTTTGAGGAGATAACTGGAGGTGTACATGTGGATGTTTCTCTTTTCCAGTCTTTCCAGATTTCCTAAGGACTGTGCATAAGTTTAAGAAATATGCCTGACAGAATCTGAGCCTAACTTGAAAATAAAAGTACAGCAATGAATACCTGATAATTTGGAGTGTTCAGTTAAAAAAAGAGCTTACCATTTCCCTTCCTCATTTTCATACTGTTGGACTGTGTACCCGAACATGTCTTCCAGAGGCCCACTGAAGGTCAGTGCATTTTTCACATCAACATTGGAAGTGCAAACAAGGTGAAAGAGAGCTTTAAAAAGAAATAATATTTTAAAAAAATTAGTATGTAGCAGTACAAATAAACCCAAATACTTCTGAGAAATCAAGGTTCCATTATGACCTAATGAAAGGTACAAGACATGCTGGAAGTGGCATTTGGGGTGCACATATCACAGCTTGTAAGAGATTTAAAACATAATTCCTCATACATAGGCACACAACTAATTTCAGAGTTGTTAGCAACTGGAGTTCTGTATCCAAAACATATTTTTCAAACTCCCACCACTCATTCTAAAATCAATTTCAACTAGAGTAAGTAAGATATTATCACCTTTAAGAATAAATAACTTTTTAGTTATTTATTTAGTTTAGTCATTCTTTCAGCTCCACTCATTTCTGAAGCAAGAATTCAACAGAAAATGCTCCTTCCCTCATTCAAGTAAGTTCTCAAGTTCACTTAAATTGAGAAATAACTAATTTTAACAGAAAATTTTTGCATAAAAACCACATAGGAAAAGAATTAGAAAAAGCTTGCAGATATATTTAATTTTAATCTATATTAGAGAAAAAAAGTACTTAGTTTTCTCTTAATTCTTGTAAACTATTTATGTTCAGAAAAGAATAAAATGAATTTTCTACGCAACAATATGCTGATCTCCATAGTACCTATATGTGATTGTTTGCAGAACTCTGATACTTGTGCATTTAGGAAAAGTTGCTATACAATGGTGATCTTGGACTATGAAGAGATCAATCAAGACAACAAATGCTTCTTCTGCCTGATTTCCCAGAGCCTAAAATTTGGTGATCATCACCAAGGAAAATACTGCAGAAGTTTGACTTTATAGCAAGTTTCAGAAACATTCAAGATATAGATTAAAAATCCAGCTTGAAGTGATACCTATAACCAACTGCAAGGCTCATTAACAAGCAAAAAGCACTATTTATATACATAAATAAGGCTATTTATCTTTTCTTTATTTACTATTTCTTATAGTGATCTCTTCCATCTTTGTCCTGTAAATCAGTTTCAAAAGTAACCACTGACTCTGCTGCTGCAGAGCTGTATATTTAATTCACAAGAGACAAAAATCAGGTGAATTTGTAGAACATTGAGACTGCTTAAAAACACAAATACACACAAATTTAATTTAATTTTAAAGAAGTATTTCATGATAACTTGCTGACACTTAACAGTTACATAAAAATACCCAAATACCCAATACTTGCTGCATGTCAAAGCATCTAAATAACGTCCAGTTACTAAAACACATCTGTGTTATTCACCATTGAGTTGACAAAATTCTCATGGAAAGCTTGTTACTATAGTTAAGCTCCCAAGTGGTCAATGCTAATCTGTCTCTCTCAGCATCTTATTTCCTGCATAATGCAGTAAAATTATCACAGAAGACCATTTGTCATTCAGTAGGTATTTCCAGTTTCACTGGACGGCAAAAAAAGGAAAAGTTTAATTTGTGTTATTTTAGTTTTTCTTCCTCTAGTCAGAGTCAGGAAATATAAAGACGTGAAAAAAACTAACAGAGAGATTAGTTCTTCAGAAAATATTCATTGCAAGTGATAAGAAAAAATAAATCATTGACAGACACCCTAGTGGGAAATAATTTGTTGGAAAATAATTTTGTCTCTCTTAAACATGTATGCTTAAAGAAATTTGGCTATGCCTGTCCATGTGCAATAGGCATTTTGCTCCCCTGTTCTCAGTCATTCAAGTATAATTGAAATGAACAAACCAAATTTTTAGGAATTCAGTCACGTTATCACTAGTTCAAGTCTTCTTGTGTTAAATTTCAGTAAAAACTGGAATTTACTACTAAAAAAGTGAAAACAATTGCTATTATTACTTTACAAACCATATAAGGGATTGCAACTGGGTCATTTACACTCAGAATCTACCTCCTAGACACTGCAACAGTACTAATGAGTCAGTCACCTGCTAAAGTAACTAAGTTCATAATTCAGTTCAAGAAAAAATATAGAAGCAAAATATACCCATGTCAGCTTCTCCCTTAATGATCTCCAGAAGCCCATTCCCTTTAGCCTCTGAACAAGGAGGACAGAACATCTTTCTTAGAGGTCTTTAGAGGAATGCTCTTCCCCTTTCTTGCCTTATGATGACGTTCAACACATATCATGATATGAAATACTAAAGGCCACAAATGACAGCCCATTTGCTTTCTCCAAAAGCAGCCAAGGGTTACATGTGCACCCTCTACTCTGTTCACTTCACCACGATATCCTCCACCAACATTTTATCATCTGCTGATAGACAAGGAATTTCATCACAGTGATGCAGTATTGACAACTATGGATTTTTACTCTGTGGTCATTACAGGAAATGGTCTTGAAGTTTCCTGAATTGGTTATGTAACATTCACAAATATCATAATTTTAATGCATGGGTTTCTAATCCTCATAGTTATAACAGCCGAAAATACAAAATGCTACTAAGTAAACTAGAAGATGAATAAAAAATGCCAGTTATTTACTACCAACCACCTAAATCCTCATGCTTATGTGTGAGGTCAAATTAGAATCATCAATAATAATGCTTTATTCTAAAAAAAATAATGATAGAGGAAGCAAAATAAGCTAGATGGGCTCCACAGGTCAGAAATAAAATTGAGGTGGTGACTCCACACAGCAAAACAAACCTGTAGACCTTGTTGGCAAAGAACATTTTGGAGGCTAAATGTAATGAGCTCAATGGGGATCTGAATAACTCAATGGAAGACAAAACCACCACAGTTTACAACCCACACAGAAGGCACATCTGGTTCAGGAAATCCCTTTAGTTGGAGATACTTGGAAACTGGAAGAGGAATTTTACATATGCGTGGTTACTTTTTGCCTGTAGCTATCAGTTTACATGTTCTCCTGCAGACAGGATACTGGACAAAACATGATCTTGATTTGATCCAGTGCGGCTGTGCTCTCGCTCTCTCATCTTCTCCTTCTGTCTTAGCCAGAAGTCAGATGCTTTGAAGTTTGACTTCATACACAAACTGTTTGGCATATTTTAATATGCAAATGTATTGCTTGGCCTTCTCTGTCTATGTGCTTTGAAACATCATGAGCCCATGTTTTTGCATTAAAGTAAGGGTCACGATACACAGTGTAAAATTAACTTACAAATAATTAATGTATTTGAAGGTAGCTTGCTGCATTTCCCATAGATCCTGTAAAAGGAAATCATACAAGCCAAAGAGATGTTCAAATCATCAGATGGTAAATGGGAAAGTGGAGTTTACGGGGACTTACATTACACATCTAGTTAGTAATAATCTATTGATTTATGGCAAGTTGGCTTTCATGCTTTATTTCATTTTTTAGTAGAGAGAACAATATAAACAGGAGCTAATGATTCAGAACATTTTAAAATATTAGTGATTGTGACTGTGAAAATTATATTATTAATAATATCTAGCTTGAACTCATCCAAACTTCCAATTTCTGTCTAATATGGCATGCATTCTCTATTTCCAGCTAACTTGTGTATGAATTAAGAAGAGTATTGGCAGAAGCAGTGGAAAAAGGAGAACTATAGGGAAGTTGGAGAGGATTCTCTTCAGAATCATACGAATTAAGGAGAATGAACCATTTTTCATAAAGTACATAGTTTTTGACTTAATCACAAATAATGTAGGTAAGTTAAGATTTTGAACTATTTGTTGTGTTAACAGAATGACTGTGAACAGACCAAAATTGACTGACACCGTTCAGAAATGCAGAGTATAAAAGTTTCTTAAAGGTTAATACTAAAGTTACAGTTTTATCTTCATGTTCTACAAGAAATGAGGCATTGCAGAAAACCTGGGACAATGTTCCTTTCACTACTGATTTACACTGAGCAGAACATGAGCTGATGCATGTACCATTCTTTGCTTAGCACAGCTTGTACCTATACATGAAAGGTTAACACTCAGTCACCAAGACGACAACACAAATATTATTTCTATTACAAACCTGGAGTAGTAGCTCATACTTGTCCGGTAGCCACTAATAAATTCTTTTCTGTTTTATTTAATGAGTTCTTTTAACTAAACGTTTGTGCTGTCTGGATAGTCATTCTACCTCCAAACCATGCAAAACCAGATTTTTCTGAGACTTGTTCACAAGCATATTGCCTGGCTGGCCACTCTAACCTCACAAACACAAAATTCAGCACCCTTATTTTCCTAAAAAGATGGATATAAACATAACGCAAACTGTAGAACAAAGTCTAACACCTGGTTCTATCTATGAAAAATAGATCACAATGGACCACAAATCAACCACAATAAATGACATCATGAAGACCAAGCTAGACAAAGTAAGAAAATAAATTGAGTTAGGATATTTTAACTGTATATGGTCTGTGGCAAACAACAATTGCATCCTCTATAAATAGAGATTATCCCAAGAAATACAAATGTCTTCTTTCAAAAACAGGAAAGGACAAATTTACACTTAGCATAGGACAAGGCTAACACATTGGCTACGCACTATTTCTCCCTGCCAGCATGTGGTCAAAGTGTGACTTTTGTTTCATTTCACAGTTACTGCTATAGCACTTTAGATGTTTTTATCAATTCATCTGCATTTTGCAGGAAAGTGAAACAAAGCAGCTCTAGGTGCACCAAGGAGCACACCAAAAGAAGTAGAAATGTTTTTCATAAGTATGCACAATGGGAAAACACTGGGAAATTAAAAAAAAAAAGAAAAGGTAAAAAAATAAGACTGCCTCCATCCTGAAATATAAGAGGGAATGCAGAAATTTTAAGTTGAAGACTAAAATAAGAATAAAATGCTTTAAGGAGTTCTCATCTATTTAGACATCTTGGAAAATAAATTAAAAGAAAGACTGCCTTAATGTCTGTACAGTGTATATTACAATCAATGGTGTAAAAGATATTTTTAAAACCTGCAAACAGAACAGGTGTGCAATACAGCAACAGGGAACTGTGCATGTGATCAAAATGTACTGAAAGCTAAATTATATTAGAAAAGATGTCCTAATTGTAGGACAGTAACTGACTGTCTTTAAAAATATTTTACATCAACGTTGTGAAGATTATCTGTCTCATGACCTTATAAAACCTATGAAACTAATCAGCATTAAAGGATGAGAGTGAGGTGCCAGTAAGTGTGGCTCAGTGAGGGAAGCATTGCTCTGGCCTCCCACAAAAGCTTATCTTCAAAACGGTGGCAAAAGTGGTATTTCTGCAATTTGAAAACTCTTTCACCTGAGAAAACGGATACTGCTGTGTGTTGGCACCTGCAAGCCTGAGCTGCACCTCTTGGCTGGCTGCAATCAAACCAGCCACAGAGAACACACTGTGCCCTTCATTATGTGCAGCACTGTGCCTCAGGAAATAAAACCTCCCCGAAGCTGGACCCTTTAGCTGCACCAACACCACCCCATGCACTCAGGTCAGGGTTGCAGCTGGCTGGTAGCAAGGAAGAGTAAACATGCTTCTACTTGCCAAGTCATATCTATAGAAATACCATTTTTAAAATAATGGCTCAAATATGTGAAAGAGGATTATTTGCTGGACCAGCAAATCTACACACTTTATTTTTTGCTTCATTTGTGATAATGTCACTGCAGAAATACAGAGCCTTTTCCTATGAAAAAGAGATTTAGCCACTGGCATGCCAAGTGGAAGAAAATACAACAGCATTGTACAATTGCTGTCTGTGAGTTCAGGGGCCACAGTGCTCTGGTCTTACAGCGGAAGGCCAAGGAGGCTGAGGCAGGAGTTCTTGTTGCATTCGGTTCTGCCTGGCTAAATATCAACATATTTCAAGTAAAACTGCACATATATAAAAAAATATCAACTTCAGAAACTTTCTCAGTAGTGCTTAAATCGAGCCTTTTATTTTTCTGGGCTACAAAAGAACTTTTGTATGATTTTGCCTCCAGCATTTTTTCTTTAATCTTTAACCTTTGAAGAGCAAAAGACTGACTTTCTGGAAAGAGACTGAATAATTAATAAACCACTTCTTATTAAAAGTAGATAAATACCCCAGAAGACCAAGAAATATATATTTGAAAATAATTCCAGATGCAGTAGCCAAATGCTTTTCAAAACCAATTAAATGCTTTGTACAATCCACTAAAAAAAGCTCTCTTTGCTGGTTTTGTACGAAGTATTTTGTGCTGGAAAATAGCTTTATAATACAGTATAAAGTCTGAAAATATATTGAATCAATGCTTTGTAATGTGGTACCAAACGAGTGAGACGATGCAACAGGCAAAACTTCTGGAAATAGAATGGCGGAGACCAAGAATATGTTCCCCACTCAATTAGCAGTAATCAAAATAAAAGTATTTTGTTCAAAATTTGGAAAGTGGTCCTCTCATCACCACAATCCTTAGCACTTTGCAGTTTCTCACAAAAAAAGGGAAAAACCCTTAGAAACATGCAGTCACATATGAAGAACTTTACGAGGTCTGCTTCTCAACTTGTCCAGATGTGCAAAGTCTTAGCAAATTTAGCAGTTTGATGAAAGTGAAACAACTCCTACAAAATGTTTTATCTGGTCTCCAACGACTTCCAGTCCATCTTTTGGACATTCTTCCATCAACACTTAACTCCACACAAGTCCCTGCAAAACCTTGTATTCCCTCAATGTCCATCCTCCTTTGCTTATCAAAGACTACTCCTCATGAACACCCCGCTGGAACTTTCATTTCCTAACATATAGTTTTATATGTATTTCAGGCAGAAACCATAGCTAAAATGAACGCGTATGTTGTTTTCTCAAATAATACCCATCAGTAAAAGAGGGCATTTAATTTAGTTTTCTTCAACCACTTGTTCAGTTATGAAAAATCCCAGCTTTGCTGGCTGATGTTCTGTAAGTTTTCCATTGTGTAGCCTTCTCGAAACTAGCATGGTAGGTCAAGTACACCTTGTGCTGCAGGAAATACAAGATACCAAGCCCCAGAGCCACTTCTTCCATAGTGATTTCTCATTTGACTTCACACTGTTAGTTAGGCTGTTTTCCCACACAAGTATACTTCATGTACTACAGGTCAATTTTGTTGCTCTTAGCCTTAAAAAACCCCACTTAAGTAGGTCCAATATGAACCTCACTGTTTCTTTTAAACAAGTACGATGGTAATTGAGTATCAAGAGTGTTGTTTTTCTCATCATGTGAAATAATTAATGAATATTTCTAAGTATTCATTTCATGTTTCCTACAAAATTAAATTCTCTGACACTTGCTTAATGGGAGGAAGCAAACCTAATCTTTTTTTTTCATTCTTAAGCAAATAGCTGCCATACCTTTTCTATCTTATCAAATCACATATGTCACTTTGAATGTTTCTCTAACTTTCTGTCTGTGATTCAATCTAAAGATATAGCTGGCTTGTGCAATAGGTAGCACAAATGATTGAGAAGGCCAACCCATCACTGTCTGGTTAAAAAAATGATATGACTATCCTTACATAGTACCACTTTATTATGGTTAATGATTGGTTATTGTAAATGTATCTTTGAATCAGAGATGCATTTTACAACACAGAGTTTACAATACAGAGTTTACTTCAGAGTTGAAGCTCATGAAAAAAACACATGCAAGGCTGTAGAATTATGTCAGAAATTTCAAGGCAGAGATGTTAAGTGTCATACATGTTCAACAGTAAGAGTAATTTGTGATTCAGCTGAGGTTTATTTTGAGAAGATGGAGACTGGTGACTTTTGTCATTATGCAACATGGCCTACATCTTTCACAATTTTAATATGCTAATGTAGAGACTAAGGAAAAAGAAAGTCCTGAATACTCATGACACTGGTGAATGCTTTGATTTGAGGAAATCACTACCTGTCAGTATTCAAATATGAATTGCAAATGACATTGTCTACATATTTTTAAGTTTCTTTTGAATCCATGCTTTGTATTTGCTTTTTTCCTTAGCAACTTGCAAGCTATCTTTCAAAAAAAACCTGTCAAAACCAAGAAAAAAAATGCTAAACATTGCAAGCAAATTAATGCATTTCTGAAGGTAGTATTGCCACTGTGCTGTTATTCATGTATAAAAAAATCTAAACAGATTTTAAGAGAATGTGAACCATTGCACCAGAAAAGGCCCCCAAATAAGTCACGTTATCTGATAAGCCTACGCTTCACCAGTCTATTCCATCAAATTTAAAACCAACTATTTATAAAATGCCCCAGGACAGAAATTCCTTTCAAACTTCGTGGGAAATTTCATAATCTAAGAACTCATGCAAAAAATAATGCCTAACTGAAAACTAATGCTACTATCTCCCTGCCAGGACTGCAAGTGTGCTCCTTTCTCTCCCTGGGAAGGGATCTCTCAAGATTACTCCTTGAGGAACTGAAAGACTCCTTGCAGCAGCACACTCTCAGTAAATGATTAACAGCATGCTAAACTCTGACATCTTAGCTAAGTGATACAGAGGATTGATTGTGCACATACAATCCTTTGGACATAAGCATTTACCAAGTCTAGAACCAGGAGAGGATCTAGCTGCACGTAGATTTATTCCTCTCTGAGAGGAGTTTAGAAAGCAAGAGTGTCCTTTCTGAACCTGATGACACAACAGAAAGGTCTCCATGACAGTTTTATCTGTCTCTGCCCCCTACACTGTTAATAGCCAAGTGTACTTTGCCATCAAATCTTCTTAAACCACCATCACATTTACCACTGAATTTTGTCAACTCACTGTTTTATATCAATAACATATATTGGTGTGTCACTCATGTGAGTATAGTACATCTCTCCATTTGTGACATGGATGAAGGAAAATAATTCTTTTGCCTACCTGACTTGGTTCCTTTACCCCTTCATTTCCTCTCCCAGTTGTTTTTAGAGAATGTCAGGTAATTTTTCTCAACGTCTTAAACTAATACAACTTCTTCCATTCCTTTATTTCACAATGACTACTAACTCCTGTCTTTCATTGCCTTGGGCTGAGCATAATTATTGGCTTGTTCTCAACCAAATCACTCAAGGCTTCAGAAGAAATCCTCCAAAAGGAAGTGCAAATATTCTAATATGACCCACTCACATCCACCTAGCTAGACCATCAAATCTAAGCCACTTTTTACACAGCAGAACAAAAACATAGATTGTCTCTATAAAATGCAGCAATATCAATATAGCTGTGAGCCAATTTCTTTTGGAGTGCAATGGAAGGGAAAAGTTGGAAGATTACAAATACCTAGTTTTTCCAGTGGTCTCTAACTATTTTGCTGTGCAGTGATTTGGGGCAGGGGGGCGGGGAACCCAAAAGCAAGAAGAAAGTTTGACCAAACAAAAATGACAGAGAAAAGAGGGGCGAGGCACACTTCAGAATTAAATCTCAGACATGTATATTAAAAGTAAAAATCATCTTGCAAACTATAGCCAAGATGTATGGAGACAACTTACCTATTATTTATCATAATAAAGCAGTTATCATAATTTTCATAGTAACACAACAGAAAATTCATTTTTAGCTGAACCATGTTCTAGTACAGTAAGAGGAAACCATTATGTTTCTGCAGTTTCTTATGTCATGGCTACATAGAGTTGAGTTCTGCTTTCCTGTTTGTATGTATTCCCATAAAACAGCAGAGACCTGAAAACTCTTAAACTTCAAAGCATTTCTTAGCACTAAGATTTCGTTTATTCTTCAGAAAAACTTGTTATATAAAGCTAACAGGTTCCAAAAAAATGTAAATCAAAATAATATTCACTAAACTGAACTCCATTTAAAAGACACAGGGAAATACAACAGTTGAACACAGAAAACACCTTTACTAATGTGAAGTACCCTAGTAAAGTTGAAACAAATAATAATAAAAAAATTGTATGTACAGCTTTCTGAGAGAAGAACTGGAGAGTAAAGCACAAAACCTACTGCTGCTAAAGGCAAAATGCTAAAGGAAAATGCTTGACATGGAGCTTGGACTGAAAACATGAACCATCATTCAAATAATTCCTTTTTCCTATTGCCTATGGTAATTCTTTGCAATGCATCAAATGTACTGTCAATAAAATTGTTCAAGATTTATTTTTTAAAACTCTTTCACCTATTGGTAACAAAAAAATTACTACAGTGAGAATACAGTTGATAAGAGATTGCTACAGAAAATAATAGAAAATAAGTCACGTATTCATTGAAATGCTGGAATTTCTCCATGAATTGTCCCCAGATGCTAGTGCTCTCACACAAAGCCAGATGGAAATGCCTCTTCATCCCAACTGCATAGAACTGAAATGCCCGCAGGGAAGGAAAGCCAGCTTGTCCTGCAAGAACATGAGGGAGCAGGCGCTGCCTGTTTGCACAGATCAGTCTGCCCTGCTCATAGCAAAATCCTGAGCCTGTTTCGAGCAGGGGTGATCACAGTAGCCACTTTCTACTAAGACATACAGAGCTCTCCTGGCTTGAAATCTGTGACTTTTCACTGCTAAAAGAGAAGATAATCCTCAGCCAGTTTGTTTCCTTAGTTGTCTCTACCCATGAATTAACTGTGATGAGAAATCTTTTATTGTACTGGACAATTTAAAGAACATGGCTCTGTGATAGCATAAAGTTTACACTTGTAACTGAGAAATCCAAGCAGGTAAGAATGTGGAACTGCAAATTACCACAGTGATCATTAAATCAAATTTTCCATGGACTTAACTATAAAAATAACTGCCTAATCTAGTAAAGACTACAAAAAACACACACAAATCATGAAAGACTGCATGCTAAGAAAAAAAAGTTCAGTCATTTTGTCACAGAAGACCAAAAGAACGATACTGCATTATTCAATTCATATGACTGCTGCAAAAGGTATTTTGCAGCTTAGCTCATTTTATGGTCTAAGATAATCACAAGGACTTCCACAAGCTTGATCATGTCATGTGAGTGCAGCTCACTTCCAGTCTACCTGTGAGGTGAGCCTAATTTACAGGCAACAGATAAAACTGAACTTTTTGTAGATGGATTCCTATACCACTAAGCCAGGAATTGACATACAGTGTTCATCTGTGACCATGAGAAAAAAAGGCAAAATCAAAATGCCAGTTTTCCATCAGTATCACTCATGAAACAAGAACAGAAGATGCACTTCTAGCAAGAAACTTATTCCCTGAAATAATTGTGTGGGACTAGAAGATGGTCAAGATCAGTGATTATTTCATTGTCATTTCACAGTGCAGTTGGAAAACAAAGCAATTTAAAAAAATTGCAGTAAAATTTTACGGGCTTTTAATATTCTTCTTTTATGTGGCATATTTTTATGATCAAGCTACTTTTTTTGAAATGAAAAGTGAATAAATTCTCCAAAAGCAACTTCATCATGAATTATCAATACTGAACCACAATGTACTGAAAACTTTACCATAATCTGCATCACCAACAGTATCTACTAATTTTTTGAAGACTCTGGAACCCAAGTATCAGTAAGAGCAGGAACACCTCTTTTGTTCTATCATTGCTGCAGGGATTTTTCCTGTAAACCAGTTGAAACCACTGCAAAATGAACTTAGGTCTTTTTACTGCAAATGTTCATTTTTATTGGTCAATAAACAATTCAGGGAAATTTGGAACCAGTCATGAAGAGATTATAAAAGCAAGGTTTGTTTCCCCCCCAAAAATTACAGCTGGATTCTAGTGGTAGAAAAACATCCTGCTTTTTAGATGCAGTTTAAGATAGATTTTTCTACATGAATTACTGGCACTACTAACTTTCATTTCCCACCCACGGCACTGAAGTACACCCATGATTTTAAAGATATCTATCTGGACCAGGCCTATTCTGAAAGCATCCTCGTGATACCAGGAGTTCCATAAAGAACCTGTTACTTTTTCTTTCAAACATCTGCATCTAGTTTTTCTTTTCATCTGCATCACCCTCACAGAACCACCATGACAGTTTAATAGTGAGGAAATTGTCCAAGCTCAATTGAAGTTTGTAAAACTAAGGTGAATTTAAGAGTGACTCAGTCTTCTAAAGTGAACAGGACCTGCAAGTCTTAAAAAAAGGACCTCCTAAAAAGGTACAAATGAACCTTATGCCACCAACTTATATCCCACAACACTCCTGATGCATATACGTACTACCTTACCACAGATTTAACATCAGTCTTATGCAAGTAGCACCTCAATTATAGTTTCAGCAGCAGAGACTGGCAGATCACTTCCAGCTCTTTCTTCCTACCCAGCTGAGGCAGCACAGTGCTGATGCTGAGCTCCTTTTATTCTTCTTTGGTCTGCAGCTCCTTGGATACCACAGTTGCTTTTTTATGGGATACCACAGTTGCCTTTGTAAGAAAGAAACTATTCCAAGCTGTGCCGATAGATACAGAGGACCAACTCATAGCTGCTCACTTCAGAATTACTGGAGAAAACATGTTTTCTAAAGGAAACACATTTAATGACCAATGACTTCAGTCTAATGCCTGTTTACAAATAAAACACTCAAAAACTATTTTTTAATGACCTTTACAGCTCCTGGAGGAGATATAACTGGCAGAGATGGAAAAGAAAGTACCCATTAAATGCTTATCAGGTACCTAATCTAAGCATTTTTGCATCATTAGCTTAGACAGCTAACCCCTGTCTGACAGCAGGTCAGTGCTGTGGTGTAATCTGGTGCTGATTGTTGAGATGTAGTGTGAACATATGTGGAAAGAACTGAACAGATATAAACAGGGCAACACAATGCTCTGATGAAATTAAAACAGCAAGTCCTCCACTTCTGTTCCAAGCATGGGTACAGGACTGCTGAACTGATTCCTATCTGTTGCTGGCAACTGCATCACATTTCTCAGGGTAAACAAATTCCATATAAAAGTGACCTTTTGCTCCAATTTTTTTCTGACTGGAAGTCTGTTCCAATTTCTAATTTTTTCAGTAGTAGGAACTTTCTGCTCTCTAATGTACATTTATTTCTTGCCAGTTCTTATGTCAAAATAAAAGTACTTAACGTAAGGAACAAAGTAGTCTTAAAAGTGTTCTAGAAATAAGCAAAAAAGCTTAAATTCAAATTACTACTGCCTAAAGCCCTAATCATTTTTTCAGTGACAATTTCCACACTCTTTCTAAAAAAACCCATGTCAGTTAAAAATTTGTATTACCTATTTAGACAAGAAAGACAAGTCTTCAAAATTAGGAGTGGGCTCACAGTTGTCAACACTAATTGTCAACATTGTTTTTTCTTAACACTTATCTTTGTTCATAACACTTTGTCTCATAAGAACAATACACAGGACCATGTAAATCTAAACTTGGATAAAACAAATCAAGACAGCTTGAAGCAGTTTAGGCAGTTATAATTTACCAAGATCACAATGCTTGACTGTGTACTAATAGAGTTTTAACAACTGTTTTTTCCTGGGGCTTTCTAGAGAAAAGGCCTAAAAACCTGTCATTTGACTGATTTGACTTACTAGTCTATTTATCTCAGTTGAAATGACCTGAAAAACTGTTGAAAACCACCAACAAACCTTGTTACATATGGTTTCATCTGTCTTTCTCTTTTTCTTCTCACCAGGTACCCTCTCAAAAAACCTGTAAGGTTTATTTCAATCAGCTTCTGTTGCTTTGAGGGTTTTTTTTAATGTCTGCCTAGAAATTTTTCCTTTGCTTATCACACAGACTGCTAACACAACACAGTGAGGTGTTTGTTTCATAAAGCAGTATTTTTGAAAAAGAAGGTAGCTTTCAGACAGGTATGAAAGGAAAACAAAGACAGTCTTTCACAAGCCTCAGATACAGCAATAGCAGGGTGGCCGGAAATCACGCCATAGTGAGAGGATTAACAAGGTCTCAATATCTCTAGACTCATCTCAGGCTCAAAGCACCTCTCCCCCAGACACACACACAGAGCTCAATCACATCAGCTGCCATCTTACCCTCAACCGTGCATGAGCTGTTAGAACTGAGTACAGACACTTCAAACATTCACTGCGTCTCCCCTTGGGGAAGAAGTCAAATACCCAAAACAGCATCTCATGTTTTCCATTAAACCATATCTTTTCATCTTTCCTCACAGCTCTGGAACTTGGAAAAGCTCCCTCAGGAGACAGCTGCTCTTTTTCCGCCTCTCACCACTGCTGTCCCAGTAGCTCCTACATACAGCCTTGCAACGAGGGCAGCCAGTGCCCCAGGAGACTTGACTGTCCTGGCAGACCGCCAACGTTCATCCAGCACTGTTTCTGCAAAGTCCAACCTAACTCAGAACAGCAATTTCCACTCAGGAGAGGAATAAATTATATGGGATACACCAGTTCTCTTTACCAAACAGAAGTGGTCTTATGGTACCTGTTTGGGAAAGATAAACAAATGTAATTACTTAACTTCTCTCACACATAAACTAAACTGTTTGTCTAACACACTTGAACACTGCAGGTCAAAGAAAAGGCAATTTTCTTCAGCAAAACCTGATGTAGCTTTCTGAGCTTCAGAACCATTAAAGGAAACGTCCACGAGCATTTAACAACTGTCAGACTTCCTGAATTTATCACTCGCTACCAAGTTCCTCCTACAGTAAACAAATCTTTGAGTCTTGAAGATAATTATCAACCTTGCATCCTGAGCCAATCCTGCAACTACCAAAGCAACTACAAGCCAAGAGTCAAGTTAGCTTTTTCTCTTACTAAACACGCACACACACGTACAAACCCTTTCAGAAAAAAGTGTGCTAAAAGTATTAGTTCTAATCAAACAAGAAGTACTGCATGGGAAAGAACCTGCCCATCTCCAAAAGTAGATTGGCTGGTAGCCCTCAGGTCCAAAATCCTATTCAGGGCTTTTTTCTGAAAAGACTACAGATGAAATGTGTTTGGTAGGAACAACAGTCCTAGCTTTCAATTATTATCCTTTCATGTTCAGACCAGAAATCTGAAAATTGCCTCCCTCATCCCATAAGATATTATGCCTCAGCCAGTTGTGATTTAGATATCTCAGACAAGATACAAAAATATTTATTTGCTCAATGTGGAAGTTGAACTTACCAATGACACTGACAGAAAAGGGAGCACCTTTAGCTTAGTGTTTACTATGAAACAGAAAATGGCTTAAAGCTTTGCATCTTCTGTTCCATTTGACCTCTTAAACCCCTACACTCTTTTTTTGCTATTCCAGGCTTGGCTTTGACTAGAAATTTCATTTTGGACCAGAGAAAACACTTCCCATCCTGTCTGGTATGTACATTCCTAAAAAGGAGGACTGGCTTCAACTAATTAACATTCTCTAATGGAGCAGCTACTTTGCCAGAGGATTCATAATGAGCTCCAATTTAACTTCTAAGTAATTATTAGAGCAGCATGACAGCAATTACATTAGCTGTGAATGTAGCATTTCCCAAAAAGATGGCAATAAATTAAAGACTGATACAGCAAAACACTGACAAAGACCTGGCAGGGCTTGAAAGTTGCTGCTTCATGTTGCATTTCCCAGAAGACACTGATTTGGAAGGAAGGACTGCTCTGATACCACTCCCCTCTCTGTTTCTTATACAGCCCTCAAGTGGGACAAAAGGAAGAATTATTTTCAGACAACAGAAAAAATTACTATGGTTTCAGAAACTTTTCCTCACACTTTTCTTTAGGCTAAGACCCCTTAGGAGTCAATTTATTCACAGGAAAGCTACAGAGCATCTCTAAAACAGTCAAGTTCAGAAGTTGAGAGGAGATAGGCAGTTTGGTTGTTAGACTGTCTTTCCTTTAGATTCTGTATCATGCAAGCAGTTACCCTCAAATCCAAGTCAATGCCCTATTTGAGTCATGCATAAAAAATGTGGCAGGACTAAACATTGCACTTATTCAGCAAGTCTTTGGGCAACTGTCACACAAGAAGCTTCACAGCCTGTGTTTACTCTTTCCACTGCTGAAAAAGCCCAGGCTCAACCCCTGTCAGAGCCTGAATTAAGAATCATAATTATCACAAGACCCAAATGGATAGGCATTTTCTTAACCCTAAATCTGCAGAATAGTGAAACACCAAAATACTTCTTTCCCACACAAAATCTGAACGAAACAGTCCCTAAAAGCAAGTTGTGGCCATCACACGAGACAAACAGACACTGCAAAATCATCTACTGCAATGCCCTGTCACCACTCTCTCCCCACTATCTGCTAAATAAAATCAGAACTGAGAAATCTTCAGATTAAGGCAACTGGTGCAAGAAAGAAAACCAAGTCCAAAGTTTTGTCCATCTAAAAAGCACATAATAAGTACTTTTCTGAAATCATTCCTTCATTTTTTGTTATTATGTCTCCTGTAGGGATTCTGATTTTAGATTATAAACAAGGATTCCTAATTGCAAGACTTTCTAATTGTTGCTTCACATTTTAAAAACTGCTTTCTTAGGTCTTCTGTACAATCCATAGACTACACACTATAGAAATATGGCTTCAAGTAACACATTCTGACAATATGGGGGGTTCTTCTGCAAAACTCAGTATCTATTCCTTTATGAAACAGGCTCCTTTTCTTTAAAAAGAGAGCTATGAAAATCTCAGAGAAAAGTGAATGGACTGGGTAATCTAAAAGACACATGCATATGAGTACATTTTTCTAGATGTATAATCCAGCTTTTAGAAAGAAATTTGAGAGGCTCAAGTGATATAGCAGTCCAACGAGAAGTGAGCTATAATATACCTTCACTGAACAAGGCAAACCAAGGTCAGCAGCTCAGAAGCTGTAAGAAATTTTCAAATGGTTAGTTCTAATATTCAGGGCTACTTAATCTGTGAGAAAACAGTAGCAAATGAAAATTTAGATGTTTACACATTAAAAACATCATGTCTAGTTCCATCATGAATTAAACTGAAGAGCTGTGGGCTCTTGTTACACTTGTGGTCTAAAGATCATTTATTATCAGCATTTTACTTATACAAGGGTAAAGGCAGGACGAGGGAGATGAGAAATTCCCTGGTCAAATACAGTTAAATGCTTTACAATGTTACTGAAGGATTTATCTTTTATTATGCCTTGCAATTAGTAGAATTATTTTGGTCTATAGCTGGTCATGACCTTGCATTTTCCACCAAGCTTTAGCTGATTAACAACCACAAAAAACATACATGATAGGTGGATTTAAATGTCAAAGGTGACAAAACTAACAAACTGGGGCCTGTTCCAGAACACAAATTTGTGAAAGGCAAATGAATAAATGAATAAATTTATTTGCATCACTGTATAGCACAGCAGGGTTCATGATAAATCTAATTTCATACTTTTTAAAGCTTTTTTCCTACCAAATGCAACAAGCCTTAGGAAGTCCTAAAATATATCTTCATTAATTTTGAACACTGAAAAACTGGAAACTAAACCACATTATTAATTCACAGAATTATGTCAGAATATAGTCCTAAACTAAATGGAGACACTTCAAAATGCATTTTTTAGTTCATGTATGTTTAGTTCCAAACAATAGACACAAAAAATATTTTCCCATGGCTCTAGCAATCACTCCTTTGATCTGCTGGTAGCATACCTCTTCTGAAAGTGTTATTTATACACACACACACTAAGGTCTGCATTGAGCAAGCAACTTTGTCAATATGGACTTTTTAACTAATCAAAATTCCTTGAAATGTGGAAGACACCAGCAACCCTGGAACCGGGCCAGGTCAAGCATCTGCAACTACTGAACACAGCCCACTTTCAATACCAAGCCCTTAAGCTGTTTCCTGAAACAGGATGCATTTGTATACATAGTGATTGTATATTTATTTTACAACAAAAATGCTTAAAAAAAAAAATAATAATAATCCCACCCTTCCATACTGTGGGCAACTCCATGCGTATTTCTTTCAGAGACATAACGACATGATAGCAATAGCTAAAAAAAAGGAACAATACACAAAATATAAAGTCAAGGCAGAATTTTAATTTTAAGTGTAAATAATTCAAAGAATCACTGTTGTCACATCTTCTTAGCAGATGAAACAAAATCCAAAAATGCAACGAAATGCCCACTTCTTTTCCTTGATGGTAGCAAGAGGCTACAAACCACAAAACTGCCATTGTAATCACATAGTACACAGCAAGAACTCTTCATAACTTCTGGTTTATAATGGAATAACTAGAATCAATCTGGTCTGATAAAACAGCAATCCATCCCACAACCAAAGAACAGTTTGATTTGTCTCTCAGAGAGTTTGTTGAGAAATAAGAATTTCTGGTGTTCTACACATTAGAATATATCATTCATGTACAGCTGCAACAAATTGGCATTACTTAGAGAAAGGGAATATACCATTACACCATCCTACGCTATAAAAGCTTCAAGAAATTAATGACTTGTTTAGATACGAGTTTAAGGCCCTAATTTGCTGCATATAATTAATATTTCCTGGTCAATTTCTTCCGCTTTCTACATTTTTTAAATTAAATTAGATATAATAGGAGTGACGGTACTTTCTAGCTAAAAAAAAAGTGTATAATAAACTTAGGCAAATTAAAAAAAAATAAATTAATTCAAGCAGTCTTAACTGCTAAAGAAAGCCTACCTGAGCATTCTATTACTTGTAGCACCCAACACCATTTAAGACAAAAATGTAAAGCTTAAATAACATAATTTATGTGTGCAAGCTGACTGTAAATGCATGTCTCAATGGGCTTGCTTGTCTTCAATAAAAGAAGAATGGAACTGTTGCAGCTCTAATATAAGCTCTGTTCAAGAATTTCTTGGACTGTGTGGATGATATAGAAAATGGGAGATGGCATTAATTCAAAAGTACTTCTCTATCAAGAAGTTTAGACTGATGTTTCAGTTACCAATAGACAGTATTAAATTCAGAGGACTGGCACCCATGAACGGAGGGGACTACCTTTAAAAATTATTTTCCTAAAACTATTCTACCCAAACCAGGAGTTATGGTGGGTTTAATTTTTAATGTTCCACTCTTACAACACTTACCATATTACAGAATTCTTCTGTGGTTCCTGTTCTCACCTTCCATCATATTTAATAAAAAAATGCCTATTTACACACACAAGCCACACCATCAAACCTTGGTGACTGTTTCAACAATACAACCACAGGTTATGTCTGAATCTGAAAGCAGTTTTTGTTTCTTCAGCCTAAGATTCACTGCCCTGTGAAGAAATAAAATTCTTTCTGGCTCTCAATACTTTGAGCTGATCAAATAATTGAAAAGGTATGGAAAATTTTTACAGCTGCACTATCTTAAGCTGAAGTTTGGTTTATAATTTTGTCATCTTTATTTCTGTATCATGGTTTATGTATGTTTTTAAAGAGATATGCAGACAGAATACCAGATTATGAATTTACCTAAACCATTTGCTATCAAAAGATTCCTTGTGGAAACTAGAGTCCTGATTTTCAAAGTTTTTTCCTGTATCTTCTCAGAACTGTGTGCTAAATAATGCAAATTTAGCAGAATACAGTCAATGACACCTTGTTAGTGCTCAGGATAACCTCCCAAGGTAACAGCATTCAAAAAGATAACTAAATGGGTGTACTAAGATTCACCATTTGTCCTGCATTTCCTACCACATTAGGGAAGAAATGGTTGACTTAAAGGGTCTGGTTACTGAAAGACTGTTTCAAGTGTTTCATAGAAATATTTAAGTGGTTAGACTTACATCACCACACAAAGTCCTAGGAGGTGATATTGACCCAATTCCTTTGATACACTTCACGAAGAACAGGGAGCTTCTATGAAGATCAAGCACAGTTTTGACAGGTCTTCCAAGAAGATTACACTTGTTTTGCAATACTCTTTTCAAGCATTGGTACAGAAATAGTCTAACGTGAATTTTTCCGTTAATTTATTATTTTTTCCTACATGTTTCACTAAGCTAGCAGTCTGCCTTAACATGAAGACTAAGCAGCATTGGGGAGCCAAATTAGTTTCTTGTACTGTTGGTGGTCCAGAACTGCAAAAACAGTCAGCTCAGCACAGCACATCAATAATTATTACCATAGATCAGGTATCAAGTAGTGTGCTGAGTAAAACTATATGTATGTATGCATAGGGGTATACTATGTTTTACTAGTAAAACTTTTTAATTACATGTCATGGCAATCTGCACACAGCATTCAAGTTAGGAGGACCTTCAACATCATTTCGACACGACATGGGAAAGAAACTGTGGAACAAAGTCACTGTTATCAATCCTCTTCAGAGCTAGATTCATCTTCCTGGTCAGAGAGCTCAGCAACAGGGAAGCGCAGGATAGCTGCCACCCCTGTCAGCTGGCCCAGCTGCTCCCCAGACACGTGGAGGCTGGAGAAGATGCGCACTGTGCCCATGTTCTCCCGCACGCTATCTACCAACTTAACGTATCGGGCACGCGTGGCCACGTCCTGGTGCCGAAAGAGCTCGTCACTGATCAGCAGGGTATCAATGGCCATGGCTTCGTTGGCCTTCTCCACGTGTTTCAGGCCATAAAAAGCCCTGTCAGGCTCGTGCTGCAGCATTTTATAGAAGTCATCTAAGGCTTTGACCTCACCAGCTGCCTTAGTGTCAGAGAGACGGCTAGTTACAGCTGGGTCGCAGAGCGCTTCCTTCAGTGCGTATTTGTGTCCTGAGGAAGAGTGCACCTAGAGTGAAAACAAAGCCAAAGGTTTGGTGTTTTTGAAGAAAAAGGACCATTTTCTTGGTTACCAATCACAAACATCCTCTATGATATGTAATATTAATCTTGATAATTATTTGAAGAACTTATCTCCTTCTTGAAAAACACATGATTCTTTTCTTAACCTCTCCTGCAACCCAAAGCCCACACCAAATCCCTTACACTGCCTTTCGAGCAGCCCAAGAAAACTGCCTCTCTTATTCAAAGGCTGGGGTAAATATATGAGCTCAACAGTTCCCACGGTAGGCTTACCTGAAACTACCAATAACTAAGATCTAAGTCTAAGTCTCCTTTTTAAAGCATTCAGGAGAAGGAAGGCCCCTCAACACTGCAGGCAAGCAGTGTAAAAGCATCAACTCTGTGCAATTATTATGGTTGCAAAGCTGTGAAGTACATTAAAACTTCTAAAATCACTTTGTTACACATGAAACAGGAGGATTATTGGTGCACTGGGTCTCCTAAGTACTGGGACCATTAAGCACTGGGACTCACCTCACTATCCCTGCCTCCAGATCACCCCAGGCCTACTCCAACCTAAAAATTATACCAGTATCCTTATGAAACCTATTTTTAGCTCTGAATATGACTATTTCAGTATGAGGCTAAACCCCCATCCACTTAACCAATGAGATGATTAAGAAACAGGGAAAAAAGCATAGCCTTTAACCAGGTAGTACAAAACTAACAATAAAATTGTAATTAATTTTTGTAATACAAAATTAACTAACCTATACCATATCCAGGTAGTTTAAAAAAAACCCTTTTGAAAGTTGTTATTAAAGATGCACGCTATACAATGTGACAGAGTAACAGTACAAAGTATTTTCCAACTTATGCTTCACACTTAATTGAAGAGTAAATTTGCCTTTACAGGAAGTTTGAAATATCTAACACTTTCTCTACTCCATATTAAAGGTATCCTAGGTGGGCAACATCCTTGTACCATGTGTAACTCCTTTATAGTTTGGGAGGCATGACAATAACCTCCTCATGATGCTCAGACAGAAATTCATTTTATTTAATGAATTATTTCCCATGTTCCCACATTTTACTATCACACACAACTCTCAAGCCTCTTTTTACCCACTCTGGAGACTGCTTAGATCTTTACCTGTAGGAACTTGGATCTGTTCTCCAGCAGAAGTTTGTTGTCAGTCTTGACTGCCTGCTGGAACATGTAGTCACAAAACTGCTCCCGCACGAAGCCCGGGCTAGCCACCAGTACACACTTCACCACCTCAAAGTTGATATGCCTCTGGATGGCTTGCACCACCTGCTCGTAAAACCTCTCCAGCGCCCGGTCGTGCTGACTGCAGTTCCCTTTCCGCTTGCGGGGGATGTTCACCTCCACCTTGGCACGAGTGAGCGTCATGCTCGGGGTGACCAGGCAGACGTGAGCCAACCCTTCCTGCATAACCACGGCCGCCACATCGGCGCTCCAGGCCGGGTCGCAGGCCTGCTCGATGCGCTCCAGCACCACGCTGTCCCACTGCTTCTTCGCCAGGGTGAACTGCCGGTTGGGCTCCAGCTCGATGGTGTGATAGGCGCCCATCTTCACGTACTCGTTCTCTTGAATGTTGGTGCCCTTGACCCGCAGCTGGCAGGCCTGCGAGTCGAAGTCGATGGTCTCCACGCAGAGGGTGAGGGTGGTGCGGATGCGGTTGCTGCCCACGCTGCCCGTGGACGATTCAGTCTGAACCTTGCGGATGGTGGAGGCGCGCAGGCTGTCACCCACCTGCAGCAGGTTGTAGGTGTGCCACATGTCCTCGGGCTCCTCGGGGATCAGCGTCACCTGCCCCGCATTATCCTTCTCCAGGTCCTTCCTCACCAGCTTCATCTTGGCGGCTCCTTGCGTCGCTTACCGGCTTCCCCTGTGCCGCCGCGGCAGGGGGCAGCAGGCCTGCCCCGGGAGGGAAGGCTGGGGGCTGGAGACGGCACGGCCGCACACTCACTGACTGACGGACGGACACATGGACAGACGGACACAGGACCGGCCTTCCCGGAGCGCCCCCGACCCGCGCTCCTCCGCGCGCCCGCCGTCGGCCCCAGCGCGCACGCGCAGCATCGAAGGCCGCTCCAAGGCGCACGCGCACGGA